>SJYX01013995.1:120526-144183 GCA_006410675.1 Oreotragus oreotragus | reverse complement strand
TTTCTCATGATGTACTCTGCATATAAGTTAAACAAGCAGGGTGACAATATACAGCCTTGACGTACTCCTTTTTCTATTTGGAACCAGTCTGTTGTTCCATGTCCAGTTCGAACTGTTGCTTCCTGACCTGCATACAGATTTCTCAGGAGGCAGGTTAGGTGGTCTGGTATTCCCATCTCTTTCAGAATTTTCCACAGTTTATTGTGATCCACAAAGTCAAAGGCTTTGGCATAGTCAATAAAGCAGAAATAGATGTTTTTCTGGAGCTCTCTTGCTTTTTCAGTGATGTTGGCAATTGGATCTCTGGTTCCTGTGCCTTTTCCAAAACCAGCTTGGACATCTAGAAGTTTATATTTCATGTATTGCTGAAGCCTGGCTTGGAGAATTTTGAGCATTACTTTACTAGCATGTGAGATGAGTGCAATGGTGTGGTAGTTTGAGCATTCTTTGGCATTGCCTTTCTTTGGGATTGAATGAAAACTGACCTTTTCCAGTCCTGTGGCCACTACTGAGTTTTCCAAATTTGCTGGCATATGGAGTGCAGCACTTTCACAGCATCATCTTTCAGGATTCGAAACAGCTCAATTGGAATTCCATCACCTCCACTAGCTTTGTTCATAGTGATGCTTTCTAAGGCCCACTTGACTTCACATTCCAAAATGTCTGGCTCTAGAAAGCTTAGAGAACATCAAATAGGATAAATGCCGAAACAAACTAACACCCCAAACCTACAAGTATGCATATATTTCAAACTACCGAAAATTGAAGGGTAAGGAAAATTCCTGAAAGAAGGCAGAGGGGAAAAACACTTTTACCTGTAGAGTAGCACAGATAAGAACGACATCTGATTTCTCAGAAACCAGGCAAGCAAGAAGAAACTGGTATAAAATTATTTAAATGGTTGAGAGAAACCCCTCCCCACCCAACCTAGAATTCAGTAGCCTGTGAAGTCATCATTCAAAAGTGAATGAGAAGCAAAGACTTTCTCAGAAAAACAAACTTTGAGGGAATTTATCACCAGTAGACTTGTTTTGCAAGAAATGTTAAAAGTTCTTTTAGAGAGAAGGAAAACATTGTAGGTTAGAAACTTAGATTTACACAAAGTAAGAAAGAATGTCAAAGAAGGAATAAGTGAAAGTAAACTATAAAACTTACTTTTATTTTTAAATGATCTTATAGTTAACAGTTTCTTTTCCAAATATAATAGCAAGGAAACCAAAAGCTGGTGCTGTGAAAAGACCAATTAGATTGATCTAGTCTGCCTAAGGAAATAAAGTGACAACACAAATTGCTAATGCCAGAAATGAAAGATGCCACATCACTAGAGATCCTGCAAACACTAAAAGAATAATGAAGAAACGCCATGAACAAGTCTATGCTCATAATTTTAATAACCTAAAGAGATCAGTTCCTTGAATAATCAATTCCTGCCAGAACTCACACAGGAAGAAATAAGCCATCTAAACAGACCTATATATGTATGTGTGGGTATATATACATATAAAATGAATTGAATAAATAGTTAACAGCCTTCTAAAGAAGAAAGATACCAGTTTTAATTGGATTAATTATAAATTAATTTATAAATGTTACAAATTTAATTGATTTGTAAATTCCACAAAATATTTAGGGAAGAAATTATACCAATTCTCTACAACATTTTTCAGAGGACAGAAGCAGAAGGTATACTCCTTAAGGCATTTTTGTGAAGGCAGCATGATCCTGTTATCAAAACCATATAAAGGCACTACAAGAGAAGAAAACCATAGACTAGATATAAATTTCCTAAATAAAATATTCACACATCAAATCCAACAATGTATATAAAGAATTACATACAGAGCCAAGTGGGATTTATCCCAGATATGCGAGGCTAGTTCAACACTTAAAAATCAACTTATTTAATCTGTCACAGCAACAGGCTAAAGACGAAAATTCACATGATCATATCATAAGAATTAGAAAGATCATGTGACAAAATCCAACACCTATTCATGATAAAAACTCTTCAGTAAACTAGGAACTTGAACTTCCTCAACTTGATTTAAAAATCTACAAAAAGGCTTACAGCTAATGTTATAATTAAAGGAGAGAAACTCAAAGCTTTCAACATCACACTGAATGTGCAGTTTTTTGGTTGCGTCTGACTCTTTGCGACCCATGAACCCAGGCTTCCCTGTCCTTCACTATCTCCTGGAGTTTGCTCAAACTCAAGTTAATGCTATAAGATAATGAAAGGAGTTCAGTTGAGCTCAGTTGCTCAGTTGTGTATGAATCTTTGTGACCCCAAGGACGGCAGCACGCTAGGCTTCCTTGTCCATCACCAACTCCCGGAGCTTGCTCAAACTCATGTCCACAGAGTCGGTGATGCCATCCAACAATCTCATCCTCTGTCATCCCCTTCTCCTCTTGCCTTCACTGTTTCCCAACATCAGGGTTTTTCCCAATGAGTCAGGTCTTTGCATCAGGTGACCAAATTATTGGAGTTTTAGCTTCAGCATCAGTCCTTCCAATGAATATTCAGGACTGATTTCCCTTAGGACTGACTGATTTGATCTCCTTGCAGTTCAAGAGATTCTCAAGAGTCTTTTCCAACACCACAGTTCAAAAGCATCAAAATAAAAGGAAATGAAAGGCAAATAGATTAGGAAGAAAGAAATGAAACTGTTTGCAGATGACATGATTGACTATGGAGAAAATCTGACAAAGCTAGCAAAAAAATCTCATAAGTTATTATAGCAAGTTTTTGGGATACAAGGTTGACATTATGAAAGTCAATAGTGTTCCTATACATTAGCAAAGAACAAATGGAATTTGAAATTAAAAACACACTGCCTAAAAACACCATAATACCATTTCCACTGCTGTGCTATGCTTAGTCGCTCAGTCATGTCCAACTCTTTGCGAATCCCATGGACTGTAGCCCACCAGGCTCCTCTGTCCATGGGGATTCTCCAGGCAAGAATACTGAAATGGGTTGCCATGCCCTCCTCCAGGGGATCTTCCCAACACAGGGAAAAGAACTTCTAAAAGTCAACAATTAAAAAACAAGCAATCTGACTAAAAAATGGGCCAAAGAATTCATCAAAGAAGATATACAAATGGCAAATAAATATATTAAAAAGATGCTCCATATCCTGTATCATTGGAGGAATGCAAATTAAAATGAAAAGGAGAAATAACAGCACATCTATAAAAATGGGAAAAACCCAGCATACTGACAGCACCAAGTGCTGGTGAAAATGTGGAGCAGCAGGAACTCTTATCAATTGCTGGTGGAAATGCAAAGTGATACAGTCACTTCTAACACATATATATGGAATCTAGAAAGATGGTAATGAGGACCCTGTATGCAAGACAGCAAAAGAGACACAGATGTGTAGAGCAGACTATTGGACTCTGAGGGAGAGGGAGAGGAAGAGGGTGGGATGATTTGGGAGAATAGCATTGAAATATGTATACTATCACGTAAGAAATGAATCACCAATCTATGTTCAATGCAGGATGCAGGATGCTTGGGGCTGGTGTATGGGGATGATCCGGACGGATGATGTGGGGTGGGAGGTGGGAGGGGGGTTCATGTTTGGGAGTTCGTGTACACCTGTGGCAGATTCATGTCAATGTATGCCAAAACCAATAGAGTACTGTAAAGTAAAATAAAGTAAAATGGAAGCTCTAAAAAAAAAAAACACAAAAAAAATTGGCTTGTCATATGATCCACCAATCATGTTCCTTGGTACACAATCATATTCACACAAAAACCTGCACACAGATGTTAAAACATCTTTATTCATGGAGTTATTTATATGATAAAGTAAATTGTTTATATTTCTGACATTGAGTGACTGGAAATTGGTTAAATAAATTATGATGCAACTCTTAAAATGATGCTGGTAAATTAGTCACTGATGTAGGAAAATACTCATGACTTGCTAAGTTGAGTCCAACAACTATGCACATTGCAGAAGGTATGCGTTTTCTTTAATAGATATATTCAAGAACAAGATGGCCTCTACTATCACACAGTAGGAACAGGTAATCAGTATTAAAAGATTTTTACAACCTTTCTCAGGAATGATTCATGCTTCCCTATTTATTATTATTTAGACAGAGGATGAGATGGTTGGATGGCATCACCTACTCAATGGGCATGAGTCTGAGTAAACTCCAGGAGTTGGTGATGGATGGAAAGGCCTGGCGTGCTGCAGTCCACGGGGTCACAAAGAGTTGGACACGACTGAGTGACTGAACTGAACTGAACTGATTCAGGTATTCATTCAATTGCTAAGTTCCCTGGGGTTTTTAAAAAAATGCTTAGAAACTCTTTGACACGCCTCTGAGAAGATGGATTCCAGTTTGCCCTCTTGTGTTTGTGGGCTGGTTTTAGAGACTTGATTCCAACAAGTGGAATGTGGTGGAAGTGATGATGTGTTTCCAAGGCTAAAACATAAAAGGTGACATTGTGTCTCCCTAAAACTCCAGGCAGTAGAGAAGCCTTGGGAATCCTAAGTTGACATGGAAGATGTCTAGCCCTCCCAAAGCTGCCATGCTGGAGACACCATGGGGGCAGAGCAAAGAGAAAATAAGAGGTGCCTGGGGACACCCAGCTCTCCAGCTCCAGGTCTTAGTCTTCCAGCCTAGGCAGTGGGCATGCAGGGCACGTGGCTTTCAGATGATCTTACTCCAATCCAGCTACCCCAATTGAGCCATCCCGGCTGGTGCTGAGTGGAGCACAGACAAGCTATCCCCTTCAAACCCTGCCCAAATTGCAGCTCTATGACCAAATACTGATGTTTTCAAAGCCATTAAATTTGTGTGTGGTTTGTTATGCAGACTTAGATACTGGAACAAACCCATACGTGCCAGGCAGGTTACAAACATGTGAACAAATGTACAAAGATTCGTCTCTTTCTGTCTCTCATGAAAAATTCTAGAAGTACACAAAACAAAAATCTGTTTCCAGGATTATATTTGGTATGGAAATATGCAGGATTTTTGGCTATTCCCTTGTGATTTTCTGCAATCTACAGATTATCTGAATGTAGTTATTACTTCTATCATTAGAGACAGTCAACAAATGAATAGATGAATAAATAATAAACAGGGAAAGATGAATCACTTCTGAAAAGGCTGTAATAACTTTTTAACACTAACCACCTGCTTACAAGGCGACACAGCCCATCTTATCCTTTTAATGGCTTATTATACTGGACATCCTTAGTGACGGTCACAGTCTGAGCTCTCTGGCTTCACAGAGGTGCATCTAAGATTAGGAACCACAACCTGGGAGAAGAAAGACACAGCTCCAGGTGGCCTCCTAGTACCTTGCATCCAGTGAAGCTGCCATTAAACCCATTTCCATCAATGTTCCTGTGTTATGGAAAAAAAAAAAATAGCTGGACTGACTCTGGGCTCTGGGTATTTATAATCATGATATTTATCCATCGTATAAAGACTCATGGAAGAGAGAAGTCTGCGGCACTCAGATAGGGGTCTTTTTTATACCAGCACAAGCTGATCATTAATCAAAATTGCGTTCTCCAACATATCAGTGCCAGCTATGCACATTTCAGATGCCCTTCACGTAGACGGGAAAATATAAAAAGAGTATATTCTTGGCTACTTGGGCTGTGATAGTGTAGAGTGTCTGGTGGGTGAAGACATTTGTTTTCTATTCAATAAGGCAGTCAAACATGTTGGGGAAGCTGCTTCTAGTAAAAAGTGACTAACATTTTCATCCCCAGGAAAAGATGTCATGGTCCCAAGGGGTCTCAAAGCACTGGGCAGTGGTCATAGTAACCTGTGAAAGTGTGTTGTGCATCATTACTGTGTGCAGACGAGGGCAAAACGTAGAGAAATGAAAGTATGGAATTTATCTTTGCTTTCAGAATTCTGGAACAGGTCTATTTTAATAATGTTTGAGGCAAGAGTGAGCTGGTTTCCCAGCACAGTTATAAATAGCTGGTTCTTTCGTCCAAGTTTGAGCTGCCAAAGGTCTTCGGCATCCTCTGAGCAGTTGTGCCATCCTCCACGTCACAGCAAATTCTTCTCCTTTCATTTCCTTACATTATGAAGATCTTGGCTGCATTGTGATTCCATGTGCTCCAGAGAACAACAGCATTCACTTATTCAGTGACTACTATGTGCCCGACACTAAGTGTCTTGTGCATATTAAATCCTTACTTAATCCCTCTAATACCTTTGTGAGGTAGAAAACACCATTATCTCCATTTTATAGATGAAAAAACTAAAGCAAAGAGATAACACTACCTAAGACCACTCAGCCAGTATGCAGCAGAGCTAGGATTATAAAGACAGAAATGATAAATATGCTATCATATTTTCAGCACTTATTATATAACAAGCACTCTGCTAAACACTTTAGCTGTGTTAAGAAAAATTACCCCAAACTTGGAAATAAGGCAAAATGATGATCGCATGTCTTTTCATGCTGGAATATTGTCTAATAGGACCACCCAAAGATTATCTAATTCTCTAGGCATACATCTTGTCTCACTATTATTTCAGCTCCAGTGGAATTAGATGCAACTTGTAGCAGATGGATACATTTCAAATAATTTTTGGATGGCAGAAATACAAATAATTTCTATAGAAAAGATAAACCCAAATATTAAGTTTTATTGCTCTAAAGGATATAACAAGTTAAAAATAATTTAGTGATCTTATTCCAGCACTTTCTTTCATTTATTATGTGTACCAGTCTTTCCTGTATGTCTTTGAATCATCTTTGTGACCCTGCTGGTTTCCTCACTAGTGAGTTAAATAATCCTTTGTCTCATGTTCAGTGTAGGTTTAGAAGATAGTCATGCCTTTAGCAGTTGGGGAATTATACAATTTAATTGCCACAAAATCAAACAAAGTTGATTATGTGTTTTTCTCTGTTTTATAAAGACACTGAGGATTGAAGAGGCCAAATAGTGAGTTCAAATTTTACCTTAATAAGGAAAGGAGCTGGGACACAGACCTAGGACTGCCTGACTCTACAGACCAGGTTTGAATCCATGTGTTCGGTTTCTTGTTTCTGAGTCATTGGTGGCAAGGCCTTGTTCTATTCATTTACATAAAAGAGCCTGCCATCATAGATACTTGGTAAATGTTTGTGCCAAAATAAATTCCAGAAATAATCTTTAGCCTTGATGGAATAAAATGAGACATGAAAAATTTAAAAATAGGGAAATCACCCAACTCCAAATATATCTACAACTATTGCTTTGAAACTCTCATATCTACTGATGGCTTAAAATGTTCTGTCAGACCTTTCTTTAAGGTTATTTGGAGTTAGAAACATTAGTCATATTTAGGATAATGTTGATTTTGATTTCCTATTAAGAGTAAGATCTATCTTATCACTAAGTCCCAGCTTGGAGTCCTTTCTCTTGACTCCAGTGTAATAACTATCTCTGTACTGGAAAATGAGGTGTTTTCTTTTTATTTCCCTTGTTTGGAATTTCCTACTGGTCTTTCCTAAGTGTTTTTGAACCTATAAGTAGTTACCTATCATATTACTGTTCTCAGATTATAAACAAATCCCTAGGTGATGCTTATATACACATTCAATAACTGGTTGGTAAAAACTCTGAAGAGCGTGGATGACAGTCCTTCATTTTCTGGGCACATTACTGCTCAATTCTGTGCTTTAGTTTGCTCACTTGTTTAAAACATGAATACTGGCGTTTGCCTTACAGACAGTGGATGTTTGTACCTTGAATCCAGTGATGCTGAACAAATTTCCATGAAAGTTGGTAAGACAGGGTTCTGAAATCTATCAAGAACAATGTACCTGGGGTGCAGACTTAGGCCACCTCTGGATGGCAGAATTGAATTGCTGGGTTTTGGGAAAGGAATTAGCAGGAATTGATGAATTATTCTTATAGGAATCCAGCAACATATTTTGGCTGTTGAAGAAGTAAATCAGCAGGCTTGAATCTAGATCGATAGAGATCATGCAATCTGAAGAACTGGGGAAAAAAAGATGAAACATGAACAGTTTTTCAAAAAAATGTAGGGTACCATAAATGCATTAAAATATGTGCAATATGAATAACAACAACAAAAAAAGAGGATAGAGAAGAGGAAAAAAAATAATTTAAAGAATAATGACTGAAAAGTTCCCAGTTTGATTAAAATAAAACATTAACATACTCTTTAAAAAGCTCAGTGAACTCCATGAAGATTAAACACAAACATATCCACACTCAGTCACATCGTAGTCAAACAAACAGAAAGAGAAAAATATTGAAAGCAGCAAGAAAAACGACTCTACATATTGAAGCAAACTTCAATAAAGTTAACAGCTGATGTTTTGTCAGAGACAGTGGAGTCCAGAAGAAAGTGGAATAGTATATTCAATGTTCTTGAAAAAGTATTTCAATCGAGAACCCTATATCCAGCAAAATATCTTTCGAAAATGAAGGCACAATGATTTCCAGATAAACAAAAACTGAGCTAATTCAGTGCTAGAATACTTAGATTACAAGAAATACTAAAGGAAATGCTTGACGCTGAAAAGAAATTAACCCAGAGAGTCATCTGATTTCACATAGAAAAACAAGGTATGTGATAAAGGTAATTACGTAAGTAGCTATAAAAGAAAGTAAAATTATATGTTTCTTTTCCTAATTGATTCAAAAATTGCTTAGAACAATATCTATGAAACAAATTTTTAGTATAGTTGAAACAGCTTCTACTGAAAGAAGTTGCCATCTAGGACTTTCATAGATAGAAGTCATTGCCTGGCTTCACAGCTTCAAAAGACAGGTTGATTCTCTTGTTAGAGGCCTTTAAGTTGAAGCCAGTGCTCATTTACCATTCTGAAAATATTAGGATCCTCAAGAATTATTCTAACTTTGTGTGTGCTCTATAAATGGGACAAGACCTAGAGGAGAGTAATCTGTTTACATGGTTTACTGAATGTTTTAAACTCATTATTGAGACCTACTGCTTAGAAAGATTCCTTTAAAAATATTACTGCTTATTGACAATGCACCTGATTACCTAGGAGATCTAATGGAGATGTACAAGGAGATTTATATTGTTTTCATGTTTGCTCATGCAACATTCATTCTGCAGCCCATGAATCAAGGAGCAATTTTGATTTTCAATTATTGCTGTTTAAGAAATACATTCTGTAAGGCTATAGCTGCCATAGCGGGTGATTCCGCTGATGAATCTGAAACAAAAAGATTAAAAAACTTCTAGAGAGGAGTCTAGATGCTATTACAAACATTTCTAAGAATTCTAGATGCCATTATGAAAATTTTTGATTCATTGAAAAAGGCAAAAATATCAACAAATGATAACAGGAGTTTAGGAGAAATTGATTCTAATATTCTTGTATGACTTTCCGGGGTTCAAGACTTCAGTGGAGGAAGTAACTGCAGATGTGGAAATTTCCAAAGAAATTTGGAAGTGGAGCCTGAAGATATGTCTGCAATCTCAAGATAGAAATTAGACAAATGAGGAGTTGCTTCTTATGGATGACCAAAAGAAACGTTTTTTTTAATTTTTTTTTTATTTTTTAAGATAGTCCTACTCCTAGTGAAAATACTGTGAGAATTGTTGAAATGACAACATGGATTTAAAATATTACATAGAAGTAGCAGACAAAGCAACTGCAGGTTTTGAGAGGATTTGCTCCAATATTGAAAAAATTTCTATCACGGGTAAAATACTATCAAACAAAACAGCGAGGCCTGCTACAGAGTAATCAATTATGAAAGAGAGCCAACTGATGTGGCAGACTTCACTGTTGTCTCATTTTAAGGAATTGACACAGCCACCCCAAATTTCAGCAACCACGATGTCAAGGCAGCACCTTCCACCAGCAAAAAAGATTATGATGTGCTGAAGGCTCAGATAAGGGTTATCAATTTTCAGCAATAAGGTATTTTTAAATTAAGATATGCCCATTGTATCAATGTGGAGGTGATGGTATTCCAGTTGAGCTATTTCAAATCCTAAAAGATGATGCTGTGAAAGTGCTGCACTCAATATGCCAGCAAATTTGGAAAACTCAGCAATGGCAACAGGACTGGAAAAGGTTAGTTTACATTCCAGTCCCAAAGAAAGGCAATGCCAAAGAATGTTCAAACTGCCGCATAACTGCACTCATCTCTCATGCTGGCAAAGTAACTCTAAATTGTCCAAGCCAGGCTTCAACAGTACATGAATCAAGAACTTCCAGATGTTCAAGCAGGATTTATAAAAGGCAGAGGAACCAGAGATCAAATTGCCAACATCTGTTGGATCATGGAAAAAGCAATAGAATTCCAGAAAAACATCTACTTCTGCTTTATGGACTACACAAAATTCTTTGACTGTGTGGATCACAACAAACTGTGGAAAATTTTTCAAGAGATGGGAATACCAGACCACCTGACCTGCCTCCTGAGAAATCTATATGCAGGTCAGGAAGCAACAGTCAGAACCGGGCATGGAACAATGGACTGGTTCCAAATTGGGAAAGGAGTACATCAAGGCTGTATACTGTCACTCTGATTATCTAACTTATATGCAGAGTACATCATGCAAAATGCTAGGCTGGATGAAACACAAGCTGGAGTCAAGATTGCCAGGAGAACAATAACCTCAGATACGCAGATGACATCATATTTATCACAGAAAGTGAAGAGGAACTGAAGAGCCTCTTGTTGAAAGTGAAAGAGGAGAATGAAAAATCTGGCTTGAAACCCAACATTCAAAAAATGAAGATCATGGCATCCAGTCCCATCACTTCATGGCAAATAGATGGGAAAACAGTGGAAACAGTGAGAGACTTTATTTTCTTGGGCCTGTCTCTTATACACATCTTTCCTANTCACATAGAAAAACAAGGTATGTGATAAAGGTAATTACGTAAGTAGCTATAAAAGAAAGTAAAATTATATGTTTCTTTTCCTAATTGATTCAAAAATTGCTTAGAACAATATCTATGAAACAAATTTTTAGTATAGTTGAAACAGCTTCTACTGAAAGAAGTTGCCATCTAGGACTTTCATAGATAGAAGTCATTGCCTGGCTTCACAGCTTCAAAAGACAGGTTGATTCTCTTGTTAGAGGCCTTTAAGTTGAAGCCAGTGCTCATTTACCATTCTGAAAATATTAGGATCCTCAAGAATTATTCTAACTTTGTGTGTGCTCTATAAATGGGACAAGACCTAGAGGAGAGTAATCTGTTTACATGGTTTACTGAATGTTTTAAACTCATTATTGAGACCTACTGCTTAGAAAGATTCCTTTAAAAATATTACTGCTTATTGACAATGCACCTGATTACCTAGGAGATCTAATGGAGATGTACAAGGAGATTTATATTGTTTTCATGTTTGCTCATGCAACATTCATTCTGCAGCCCATGAATCAAGGAGCAATTTTGATTTTCAATTATTGCTGTTTAAGAAATACATTCTGTAAGGCTATAGCTGCCATAGCGGGTGATTCCGCTGATGAATCTGAAACAAAAAGATTAAAAAACTTCTAGAGAGGAGTCTAGATGCTATTACAAACATTTCTAAGAATTCTAGATGCCATTATGAAAATTTTTGATTCATTGAAAAAGGCAAAAATATCAACAAATGATAACAGGAGTTTAGGAGAAATTGATTCTAATATTCTTGTATGACTTTCCGGGGTTCAAGACTTCAGTGGAGGAAGTAACTGCAGATGTGGAAATTTCCAAAGAAATTTGGAAGTGGAGCCTGAAGATATGTCTGCAATCTCAAGATAGAAATTAGACAAATGAGGAGTTGCTTCTTATGGATGACCAAAAGAAATGTTTTTTTTTTATTTTTTAAGATAGTCCTACTCCTAGTGAAAATACTGTGAGAATTGTTGAAATGACAACATGGATTTAAAATATTACATAGAAGTAGCAGATAAAGCAACTGCAGGTTTTGAGAGGATTTGCTCCAATATTGAAAAAATTTCTATCACGGGTAAAATACTATCAAACAAAACAGCGAGGCCTGCTACAGAGTAATCAATTATGAAAGAGAGCCAACTGATGTGGCAGACTTCACTGTTGTCTCATTTTAAGGAATTGACACAGCCACCCCAAATTTCAGCAACCACGATGTCAAGGCAGCACCTTCCACCAGCAAAAAAGATTATGATGTGCTGAAGGCTCAGATAAGGGTTATCAATTTTCAGCAATAAGGTATTTTTAAATTAAGATATGCCCATTGTATCAATGTGGAGGTGATGGTATTCCAGTTGAGCTATTTCAAATCCTAAAAGATGATGCTGTGAAAGTGCTGCACTCAATATGCCAGCAAATTTGGAAAACTCAGCAATGGCAACAGGACTGGAAAAGGTTAGTTTACATTCCAGTCCCAAAAAAAGGCAATGCCAAAGAATGTTCAAACTGTCGCATAACTGCACTCATCTCTCATGCTGGCAAAGTAACTCTAAATTGTCCAAGCCAGGCTTCAACAGTACATGAATCAAGAACTTCCAGATGTTCAAGCAGGATTTATAAAAGGCAGAGGAACCAGAGATCAAATTGCCAACATCTGTTGGATCATGGAAAAAGCAATAGAATTCCAGAAAAACATCTACTTCTGCTTTATGGACTACACAAAATTCTTTGACTGTGTGGATCACAACAAACTGTGGAAAATTTTTCAAGAGATGGGAATACCAGACCACCTGACCTGCCTCCTGAGAAATATATATGCAGGTCAGGAAGCAACAGTCAGAACCGGGCATGGAACAATGGACTGGTTCCAAATTGGGAAAGGAGTACATCAAGGCTGTATACTGTCACTCTGATTATCTAACTTATATGCAGAGTACATCATGCAAAATGCTAGGCTGGATGAAACACAAGCTGGAGTCAAGATTGCCAGGAGAACAATAACCTCAGATACGCAGATGACATCATATTTATCGCAGAAAGTGAAGAGGAACTGAAGAGCCTCTTGTTGAAAGTGAAAGAGGAGAATGAAAAATCTGGCTTGAAACCCAACATTCAAAAAATGAAGATCATGGCATCCAGTCCCATCACTTCATGGCAAATAGATGGGAAAACAGTGGAAACAGTGAGAGACTTTATTTTCTTGGGCTCAAAAATCACTGCAGATGGTGACTGCAGCCATGAAATTAAAAGACATTTGTTCTTTGGAAGAAAAGCTATGACTAACCTAGACAGCATATCAGAAAGCAGAGACATGACTTTGTCAACAAAAGTCCATCTAATCAAAGCTATGGTTTTTCCAGTAGTCATATATGGATGTGAGAGTTGGACCATAAAGAAAGCTGAGTGCCAAAGAAATTATGTTTTTGAACTGTGGTGTTGGAGAGACTCTTGAGAGTCCCTTGGACTACAAGGAGATCAAACCAATTGATCCTAAAGGAAATCAGTCCTGAATATTCATTGGAAAGACTGATGCTGAAGCTGAAACTCTAATACTTTGGCCACCTGATGGGAAGAACTGGCTCATTGGAAAAGAGCCTGATGCTGGGAAAGATTGAAGGCAGGAGGAGAAAGGGGATGACAGAGGATGAGATGGTTGGATGGCATCACCGACTCTATGGACATTAGTTTGAGTAAACTCTGGGAGTTGGTGATGGACAGGGAGGCCTGGCGTGCTGCAGTCCATGGGGTTGCAAAGAGTTGGACATGACTGAGCAACTGAACTGAACTGATGCACGTTATTGTTTTAGACAAAATACTTTAGACACTTAATAGACTACAGAATAGTATAAACAAAACTTTTATAAGCGTTGGGAAACTAAAAAATTCCTGTGACTTTCTTTTTTGTGATTTCACTTTATTGTGGTAGTCTGGAACTAAACCTGTGATTTCTTTGAAGAATGTCTTTATGTCAATAATAACTTTAAATACAAAGGAATAAAACAATCCAATCAAAAGGTAGAAATTGTCACAGAGAGAGAAGTCGCTCAGTTATGTCCGACTCTTTGCAACCCCATGGACTGTAGCTTACCAGGCTTCTACGGACTGGAGTGGGTTGCCATTTGGAAAAAGAGCCAACTATCTGCTGTCTGAAAAAGACATGCTTTAGAGTCAAAGAAACAAATAGGGACTTTCATGGTAGTCCAGTGGTTAAGACTTTGCTTTCCAATGCAGGGGGTGTGGATTCAATCCCTGGCTGCAAAGCTAAGATCTCACATGCCTCATGATAAAAAACCGGGATATACAGGGTGCTCGGGGCTGGTGCACTGGGATGACCCAGAGGGATGGGATGGGGAAGGAGGTGGGAGGGGGGTTTAGGATGGGGAACACATGTACACCCATGGTGGATTTATGTCAATGTATGGCAATACCACTGTAAAGTAGCCTCCAAAAAAAAAAAAAGAATATAAATAATAGAAGCAATATTGTAACAAATTGAATGAAGACTTAAAAAATGGTCCACATCAAAAAAATCTTAAAAGAAATAACTAAGTTGAAATAAAAGGATGGTGAACATTTTTTAGACACCAAAGATGTGTTATTTCTCACGCCTGTTCCCCAATTCTCTCACACTAACTGAATGTCCTATTGAATCCTGTCTGAAGTTAGCATCTACCTACCTGAAGTTAATATCTTCTCCTAGAAGTTAAAGGATTTATTCCTAAAGGCTACTTCTACTTCAAACACCAGCCACAAGTGGGGTTCTCAGGCGACCCATACTTCTGGCCAGATGACAACAAATTTGAAGTTTCCACTGACCAGCACCCCCCACCATCTCAGTTTCAATAATCTGCTAGAATAACTCATAAACGTGCTCTATTCACTATTATAGTTTATTATAAAGGGCATCGATGAACTGCCAGATCTTCAAAAAAGTAGACAGAGTAGGGTCTGGAAGTGTCCCAAGCAGGAGAGCCTCTGCCTCCATGTAGACAAAGGGTATGTGGATGTATTCACCAACTCAGAGGTTCTTCTCTCACTTAGGAGTTTTATGGGTATGCCATTATGTATGCACAACTGATTAGATCACAGGCATGCATGACTGAACTATCTCCAGCTCCAATCCTCTCCCCATGGGTTGGGGTTTGGGCTAAAATTCCTAGCCCTCTACTCATATGGTTGGTTTTCTGACATCCATCCCCCATTTTGAAGCCCTTCTCCCCTCCCCTCACCAATCTGAATGATTCAGATTGATTGATTCAGCATTAGTCATTCAACATACAGAAGGTTAAGTTACAAGGGTTTTCAGAGCTCTGTTTCAGGGACCAAATAATTATTTTTATTTTATTTTAATATACAAAGACCAAATATTTATTTTTACTTATGGCACAGATGGAAAAAGATATTTAATGCAAGCAGCAATCATAAGAGAAATGGAGTATCTATACTAAGAGGAGGCAAAACAGAGTTTAAGACAAAATGTGGCTAGAGACAAAGGACATGTTATACTGTAAAGAAAAGTTGGTGGATGGGAAGAAAGGGAGGGTCAGAAGTTGGGATGCCTGCTTACTCTTCTAACAACTTGTTTACCCTTCATGAACTTGGCTGGCCCAAGTATGAGCAGGACATGTT
Organism: Oreotragus oreotragus; assembly: GCA_006410675.1. Lineage (NCBI taxonomy): Eukaryota > Metazoa > Chordata > Mammalia > Artiodactyla > Bovidae > Oreotragus > Oreotragus oreotragus. The sequence continues at coordinate 128,678 of SJYX01013995.1, read as the reverse complement.
AGGATAAAAATGTTCCAGATACATGGGCTGGGGAAGGCACGATCAGGAAGAAGATAGTGCCTCTAATTCCTTTCCTCACAAATCTCACAGTTAAACCTTTAACTTTCCTCCTGGCCTCCCTGTGAACCCTCAGTGGAGACAATTTCCTGAATATGCTGAGTCCCAGAAAAATGTACATATTATATCTTGTTAGGAATAAGATTGAGAGAATATAAACTACTTGGTAGGATGGTAATTCAATTTAATGGTTGAATGGAATTTTGTGCCTTGAAGATGACTAAGCTAAGAAAAAGGAATTGAATGATTGTGAGTGAACTGGAGAAAAGCACTTGAGAAGATGAAAGATATTTTAAAACAGCTTATAGAGGGCAAAATCTCTTTCATTTTTCTGATATCTTAATGACACAGCAATAAGAAAACCAAAGGATGCATCAATTGTTCAAAAAAAGTGTTTTGTAGTGACTGGTTGGGTTTTAGTCCTTAATGTTATATATAATATTATATCATGTGTTCACTATCACACTATCAAATGAAATTGGCTCAGCATTAACACAGATGATAGATTTATCACTTCTGTGTTTTTTAAAAGTAGGTGCACTTATTTCTTGTTAAGATTATATCATAAAAAATTTATTTTTGAATTAGATTCATTGCTAAATTGTGAAGAGAACAATAATGAACAATTTTACAGCTTTGAAGAAGCGTTCATATGGAAATTGTTACGGCTCCAATCAAATCAGGTGTAAGGTAAACTTGGAAGAGTGACAAATTTAGCATTCTTCTGTAATGATGGAGAAAAACAGAAGCCAAATCAAAGAAATTATACATTAAAAAATCTTTGACTACTAATGTAACTACTAATGTAACCTTGACCTTTCTTATCAGGGCATTATGCCACTTTAAAATAAAACTTTAATGCCTTTAATTAGGAATCGGAGCATTGACGTATTCCCATTGTGCGGACTTTGAAAAATAATTCCCATTAGCATTCATATTCCTGTTTGACAGGGGGTAGGCTGAATCAGGGTGACAAATTTTTGGCACTGACTGGTGGGATGTATGTAAAACATAATGACTGATAATTTAGAGGTTACATTGGTTTAAATTAATTGCTTCAGTAATTAGCAATTAATTTTAAATAAATTGCTTCCATTTAAATCATGTCTCAGCTCTCCCTGCAGTGACAGGGGCTCATTCTCAGAAGCAGTTAATATGTGAGTGCAATATCAATTTTATGGAACCTTAAGTAAATTTCACTTGATAAGCCTCTTTGATATTAGAGACAGAGTCCATCTGAGAAAGAACTTCAAAACTGGTGCATCCAGGCAGCCCGGCCCCACTCTCCCCTCTTACAGATGAGGTTGGGGGGCTATTTGAGTCTCCTTTCCTTTAATTTCCATATGAAATTGTCCTGAAATTCTGATCATTTTACTTTCTGATTTTTTCTCTAATTTGTTCCCTCTTGTATTTCCCCAATCCCATGGTTTATTCATGGCTTCATCAGATTTAAGCTGTAAATCTGTTCTTCTTGCTTTCTTTTCACTTCTCTTAAAATCTCTTTTACCACCCCCAAATTCAGTTATTTAAAAAGCAAATCTTGAGACTCAGCATCATTAGTCATTAAAGTAAATGCAAATCAAAACCACAATAACACCTCACACCCGTCAGGCACACACACACCCAACAAAAACAGAGAAAAACAAGTGCTGATGAAGATGAGGGGAAATTGTGACCCTCAGACATATTGGCAGGGATGCCAAACGGTGACGCTGCTTGCAAAACCGGTTGGTGGATTCTTCAAAAGTTGAACACAGAGTTAAGATATGACTCAGCAATTCTGGTCCTGAGTGTGTACTCCAAAGAACTAAAAACAGGCACTCAGACAGACACAAATGTTCATAGCGCCACTGTTTACATTAGTTAAAGGGGAAACATTCTAAATGTTCATCAAAGGATGAAGTTCAGTTCAGTTCAGTTCAGTCGCTCAGTCATGTCCGACTCTTTGTGACCCCATGAATCGCAGCACGCCAGGCCTCCCTGTTCATCACCATCTCCCGGAGTCCACTCAGACTCATGTCCATTGAGTCTGTGATGCCATCCAGCCATCTCATCCTCGGTCGTCCCCTTCTCCTCCTGCCCCCAATCCCTCCCAGCATCAGAGTCTTTTCCAATGAGTCAACTCTTCACATGAGGTGGCCAAAGTACTGGAGTTTCAGCTTTAGCATCATTCCTTCCAAAGAAATCCCAGGGTTGATCTCCTTCAGAATGGACTGGTTGGATCTCCTTGCAGTCCAAGGGACTCTCAAGAGTATTCTCCAACACCACAGTTCAAAAGCATCAATTCTTTGGTGCTCAGCCTTCTTCACAGTCCAACTCTCACATCCATACATGACCACTGGAAAAACCATAGCCTTGACTAGACGGACCTTAGTCAGCAAAGTAATGTCTCTGCTTTTGAATATGCTATCTAGGTTGGTCATGACTTTTCTTCCAAGGAGTAAGCGTCTTCTAATTTCATGGCTGCAGTCACCATCTGCAGTGATTTTGGAGCCCCTCAAAATAAAGTCTGACATTGTTTCCACTGTTTCCCCATCTATTTCCCATGAAGTGATGGGACCGGATGCCATGATCTTCGTTTTCTGAATGTTGAGCTTTAAGCCAACTTTTTCGCTCTCCTCCTTCACTTTCATCAAGAGGCTTTTTAGCTCCTCCTCACTTTCTGCCATAAGGGTGGTGTCATCAGCATATCTGAGGTTATTGATATTTCTCCCGGCAATCTTGATTCCAGCTTGTGTTTCTTCCAGACCAGCGTTTCTCATGATGTACTCTGCATATAAGTTAAATAAGCAGGGAGACAATATACAGCCTTGACGTACTCCTTTTCCTATTTGGAACCAGTCTGTTGTTCCATGTGCAGTTCTAACTGTTGCTTCCTGACCTGCATACAGATTTCTCAAGAGGCAGGTTAGGTGGTCTGGTATTCCCATCTCTTTCAGAATTTTCCACAGTTTATTGTGATCCACACAGTCAAAGGCTTTGGCATAGTCAATAAAGCAGAAATAGATGTTTTTCTGGAACTCTCTTGCTTTTTCCATGATCCAGCGGATGTTGGCAATTTGATCTCTGGTTCCTCTGCCTGTTCTAAAACCAGCTTGAACATCAGGGAGTTCACGGTTCACATATTGCTGAAGCCTGGCTTGGAGAATTTTGAGCATTACTTTACTAGCNCAAAATAAAGTCTGACACTGTTTCCACTGTTTCCCCATCTATTTCCCATGAAGTGATGGGACCGGATGCCATGATCTTCGTTTTCTGAATGTTGAGCTTTAAGCCAACTTTTTTGCTCTCCTCCTTCACTTTCATCAAGAGGGTTGAAGAGATAGACAAAATGTGGCATATCCATACAATGGGATATTTCTTATCCATAGAAATCAAGAAAGTAATGATACATATTACAACATGCATTTATCTCAAAAACACGCTAAGTGAAAGAAGTCAGACACTAAACATCACTTACCGGATGATTCCATTTATATGCGATAATCAGAATAGGTAAATCTATAGACATATAAGTAATATTAGTGGTTGCCAGAAGCTGGGGCAGGGGCAGTGACCACTCCATGGATGCAGAGTTTTCTTTTTGGGTGTTTCAACAGCTCTGGAACTTGATATCCATGATGGTTGAACAGCATTGTGAGTATACTAAATGCCAATGAATTGTGCACCTTAAAATGGTAATTTCATGTACAGTAATTTTCAGTTCAGTTCAGTTCAGTTGCTCAGTCGTGTCCGACTCTTTGTGACCCCATGAATTGCAGCACACCAGGCCTCCCTGTCCATCACCAACTCCCGGAGTTCACTCAGATTCATGTCCATCGAGTCAGTGATGCCATCCAGCCATCTCATCCTCTGTCGTCCCCTTCTCCTCTTAAAAAGTACTGTTAAGTGTACGAGGGAGGCAGAAAATGTCAAGTGGTTATGTGTGAGAAGGATTTGACTCACCTTTTCTGGCAATGAAGACAGAGGAAGGGATCATGTGCCCAAGAAGCTGGAAAAGTCAAGGAAATGGATTCTCCTCTAGAAATTCCAGAAGAAACTCAGCCTTGCCAAACTCTGACTTTAGCTCGTGAGACCTCAGTCAGACTTGGGACCTATAGACCTGCAAGATATGACATTTGTGTTGTTTAAGCTGCTTAAAAAACCCCCTCAAATCTTAGCATATAACTTTTTGCCCCAAAGCTATTCCAAGTTACTTTATCACCCTTAGGAGACTTCATCATGCAGGTAAGAGCACAGGGGTTGCTGACCCCTCCAGGAGCCTCAGACATCTCCTGTCTTGCTAGTTCTGTTCCCCAGGGGCTACCCTTCCAACATCTGGGCTTAGACAGACTTAGTGCAGACTACTCTCCGCTCCCCCGGCCATGTTAAATCCTTTTCCTTGGTGCCTCTTAGGATATGGGATGCGGTTTTCCTTGCAGTTGACCCTGAGCTGATTATGTGCAGCTTGAGATCAAAGACATATCTTTAAGCCCCAAGACCTACACTGCACTCTTCCCAAATTCCCGCAGAGAGTAGTGCTTATAAATATTTGTTGAATGCATCAGTAGACAAAATTTAGTTCAGAGAGGTGAAGTAACCTATAGGGGATTATTAAGAGCTGGGAGTGAGTCTTCTTTCCAGGCTGATGCTTTTATGAGCTGCCTAATAACAAGTCAGTGAGAAAAACTTGCCTGCAGTGGTATCAGACATTTCTACTCAGGATGTGCTTTGTGTGGACCAGGATACTCTAAGGAAGCATTACTTATTCTCTTCGCATGTTCCCTTTCCCTGTTGTTCTACAAGGGTCATCAAGCCCTCAGATGTTCTTCTGGCTTAGAGAAAGTTTTTCTAATTGGGCCGGAAGCAGAAGTTGTCAGTGAGATATCTGTCTTCCTGTCTTTTGTTTTTCTAAACCCTCAGCTTTGACAGGTTTATGCTGAGCTCTTTTAAGGACAATCTGAGGAAGAGATTTTTTTTCCCTTAGATCAAGGGAGAGAAGGGGGTTCATGTGGTGGTTGCACTTAGGCCCTGCACCCACTCATGATGCAGATGCAAAGAGCAAAGAGATGCTGTTTAAGGAAGTAGGTGGGCAGGCCAATGAGGACGTCAGGGCACCATGAGAAACTGGCCGTCAGGAGGTCCTGATCTTTTGGATATTGGAGTGACCATATGCTAAGAGGAAGGATGGATGAACAACAGGTTGGCAGGAAAGGGCTTGTAACTGTATTTCATTTAATCTAAGTGAAAACATTTTAGAATGGGTATTTCTTGCATCTTTGAATTTGTGGACTAAGATCCATACTTACATGTGGATAAATGGAATAAAAATATGAAGTTATGGGGAAGTGGTCTAAAAGGCCCCTTACTTTCTAACAAGAAGACCTGTTTTGGGACTTCCCTGAAAGTCCAGTAGTTAAGACTCCATGCTTCCACTCCAGGGGTTGGGGGTTTGATTCCTGGTAAGGGAACTAAGACCCTGTGTGCCGTGTGGTGTAGCCAAAAAAAAAAAGAAAGAAAGAAAAAAACCTGCTTCAACATCTGAAACGATCCCATTTTAGCTCTCTAAAGATTGTGACGATCCTAATGTTACTGACGGAGGCAACAGGGTATCTGGAAGGTTGGTTGAATAGGAAGCCAAAGGCCTGGGCTGTGCCCAGAAGCAGAGACCAGAAGGCTGTAGTTGGCCTTCGGTGGTGACTCTTCGGGGGGATGCTTTTTGGCCCTTTCCTCTGCCAGTCTCTGGAATAAGCACAGGGTTCGGCCCTTATCAAAATCTGTGCGAGGATCTTGGGCCAATTATCAAGACTCTCTGCCTCTGAATACCTGGGTTAGGACGGCTGGGAAAGCATGTGACAGTGCAGCATGGAGGAGTTGGTCAAACCAGCCATCATCTATGTGAACAGGGCTCCAAGGAACAGTAAAGGGAGGAAGAAGAGGAGAACGTTGCTAGAGAGGTTAGGATTGTGGGTGCTATCTGAGGTAGGGCTGGTGGGGAAACTTGTGGCTGACAGCTTATGGTGATGATTCATGATCTCTGAAGAAGATTTAGCCTCAGGACCAGGAGCCAGGCTCAATCACTCAAGAGCTTTTGTGTAGCAGAATTTTATTAAAGTGAAAAAGAAACAGAGAAAACTTCTGACACAGACATCAGAAGGGAGACAGAATACCCCCTTCGCTAGTCTTAGCAAGGGAGCTGGATACTTTTTCAGTTGGTTATTACAGCAAATTAAAAGAATGTCTCAAAGTTGTAAAGAGACCAGACTCCCTCCCATAATATACATTTTTAAGATGATAGGGTTAGTCAGAAGGTTCTCAAGAAGGAGAAACATGTCCTCAAGCAGGATGCATTGTTGTTATATAATCATTGGCACAGAGTTTAAGGAAAAACATATCCTTGAGCAAGATGAGTTGCTTTGTTGTGCAATCATCAGTTCTGGGCTTAAAGGAAAAAAGTTGGTCCTTTTCTCCTTGAACTCCAGATCCTTATCTCCTTCTTGAGAGCCCCAGACTCCTTTCTCCTCCTCGGGGACCCTGGACTTCTTATCAACCTGCCTAAGGATTGACTCTTTCATGACCTCATCCAGGCCCTTCAGAGCCAACATGGTGTGAGCAGCCCCTGAGCCAAACAGGGGCTGAGCCCTAGTCAGCNGCCAGAATTCTCCAGAATACTGGAGTGGGTAGCTGTTCCCTGCTCCAGGGGATCTTCCCAACCCAGGGTTCAAACCCAGGTCTCCTGCATTGCAGGCAGATTCTTTACCAGCTGAACCACCAGGGAAGCCCAAGAGCAGGCAGATTCTTTACCATCTGAGCCACCAGGGGAATTAGAAGGGAGGGCTTGAGCATTCCAAATGCATACCCAGGGCACAAAAATTCACAAACGTGGGAATTACTCCATCAACATACCAAGAATCCAGTGATACTAAATCATACAGATAAAGTTCACCAACTCTGACAGACGGGGCTTATTGTCCCAGTTGTGATACTTGACTGCTGGTCAAACTGGATGCTTTTGTTAGTCTCCTTTCTACAGCTCTGTATCCATATCATCAAGACTAATTTGCAGGTAGGTCACAGATTCGTATCTTTTGCTGAAGTCAAATTACTGGCCAAGTTGACCATGGGCCAGGGAAAGGCTTGTACAGTCCACTGTGTTCAGTTCAGTTTAGTCGCTCAGTCGTGTCCAACTCTTTGTGACCCCATGAACCGCAGCATGCCAGGCCTTCCTGTCCATCACCAACTCCCAGAGTTCACTGAAACTCACGTCCATTGAGTTGATGATGCCATCCAGCCATCTCATCCTCTGTTGTTCTCTTTTCCTCCTGCCCCCAATCCCTCCCAGCGTCAAGGTCTTTTCCAATGAGTCAACTCTTTGTATCAGGTGGCCAAAGTATTGGAGTTTCAGCTTTAGCATCATTCCTTCCAAAGAACACCCAGGACTGATCTCCTCTAGAATGGACTAGTTGGATATCCTTGCAGTCCAAGGGACTCTCAAGAGTCTTCTCCAACACCACAGTTCAAAAGCATCAATTCTTCAGTGCTCAGCTTTCTTTATAGTCCAACTCTCGCATCCATACATGACCACTGGAAAAACCACAGCCTTGACTAGATGGACCTTTGTTGGCAAAGTAATGTCTCTGGTTTTGAATATACTATCCAGGTTGGTCATAACTTTCCTTCCAAGGAGTAAGCGTCTTTTAATTTCATGGCTGCAATTACCATCTGCAGTGATTTTGGAGCCCCAAAAAATAAAGTCAGCGACTGTTTCCACTGTTTCCCCATGTATTTCCCATGAAGTGATGGGGCCGGATGCCATGACCTTAGTTTTCTGAATGTTGAGCTTTAAGCCATTTTTCACCCTCCTCTTTCACTTTCATCAAGAAGCTTTTTAGTTCTTCACTTTCTGCCATAAGGGTGGTATGATCTGCATATCTGAGGTTATTGATATTTCTCCTGGCAATCTTGATTCCAGCTTGTGCTTCTTCCAGTCCAGTGTTTCTCATGATGTACTCTGCATAGAAGTTCAATAAGCAGGGTGACAATATACAGCCTTGACATACTCCTTTTCCTATTTGGAACCAGTCTGTTGTTCCATGCCCAGTTCTAACTGTTGCTT
>SJYX01013995.1:104389-117865 GCA_006410675.1 Oreotragus oreotragus | reverse complement strand
AGTTCTTCTGTGTATTCTTGCCACCTCTTCTTAATATCTTCTGCTTCTGTTAGGTCCATACCATTTCTGTCCTTTATTGAGCCCATCTTTTCATGAAGTGTTCCCTTGGTATCTCTAATTTTCTTGAAGAGATCTCTAGTCTTTTCTATTCTATTGTTTTCCTCTCTTTCTTTGCATTGATCACTGAAGAAGGCTTTCTTATCTCTCTTTGCTATTCTTTGGAATTCTGCATTCAAATGGGTATATCTTTCTTTTTCTCCCTTACTTTTCATTTCCAGTCTTTTCACAGCTATTTGTACGGCCTCCTCAGACAGCCATTTTGCTTTTTTGCATTTTTTTTTCTTGGGGATGGTCTTGATTTCTGTCTCCTGTACAATGGCATGAACCTCCATCCATAGTTCATCAGGCACTCTGTCTATCAGATCTAGTCCCTTAAATCTATTTCTCACTTTCACTGTATAGTCATAGAGGATTTGATTTAGGTCATACCTGAATGGTCTAGTGGTTTTCCCTACTTTCTTCAATTTAAATCTGAATTTGGCAAGAAGGAGTTCATGATCTGAGCCACAGTCAGCCCCTGGTCTTGTTTTTGCTGACTGTATAGAGCTTCTCCATCTTTGGCCGCAAAGAATATAATCAATCTGATTTTGGTGTTGACCATGGGGTGATGGCAACCCACTCCAGTGTTCTTGCCTGGAGAATCCCAGGGACGGGGGAGCCTGGTGGGCTGCCGTCTATGGGGTCGCACAGAGTCAGACACGACTGAAGCGACTTAGCAGTAGCAGTAGCAGCATGGGGTGATGTCCCTGTGTAGAGTCTTCTCTTGTGTTGTTAGAAGAGGGTGTTTGCTATGACTAGTGCATTCTCCTGGCAGAACTCTATTAGCTTTGCCCTTCTTCATTCCATATTCCAAGGCCAAATTTGCCTGTTACTCCATTCCAATCCCCTATAATGAAAAGGACCTCTTTTTTTTGGGTGTTAGTTCTAGAAGGTCTTGTAGATCTTCGTAGGACTGTTCAACTTCAGCTTCTTCAGCGTTACTGGTTGGGGCATAGGCTTGGATAACCGTGATAGTGAATGGTTTGCCTTGGAAATGAGCAGAGATCATTCTGTCATTTTTGAGATTGTATCCAAGTACTGCATTTCAGACTCTTTTGTTGACCATGATGGCTACTCCATTTCTTCTGAGGGATTCCTGCCCGCAGTAGTAGATATAATGGTCATCTGAGTTAAATTCACCCATTCCAGTCCATCTTAGTTCATTGACCCTAGAATGTTGACGTTCACTCTTGCCATCTACTGTTTGACCACTTCTAATTTGCCTTGATTCATGAACCTAACATTCCAGGTTCCTATGCAATATTGCTATTTATAGCATCAAACCTTGCTTCTATCACCAGTCCCATCCACAACTGTGTGTTGTTTTTGCTTTGGCTCCATCCCTTCATTCTTTCTGGAGTTATTTCTCCACTGTAGCATATTGTACACCTTCCGACCTGGAGAGTTCATCTCTCAGTGTCATACTGTTCATGGGTTTCTTAAGGCAAGAATACTGAAGTGGTTTGCCAGTCCCTTCTCCAGTGGACCACATTCTGTCAGACCTCTCCACCATGACCCGCCCATCTGGGGTGGCCCCCATGGCGTGGCTTAGTTTCATTGAGTTAGACAAGCTGTGGTCCACGTGAACAGATTGGCTGGTTGTCTGTGATTGTGGTTTCAGTCTGTCTGCCCTCTGATGCCCTCTTTCAGTGCCTACCATCTTCCTTGGGTTTCTCCTGACCTTGGGCATGGGTTAGCTCCTCTCAGCCACTGCCCCTGACCTTGGGCATGGGGTAGCGCCTCTCAGCCACTTGTGTTAAAAGTGTTATTATTGGTGTCTGAAAATCAGCCACCGTCTGAGATTTGACAAGCTGAGGTATTGGAAGTGTGACTTCCAATTTGGAGTCATTTGTCACTTGCAACTTCATTAAAATACAACTTGTGGACTCTCCTAGTTGATAATTGACAAAATACTCCTCACTTTGCCAGAAAGTAGGTCTCCATTCTTTTGGAGGATGATGCTTACCCAAAGCAACATTTGTAGCTTATGTTGGGATAAATGTGATGCCAACAATGTTCCTACTGATAATTACATAGAAATGGAAGTGAAAGCCTCATTTATTTCATGCTTGTAACTGAGGCCATAAACTCACGCTGTCCCCAGATAAATATTTGAAGGGCAAAGTGAAATAGTACCCTAGGAGTCTAATTGCTTCTCTTTGAAGTAACTGTCATATAATCTCTTTTTACCTCTCTATCAGCTTGTTTCTGTTTGGGCAGAGATCTGCAGACCAGATGACAGGTAATGCCTGGAGTCAGGTGTTTATTACACTCATTCATTTCCCCCTTTCTAATTAAATTGCAATAGCCAGAGGCCTATGGTAACTTCATAAACTTGCCCACATAAAAATAAAAACATCCTTGCAAAAAAACTTAGAAAATGGAAAGATGGATAACAAGCTAGACACAATTACCACAACTTATATCACAAAGAGCTAATTTCTCAAATGGTTGCATTATTCAAGATAGTTCTGTTCTGAAAAGTCATTGTGAACACTGTCTTAGCAAATCTTGAGCCACTGCTCCTGAGGAAACACAAGGGTTGTTTCTGAAAAGTTTTCAGTCACAACTTTCTTGTCAGCCAATCATATATATAACCTAATATTTTATGTGTTTCTGTTTGAAGACAACTTATTTAACATGCTCACAGCCAATAGAACTATAAGCCATGCTGGAATGAAGCTTATCAAACACATAAGTTTTATTCATAAGGCGCTTCATAGCCATCTTGCTCTTAGGAACACTAGGCAGACTTCAGCACTGTAGTGGGGGGCATTTTAAATAGCCAAATCACCAACTAAAAACCACAAAAATAGTCTACTTATGAAGTAGACCATGAAAAGGACATTTTTTATTGTATGAGAGCTGAAACAAGAGGGCAGGGCACAGCATTGCTTGACCTCAGCTGTCCATGGGTGACTCAGATTTTTTCCCCTGTCTGTGAACAACCACAAAAGCAAGAGTGGGCATTTGGGGATTACAAAAAATTTTTAACAAAGGAGCAAATCCTTCAATCTTGAATCTGTGAATAGTGAGATCTATTGTATATATAAGCAATTTATAAAACTCAATAAGAAAAAGACTAAATGCCTAATAGAAAATGGGTAAAGGCAGTGGAGAGACAAATCTCAGAGTTGGGCACATGCATGACTCCTAACTATGTGAAAAGATGTTCAATATCCATCATACAAGAAGAAATGCAAATTAAGCTAAAATTACATTGAGATGCCATTCTTATAACTATCAGATTAGTGAAGATAGAAAATGCTGTTAAAGTGTTGTGTTAGAGAGGTTGTAAGGATATAGGCATTCTCATATTTTGCCTGTGGGTGTAAAATGATATGATATTAAATACCAGATCACTTGCTCCTTCCCTTAGCATTCCCATTTCCAGGAATTCAGTTCAGAGATATATTTGTATGCGTGCAAAATGACATACATACAACATTTTTCATTGCAGTATTGTTTATAAAGGGAAATGTCCTGATAACAATCTAAATGTCTATCAATAACTCTTTGGTTAAAGAATGATGATACATCAAGAGTATGAAATATAATTCAGCTTTAAAAAAGAATGAGAAACTCACGGAGATACAGTGTGTGTGCATAAGTGTGTGTGTGTTTACAGTCTCAATGGCATTCTTCTAATTTCCATTTCATTGTATTATAGTCAGGGTTATATACAGCATTACATGATCACAGGTGGGTACAGTGAGGATACTGAGGCTTTCCTCATCCCTTCCTCCTCCAAACTTAAAGATTTAAATTTTATGAATGTAAATTTCTAGGCAGGAGAGTAGAATGGGGAAAAGGTAGGAGACTGATGAATATGAACAATCTTGCCTTAGCCTACGTATCTATTTATTATCTATATTAATCTATGTCCTATCTATATTTAATTATCTCTTCCCGAAGTAGATACCACACACTCCTCCCCCTGGGTCTTTGATTACAAAAAAATCTAGGTCATGCATCACCCTCTTTTAGACTAGCTCCAGGGTAGCGACCCCTACTTTTTTTTTTTTCTTCTGTAACTATTCAAAATCTCCCAAGGCCCTTATCCTATTCCAATGGATTACATCAAATATCCTTTCCTCCTAATTTATTGATAAAACTGAGGCCATAAGATAAATGTCTTTACTTGGTCTTGCTCTCGGAAAGATCGGTCTATACACGGTACCCGTCCTTCCTGCAGCATCTCCTTGGCCTCGGAGGACGAAATGCTCCCTCTCTGCTGGTGTATTCCCCTTTGCATATGAAGAGTCGCCTGTTTCTCTTACAAAGAAAAACTCTCTCCCCTTCCCCTCCTGGTTACTCTTGTATCTTACTACTCTGTCTTCCTTTCTCATCTAAGATGCCTGAACCCCGGTCTCTGCAGCCGACCTCTCTCTCCTCCCTTTCCTCCTCCCTAGGGGAGTCGCAGGCTGCCCGGGTCCACAGTTCCGCTCTTTGGAACACAAAGGTAATGTGTGTTTCCTCAGATGCTGCAGTCAGTGGGATAGTTTCAACCATTATCTTGAAAGATGTCTTCTTAGAGGCACTATTAACCAGTTCGTTCTTCCCTCCTGAAGTCCCCCCTTCAGCCACAGGGGCCGCTCACGCCACCGGTTCCCTCCTACTTGTCTGTTGGCTAATTTCCCTTTCATCCATTGACTGCTGTTCAGGGGAACACACCAGCTCTCCTCAGCAGTTCTCATCCTTTCCACCCCCCCTCACCCCCCCGCCTTTGGAAATCATCTTTTTGAGGCATAAGTTTTATGTAATACTCAGTATCCTCTTAAAGTCTGTATTTCAAAGGATTGTAACAGATGTCTGCACTCATGAACCCCCGCTACCATCCAGATGCAGAACCATCACGACCAGTGTTTCCAGCTGCTGTCTGTTCCTCCCTCTGACCCATGACTCCAGCAAACTCTGAAACTCGTGTTTGGTCACTACTGATGTTAGCGATTTCTAGGATTTTATATCAATACAATCATACACTATGTTTTTTTTTGTTTCTGGCTACTTTCACCCAGTTAAAAAAAAACACATTGATTTATAATGTTTTTGAGTATCAGTAGTTGGTTCCTTTTTATTGTGGAGAACTTCTTCATTGTATGGATATGTCACAGTTTGCTTCTCCATTAATCTCTTAATGGACATTTATGTTTTCTAAACCCTGTTGTGATATTTCTTCACCAAATCTTGTTCTTTGGTGCCGTTTGCTAATTGTTTCATTCATCTTTTATCATTTGCTATACTACTTGGATACGTAGTTTATATGCTAGCAGAAAACAGAAATAAGAATAAAAGTATATAAAGGACATGTATAATTTCTTAGGATTAAAATTTTAATTTTTTAATGATTTCAGGAATACCTTGTTTTCTAGCACTTTGCTTTACTGCACTTCACAGGTGATTGTGTTTTCTACAAATTGAAGGTTTACGGCAACCCTGTGTTAGGCAAGTTAATCTATGTCATGTTTCCAACAGCATTTGCTCAGTTTGTGTCTCTGTGTTACATTCTGGTAATTTGCAAAACATTTTAAACTTTTTCATTATTATTATATTTGTCATGGTGATCTGTGACTTTTGCCGTTACTACTTCAACTCACTGACGGCTTAGATGATGTTTAGCACTTTTTAGCAGTAACATACTTTTTAATTACGCCATGTACGTTGTTTTCTTAGGCAAAATGCTATTACACAGTTCATAGACTACAGTGTAGTATAAACAAATTTTATATGCACTGGGGGAAACCTAAACATTCTGGTAACACACTTTACTGTGATATTCACTTTATCGAGGTGGTCTGGAATAAACCACACTATCTCCAAGGTATGCCTGTATTTTCCAAAGGAAATTGCCTTTAATTCAGAAAGTGTAATCTTTTCTTCCAGAGGATAGTTTTATCTCTCGGTCATTTGGTCACTCTGATGGCTGTGAGCAACAGTGAAGATTTCTGTGGAAATACATGCTGACATGTAAGTAAACCAGAGCCTCCAACAAAGTGCTTCCTTAACTGGAAGACATTTACTGGAATTTCAGTTATAAAAAAGTTATTATATGAAATGTAGTGTATTCTGTTATTCACATGAAATGTAAGCTTTTTGAGACTTTCATTAGTTTTTTTTTTTTTTAAGTGACAATCACCTCTTTTCACCCTGTTGTGTTTCCTAAACAACCTTGTCTATTTTCCTAGCTTTATTAACTCCTGACCTGTGAATAACTCCTAAACCTCATCACTGGTGGTGAATTGTTTTGTCCTCTCTGACATCCACATCAGGTGCAATAGAGGAGCACATCTGCACTGAATACAGCACAGCTAACACCCTCAGTCCCATCCTGCTTCCTCTTTTCCTGCCTTTGAATTTATCCGTTTGCTTCATTCTCTCCATGACCACTCACTCCAATGTGGTCAGTCATCAAGTCTTTTACAGGATGTTCTGACTTTGCATCAGTCTTGGTTCCAGAAGGAAACTGATGACTTGCTCACATGGTGTAATTCAGGGGTGTAAAATCACCACGTAAAGGAGTTATTTGCAAAGTGTGGACGTGGTTCAGGAAAACCAACAGGGCTGGAGCCAGGCACAGCAGGGAGCTCTTCCTGCTTGGTCTTGGAGGGCACGTGGCATGCTCCATCCCATACCACCCCCCAGCTCTTTTCTCAGTTTGCTCTTATCTCCTACTCTGCTTTCTTTCCCTGGTGCCGCCCACAGGTGGAACCCACTGGAAGCCAGCAGACAGAGGTGAAAGGAGGCAGCCCAGGCTTCTTGCTCAGGGAAGCAAAGTGGAGAAGCTGTGAGCAAAGCTGGAGAGGCAGACGGAAAACATCCAGCGTGGACCCTTCCTGCGGGGCGGGCACAGCTGTTACTATTTACATTACGGTTTTGCTGACCTTGATGTAATTAGCGCACGCTGCCTTTCTCACTCTTTAACATGCTTTCTGTCATATTTCCTTCAGCTCTGGCTTTCTCCCACTTTCCTTCTAAACTGGGTTTCTGCCTCCAGCTGGCCTGAATTTCCCGAGTTTTGCCTTCCTGTCAAACTCCACCCGGTTTGTGGCGGGGGTCCTGCTCTCTAAGGGTATGGTGACACCACGTGATGGTTGAAGCTGTGGATTTCTCTCGGCAAAGATGGGCTTTCTGACAAACTTCCACTCAGGGGGTCCTCCTCTCATAAGACACTCAGAATCTTCCTACATTTTAGGTGAACTGAAATAAGTAGATAATCAGGAAAAAGCGAGGCTGTGATTTTGTTCAGAAGCAGTGTTTTCCTAGTAATGTCTAGGTGTGATTGAACATCTTCTATACAAACGTTCATAGGTTTGGAAATAAGAAAACTTTTACCTTATTTTGAGAAATTCCACACACAAGAGCCCTTCTGTTTATCCGATTTCTTTTTTCTGGGACCCAGAGACAGGAAACTCTTAGCATCTTTCTTGGTTTCTTCACTTTAAGGTGTCCTATTTTGCTCTTCTGAGGAGGCAAAACTAACAAACACGACCTCTTCTTTCAATTATTTGCAGTCTCATATTTGTGAGTTTTTAAAGATTAGTGAGTAATGAGGGAAAATTCTATGGAAAAGGAGTGTTTATCACACACAGCCATTTCCTTGGAGAAATCTCACCTCCTCCATCCACAAGGTCCTTGTCAAGCTGTCTTTCATGAGTGCCGCGGTCATCTCCCCCAGCTGGGACAATCCCAAAGTCTCATCCTTCTAGTGACGTGACTGGGAGAGGGTGGCATATGACCCCCAAAGGAGCTGTGAGATCCTTGCCTGTATGGATAGACCTTCTTAGAGGAGAGAAGTTTCTTTTCATCTGAGATTGATCAGCTGGGTGGATGTGACCTTGGGGCAGCTGCTTGCAATCAAGTTCTTATTTGTGAGCAATAGAAGCCCACTCTGGATGCCTTAAGCAGAAAAGACATTTAGGAGAATGTCACTGGTATTAAAAGGAATCTCTAGGATAGCTGGAGAATCAATTACTGTTGTTGACAACTGTGTGTATGGCCCCCGGTTACGCCCCAGGAGGGGTCTCCTGAGGACACCAGGAGCATTAAGTTACACCCCAGGAGGGGTCTCCTGAGGACCCCACTGAGCATCAAGGCCCCCAGCGGGCGGAGCTGATGTGTGCACAGGACCCCAGAGACCAGCAGGAACATGAGCTCCTCAAAGAGAAATCCCCTCCATGTTCCTGCTCCTCTTTCTTTCCTCTTGCTTTGCTTTTTCTGCATCTAGTTCCAAGTAAGTGTAGGATGGCTTTGTCTGGTTGCTGTCACCTCGGTTACATGTCTGAGCTCCAGCTGCAGAGGTGTTTGGGAAATGAAACAGCTGACATCGTCAGCTCCTGCAGTGGGAGGCCGCATGCCCTGCGGAGACGTAGGACGTGGGAAAGTCCCTAAACCGAGAGGCGTTCCAGATGCTGTGGAATGAAAGTCATGGGAGACGAGGTCTGCAGAACTCAGCCTAGGTAGAGAGGGAAGAGCCAAGAAACGGAGAGACAGACAAAAACCAGACAATGTGATGGAAGCCTCTGAATCGAGAGGTGCCTCAGCCTTAAATAAAAAAAGCAACAAAAACTCTGGCCCATTTATGCTAGCTGATGAGTTCTTCTTCTGGCCTAAATTATAAACTCGCTTTTGAGTTGAGCAACTGTCACTAGTCAACAAGAGCCTCCTGCCTTATATGGTGCTGCTTTCATATTGGTGGTGAAATCATATTCTTGCTTCTTTATTGGGGCATTTCCCCCCAAGTTTCCTCTGCCAGTGCCTTCTGAATACACTTGATTTCTTGGCCATTGGGCAGGCCCAGGGGAGGACGGAAACCACCCTGCCCACCAGCCTCCTGGGGGTGGGGGACTCTGCCTCATCCCACCCAGGCTCCCTCCCATACAAGCCCCAGATTCTTTCTCGCTTGGCTCTTGTCTCCTGGTGCTGCCCTGGAGGCTGTCTGCTAACTGCATTGTTGGGAGACTGTCCTTGAAGAAAGCTCCAGCAGCACCTCCCTGGGGCAGGGTAGGGGGGGAGCGGCGCGTGAATTGTGGGTATCCTTGCTGCCTTATGAGGACACTTGACCCAACAGTGACTCCAGTGCTGGAGGGAGCAGACCCTTGGGGAGATGGAAGAAGAACATTAAGGTCATTGTTTGAGGTCCTGGATCCAGCCATGCTTGAAATCCATCCTTGAGCTCTTCTGTTGCATTAGCCAATAAAGTCTTTCCTTTTCCTTAAAAAAAAAAAATATATATATATATATATATATATATTTGTATAAACATTATATATATTTATATATAAACTTATATATATATAATTTATACTATATATACTGGAAGAAGGCAATGGCATCCCACTTCAGTACTCTGGCCTGGAAAATCCCATGGACGGAGGAGCCTGGTAGGCTGCAGTCCATGGGGTCGCTGAGTCAGACATGATTGAGCAACTTTACTTTCACTTTTCACTTTCATGTACTGGAGAAGGAAATGGCAACCCACTCCAGTGTTCTTGCCTGGAGAATCCCAGGGATGGCAGAGCCCGATGGGCTGCCGTCTATGGGGTCGCACAGAGTCGGACACGACTGAAGTGACTTAGCATACTATATATATACTGTCTCTTATACACATCTAGATGTGTATAAGAGACAGGGTTGAAGCTGTGGATTTCTCTCGGCAAAGATGGGCTTTCTGACAAACTTCCACTCAGGGGGTCCTCCTCTCATAAGACACTCAGAATCTTCCTACATTTTAGGTGAACTGAAATAAGTAGATAATCAGGAAAAAGCGAGGCTGTGATTTTGTTCAGAAGCAGTGTTTTCCTAGTAATGTCTAGGTGTGATTGAACATCTTCTATACAAACGTTCATAGGTTTGGAAATAAGAAAACTTTTACCTTATTTTGAGAAATTCCACACACAAGAGCCCTTCTGTTTATCCGATTTCTTTTTTCTGGGACCCAGAGACAGGAAACTCTTAGCATCTTTCTTGGTTTCTTCACTTTAAGGTGTCCTATTTTGCTCTTCTGAGGAGGCAAAACTAACAAACACGACCTCTTCTTTCAATTATTTGCAGTCTCATATTTGTGAGTTTTTAAAGATTAGTGAGTAATGAGGGAAAATTCTATGGAAAAGGAGTGTTTATCACACACAGCCATTTCCTTGGAGAAATCTCACCTCCTCCATCCACAAGGTCCTTGTCAAGCTGTCTTTCATGAGTGCCGCGGTCATCTCCCCCAGCTGGGACAATCCCAAAGTCTCATCCTTCTAGTGACGTGACTGGGAGAGGGTGGCATATGACCCCCAAAGGAGCTGTGAGATCCTTGCCTGTATGGATAGACCTTCTTAGAGGAGAGAAGTTTCTTTTCATCTGAGATTGATCAGCTGGGTGGATGTGACCTTGGGGCAGCTGCTTGCAATCAAGTTCTTATTTGTGAGCAATAGAAGCCCACTCTGGATGCCTTAAGCAGAAAAGACATTTAGGAGAATGTCACTGGTATTAAAAGGAATCTCTAGGATAGCTGGAGAATCAATTACTGTTGTTGACAACTGTGTGTATGGCCCCCGGTTACGCCCCAGGAGGGGTCTCCTGAGGACACCAGGAGCATTAAGTTACACCCCAGGAGGGGTCTCCTGAGGACCCCACTGAGCATCAAGGCCCCCAGCGGGCGGAGCTGATGTGTGCACAGGACCCCAGAGACCAGCAGGAACATGAGCTCCTCAAAGAGAAATCCCCTCCATGTTCCTGCTCCTCTTTCTTTCCTCTTGCTTTGCTTTTTCTGCATCTAGTTCCAAGTAAGTGTAGGATGGCTTTGTCTGGTTGCTGTCACCTCGGTTACATGTCTGAGCTCCAGCTGCAGAGGTGTTTGGGAAATGAAACAGCTGACATCGTCAGCTCCTGCAGTGGGAGGCCGCATGCCCTGCGGAGACGTAGGACGTGGGAAAGTCCCTAAACCGAGAGGCGTTCCAGATGCTGTGGGATGAAAGTCATGGGAGACGAGGTCTGCAGAACTCAGCCTAGGTAGAGAGGGAAGAGCCAAGAAACGGAGAGACAGACAAAAACCAGACAATGTGATGGAAGCCTCTGAATCGAGAGGTGCCTCAGCCTTAAATAAAAAAAGCAACAAAAACTCTGGCCCATTTATGCTAGCTGATGAGTTCTTCTTCTGGCCTAAATTATAAACTCGCTTTTGAGTTGAGCAACTGTCACTAGTCAACAAGAGCCTCCTGCCTTATATGGTGCTGCTTTCATATTGGTGGTGAAATCATATTCTTGCTTCTTTATTGGGGCATTTCCCCCCAAGTTTCCTCTGCCAGTGCCTTCTGAATACACTTGATTTCTTGGCCATTGGGCAGGCCCAGGGGAGGACGGAAACCACCCTGCCCACCAGCCTCCTGGGGGTGGGGGGCTCTGCCTCATCCCACCCAGGCTCCCTCCCATACAAGNTTTCTTGGTTTCTTCACTTTAAGGTGTCCTATTTTGCTCTTCTGAGGAGGCAAAACTAACAAACACGACCTCTTCTTTCAATTATTTGCAGTCTCATATTTGTGAGTTTTTAAAGATTAGTGAGTAATGAGGGAAAATTCTATGGAAAAGGAGTGTTTATCACACACAGCCATTTCCTTGGAGAAACCTCACCTCCTCCATCCACAAGGTCCTTGTCAAGCTGTCTTTCATGAGTGCCGCGGTCATCTCCCCCAGCTGGGACAATCCCAAAGTCTCATCCTTCTAGTGACGTGACTGGGAGAGGGTGGCATATGACCCCCAAAGGAGCTGTGAGATCCTTGCCTGTATGGATAGACCTTCTTAGAGGAGAGAAGTTTCTTTTCATCTGAGATTGATCAGCTGGGTGGATGTGACCTTGGGGCAGCTGCTTGCAATCAAGTTCTTATTTGTGAGCAATAGAAGCCCACTCTGGATGCCTTAAGCAGAAAAGACATTTAGGAGAATGTCACTGGTATTAAAAGGAATCTCTAGGATAGCTGGAGAATCAATTACTGTTGTTGACAACTGTGTGTATGGCCCCCAGTTACGCCCCAGGAGGGGTCTCCTGAGGACACCAGGAGCATTAAGTTACACCCCAGGAGGGGTCTCCTGAGGACCCCACTGAGCATCAAGGCCCCCAGCGGGCGGAGCTGATGTGTGCACAGGACCCCAGAGACCAGCAGGAACATGAGCTCCTCAAAGAGAAATCCCCTCCATGTTCCTGCTCCTCTTTCTTTCCTCTTGCTTTGCTTTTTCTGCATCTAGTTCCAAGTAAGTGTAGGATGGCTTTGTCTGGTTGCTGTCACCTCGGTTACATGTCTGAGCTCCAGCTGCAGAGGTGTTTGGGAAATGAAACAGCTGACATCGTCAGCTCCTGCAGTGGGAGGCCGCATGCCCTGCGGAGACGTAGGACGTGGGAAAGTCCCTAAACCGAGAGGCGTTCCAGATGCTGTGGGATGAAAGTCATGGGAGACGAGGTCTGCAGAACTCAGCCTAGGTAGAGAGGGAAGAGCCAAGAAACGGAGAGACAGACAAAAACCAGACAATGTGATGGAAGCCTCTGAATCGAGAGGTGCCTCAGCCTTAAATAAAAAAAGCAACAAAAACTCTGGCCCATTTATGCTAGCTGATGAGTTCTTCTTCTGGCCTAAATTATAAACTCGCTTTTGAGTTGAGCAACTGTCACTAGTCAACAAGAGCCTCCTGCCTTATATGGTGCTGCTTTCATATTGGTGGTGAAATCATATTCTTGCTTCTTTATTGGGGCATTTCCCCCCAAGTTTCCTCTGCCAGTGCCTTCTGAATACACTTGATTTCTTGGCCATTGGGCAGGCCCAGGGGAGGACGGAAACCACCCTGCCCACCAGCCTCCTGGGGGTGGGGGACTCTGCCTCATCCCACCCAGGCTCCCTCCCATACAAGCCCCAGATTCTTTCTCGCTTGGCTCTTGTCTCCTGGTGCTGCCCTGGAGGCTGTCTGCTAACTGCATTGTTGGGAGACTGTCCTTGAAGAAAGCTCCAGCAGCACCTCCCTGGGGCAGGGTAGGGGGGGAGCGGCGCGTGAATTGTGGGTATCCTTGCTGCCTTATGAGGACACTTGACCCAACAGTGACTCCAGTGCTGGAGGGAGCAGACCCTTGGGGAGATGGAAGAAGAACATTAAGGTCATTGTTTGAGGTCCTGGATCCAGCCATGCTTGAAATCCATCCTTGAGCTCTTCTGTTGCATTAGCCAATAAAGTCTTTCCTTTTCCTTAAAAAAAAAAAATATATATATATATATATATATATATTTGTATAAACATTATATATATTTATATATAAACTTATATATATATAATTTATACTATATATACTGGAAGAAGGCAATGGCATCCCACTTCAGTACTCTGGCCTGGAAAATCCCATGGACGGAGGAG
>SJYX01013995.1:92080-102427 GCA_006410675.1 Oreotragus oreotragus | reverse complement strand
TGATCAATCTGATTTCGGTGTTGACCATCTGGTGATGTCCATGTGTAGAGTCTTCTCTTGTGTTGTTGGAAGAGGGTGTTTGCTATGACCAGTGCATTTTCTTGGCAAAACTGTATTAGTCTTTGCCCTGCTTCATTCCACATTCCAAGGCCAAATTTGCCTGTTACTCCAGGTGTTTCTTGACTTCCTACTTTAGCATTCCAGTCCCCTATAATGAAAAGGACATCTTTTTTGGGTGTTAGTTCTAAAAGGTTAGGTCAAGTCTTCTTCCTTGGTTCTTGTTTCATCTTAGCAAAGAACTGAAACAGCAGTCCAGTTATAGCTCAGGCAGGCAGGGTTTACTGGACACGTGACAAGCAGTGCACTCTCAAGGTGTGAGAGCAGACCAGCCCCCAAGCGGGTCCTGTCCCAGCTTTGGCTTCCCTCTTTTATGTCCATTGTTCCCTCCCTTGAGCGAGTTTCTGGGGCCTGCACTCTTCCTGGGTCTGGTTGGTGATGCCCGAGACCAATCAGGGAAGGGGGTATGTTTCCCACTAGAGGTTCTCACTACCCTCCGTGGCTTCCTCTTTTTCATGGGCTTTTTTCCCTAGTCACCACTTCCTCTGATCACCATCTTGGACCCTGTTTCCCTAGTCTAACTACCGAACAGTGTATAGGGTGCACCCCAAAGATTTATCCTCTGGAGGAGTGCATCTTAGAAGTATGCCCTCAGTCCCCAGGGAAGAACCCTTGTTACTGACCCTCCTGAATCCTCTGGTCCCTCTAGTTCATAGGCTTACCCTGGTCACAGGGGCTCATTTCAGCTTCATGGAGCAGGGATGAGGGATGAGGACTGGGCACCCTTTTCTGTCCATCTGATATTTTGGGGATGAGGCCTTGGGGGTGTTGGTCCAGGAGAAGCAGAAGAGAGGTAAAGGAATTTAGGGAACAAAAGGGGTGAAATCTAATGTCTCCTTGGCCTCCTAGAATGTATGCCTTCCTCCTAGGTGCCTGAGACACTCTGTGGAGGGTCTGGCTCCCTTGTCTGATCTCCCTGGGAGGCTGGACTCCAGCCTGTCTGGGGTTTCTGAGAACCAGCACCTCTCTCTCAACTGTCCCTTCCTAGGGAACTGTGATAAATTTCAAGGCTGCCAAGACCTGGTGAATGGACAGATGAGGAAGGGACTTGGTACACCAAAGCTGGGCTGACCTCTGTTCACCTGCTCGACCCTGAGGCACCAGAGCTGTGGCACATCTGTCAGCTGAGGAGACCTTGTCATCAGGAAGCAGCAGGTGGGCTGTGATGCTCTGAGATGCAGCTGTGCTTAGTCACTAGTCATGTTCAACCCTTTGCAACCCCATGGACTATAGCCTGCTAGGCTCCTCTGTCCATGGGAATTCTCCAGGCAAGAGTGCTGGAGTGGGTTGCCATGCCCTTCTTCAGGGAGATGCAGCTGAGCCAAAGCCAAATGACTCTTAATCAACCCCTTAGCATGTTGCTGAGTCCAAGTACACTCTGCTCGCTGCATGACAGGCCAATAAGTCTGTAGACAAGGTATTGAGGCAAAGAATAATGACTTTATTTGAAAAGCCAGCAGACTGAGAAGATGGCAGACTAATGTCTCAAAATAATCATCTTATTGGGGTCTGAATGCCAGGTTCTTTTAGAGAACATGGAGGGTGCTGAAGATGTTCAGTTCAGTTCAGTTCAGTCACTCATTTGTGTCCGACTCTTTGTGACCCCATGGACTGCAGCACACCAGGCTTCCCTGTCCATCGCCAACTCCTGGAGTTTACTCAAACTCATGTCCATCGAGTCCATGATGCCATCCAACCATCTCATCCTCTGTCATCCCCTTCTCCTTCTGCCTTCAATCTTTCCCAGCATCAGGCTCTTTTCCAATGAGTCAGTTCTTTGCATCAGCGGGCCAAAGTATTGGAGTTTCAGCTTCAGCATCAGTCCTTCCAATGAATATTCACGACTGATTTCCTTGAGGATTGACTGTTTTGATATCCTTGCAGTCCAAGGGACTCTCAAGAGTCTTCTCCAATGCTACAGTTCAAAAGCATCAATTCTTCAGTGCTCAGCTTTCTTTATAACCCAGCTCTCACATCCATACATGACTACTGGAAAGGCCATGGCTTTGACTAGATGGACCTTTGTTGGCAAAGTAATGTCTCTGCTTTTTAGTATGTTGTCTACGTTGGTCACAGTTTTTCTTCCAAGGAGCAAACATCTTTTAATTTCATGGCTGCAGTCACCATCTGCAGTGAGTTTGGAGCTCAAAAAAATAGTCT
This sequence comes from Oreotragus oreotragus, assembly GCA_006410675.1. Classification (NCBI taxonomy): domain Eukaryota; kingdom Metazoa; phylum Chordata; class Mammalia; order Artiodactyla; family Bovidae; genus Oreotragus; species Oreotragus oreotragus. The sequence continues at coordinate 100,150 of SJYX01013995.1, read as the reverse complement.
GTCACTGTTTCCATTGTTTCCCCATCTATTTGCCATGAAGTGATGGGACCAGATGTTAGTTTTCTGAATGTTGAGTTTTAAGCCAACTTTTTCACTCTCCTCTTTCATTTTCATCATTCTGCCATAAGCATGGTGTCATCTGCGTTTCTGAGGTTATTGATATTTCTCCTGGCAGTCTTGATTCCAGCTTGTGCTTCATCCAGCCCGGCACTTCACGTGATGTACTCTGCATATAACTTAAATAAGCAGGGTGACAATATACAGCTTTGATATATTCCTTTCCCTATTTGGAACCTCTGTTGTTCCATGTCCAGTTCTAACTGTTGCTTCTTGACCTACATACAGATTTCTCAGGAGCAGGTCAGGTGGTCTGGTATTTCCATCTCCTGAAGAATTTTCCACAGTTTATTGTGATCCACACAGTCAAAGGCTGTGGAAGTAAAGTAATGCAAAATAGACAGCTAATGGGAAGTTGCTGCGTAGGGAGCTCAACCCTGTACTTTGTGATACTCTGGAGCAGTAGGGCGGGGTGAGGAGGAGGTTCAGGAGGGAGGGGATGTATGTATACTTGTGGCTGATTTGTGTTGTTGTTTGGAGGAAGCCAATGCAATATTGTGAGGCAATCATCCTCCAATTAAAAATGAATTTTTTTAAAAAGGCCATTAATCTTGCAATTATCTCCTGGAATAGCCAGCCTTAGGGAGGGGATGTGTTGATTTCTTCTTCCTTGAAGCCATTCACAGGTAGACAGAGTCAAGCTGTTTCCCTGAATAAAGGCACTTTTGTTTAACATTCAGGCAGAGGGGCAGGGTTCCCTGAGGCAGGACATTATGTATATTTAGGAGATCCAACAAGTCCATCCTAAAGGAAATCAGTCCTGAATGTTCATTGGAAGGACTGATGTTGAAGCTGAAATTCCAATACTTTGGCCACCTGATACGAAGAGCGGACTCATTTAGAGAAGGGGACAAGAGAGGATGAGATGGTTGGATGGCATCACTGACTCAATGGACATAGGTTTGGGTGGATTCCGGGAGTTGGTGATAGACAGGGAGGCTTGGCGTGCTGCAGTCCATGGGGTCACAAAGAGTTGGACACGACTGAGTGACTGAACTGAACTGAACTGGTATTCTTTTAGTGAACAAAAGCAAGTAAAGGTTAAAGAGAGATCCAACAAGGAGCCAGAGTTTGTTCTTTCCTGTAACAAGCACAGGGGACTCTGCTTCACACACTGTAACAAACTAAATTGAGGGGGTGGTGGGCAGATATATGTATGTGTGTAACTGAATCACTGCTGTACACCTGAAACCACCACAACGTTGTTAATCAACTACAGTCCAGTACACAGTAAAGTAAAAATAAAATGACATCCCTTATCTCACCCCACCTCAGCACCCACACACATTTCACTCTGAATCTTCTCTCTGCTTTTGGATTAGCAGTGCATCTACTGAGTAAATAGCAGATAACTAAGAACTGAGTGATGATATGTTTTTCACTTTCCAAACAGGGAAATGGCATTTAACTTCTCCCAGAGCTTCCAGACTGGGCTATATCACACACTTGTTGGCTGCCTTTCCCTTTGAACCTGGAGATTTTTCAGCAGAGGTTGTGGTTAGCAGGTGGTATGGATCCCATGGGAAGTGAAAGCAGGTTCTGAAAATGACCTTTCCATTCTTTAGAGCATTTCCTTTCCCCAGAAGATTTATAGATTAATCTGATTAGGAATATGTAAATCAGCTGTCTCCTTCCTCTCCTGTTCGTTTGTTGCTCTGCAAAACCCGTTCTTCCTCTGGAAATGGGAGAAACTGATGTAATTGTTCTCTGCTGAGGACAATGCAGGGCTCCAGGCTCCTTGCCAGGTACGTTTCCTGCCAGGCCCGCTCCTTCACTCTGTTTAATTATGAGCGATTGTTTGGGCTACGATGTGAAGAAATATTAGAGAATGGAAAAAAAAGAGGAGCAGAGTTCAGAATATCCTGCTGTAACTGATTCATGATTTGGCAAGAACCCTTCACTAGATTTTATGCTTTAGCCTTGTAACGGGATCCCAGGGAGCAACCTTGCCATATAAGCACATAAAGCCCAATTCTCCGGTTTATTTTGAAAAGGGCCAAGAAGAAGCATTTGAAAAATGCAGGAATAGCATCAGCCAGCCACAGGGTGAAGCTCTGTTTTACTCACGGGCAGTGCCCTCCTCTGAGGGACCAAGGTTATTTTAAACTGGACGTTCGCACCGCCTATATTTAGCTGGTGTGCCACATCTTAGCACTTAGTTTTCATATATCTGACATATCTCCCGTTTTGCAGGAGACCCTGATTTGCTCTCATGGGCATGCCCAGAGAGGGATATAGAGCTGAGCCCTGGGAGGCAGGTGAGGACAGAGGCTTTTAAAATCCCAGTTCTGGGTCTGAATCCAGCAGCCCCATCGCAGAAGCATTAGGCGACCCCTGGTAGAAGAGGGGCTGAGAGCGAGACAGTTTGAGGCCAGAAAATGGAGGGCATTTATTTTTTCTGTTTTTTGATTAATAAAGTGAAAGACTGTGGATGAAAAGTGCCACCTGTCGTATCAGTAAACAAGGGACGTTGCAGCCCATCAAGCCTTCACATTACAATCACCCTGACGGTGAACCCCGAGGGAACTCAGGATGGAAAGAGGGTGTCCACATGGAACATCAGCCACCCCCACCCAGGGGTGCACCTGAGGAGACAGGATGAGAAAGCTGTGATACTGGCCCCAGACAGCTGTGGTCCATACCAAAGGAGTGATTTCAGGGCGCCCAGACTCTTGCATCTTTCCCTACCGAGAAAAGCATTAAAGTCCTTAATTTGAGATGTCTGGTTTTCTTCAATCAACAGTGATCTCTTGATGTTCTGTCTATCTGGTCTTTGTTGCAAAACCTCCATCTATCCTGGCTCCCCACTTACCTCTTAGGAGCAGTCCTTTAGAGCTATCCGAGATGCTATGTCCCAGGCTTAGGTTCTCAGAAACTCTGCCAGAGAAAATGGAATTCTCAATGTTTAGGTTTGCATTTTTTTTTTTTTTTTGGTTTGTTTGTTTTGGGGTTGACAAGACAAATACAGAAAAGCATAATAAGAAATTTAAAATTGCCTGATCCCCCACTGCCTGGAGATAACACCTGTGAATCTTCAAGGTTTTTTCTGTGCATGTATTTGTGAATAATTCTGAAGATTCAACTATGCTGTTTTGTTTTCAATTGAAACATATCATGAGCATCCCCATTGCTATTAATTCAAAGGAAACAAGTCTTAGTGACTGGGTGTGATTGCATTTAGCAACCTTACAAGCATTCTGAACATTAGAAGGTTTTGTGTAAATATATGTTGTTGTTTTTTTAATTGTGTTTATTTGAATATCATTGAGGTTGAGCACTGGTTTTCATACTTAGGACCATGTCATTGATTAGAAAGCTCTTTCTCTGTTAAACATATTAGCACATATTTTGCACTTGTTTGCCTTCTTATTTTGTTCAGGGTCCTTATTTTTTAAGGTAGGAAGATTTGCAACCATTTGTGGTCACAGACATCAGTTTTTTTCTTTACCTTTTCCTCTGCTTTTATGCCCTCAAAATCTCTGGGCCCCCAAGAGCGTGCACTTTTCACCTTCTTTTTCCCAGCTTTTCCACAGACATAGTTTTACATTCAATTTCCTCTTACATTTGGAATTCCTTTTGCTGTGTGATGTCAGGAACACTTTGACTTGTCCTTGCACCTGTGGAATATTCTTTTATGTCTTGAATTGACTTATATCTATTCTTACACCTTGGCCACAGTGATTGAACTTCTTATAACTTTGTAAAATGCCTTCATATCTGAGGGGAAGTATTCCCTCTGTTTTGCTGTTGTTTGGGAAACTGTTTATGCCTGTTGAGTTTCTTTGGATAAATTTTAGAATCATTTGGTCAACTGTCCTCTGGAAAATTTTCCTCTTCAGGAACATAATGTTTCTCTCCATTCATTATATTCTTCCTTGATATTTTTGTAATTTTTCTCACCCGTATCTCAAGACAGGTAGTCTGGGTGGGGAGCAGAACAAAAACAAATAAAAATTAATTTAGTGTTAAAACATCAGCTTTGGGTGAAAATAGAATGCAATAGCTGATGTTGAGATATTTGAGCTGAATGTAGCAAAGCAGGAGTTTTGTATGATATTTTGCCAAATATGGCAAACATGATCAGATATTTAAAGCCCTCTATAATTTAATGTGTTTACTGGAAAATTTTAATAAGCTTTCACCTTATTGTATGGCGAGTACAGAGAAAAAGAGAGTGAGCTGGGCGAGTCAGGGAAGAAACGGAAATTTATTAAAGAGAAAATGAGGGGGTGACTTGCCTTTAAGAAGAACCAGTGTCCTCCCTTTCTGACGGGATCTTTCTTATACTCTGACAATGAAAAATTCTCTGAAGGGATGGTTAATTTTTAGCATTTAGCTGAGTCCTGCAATCATATAGCTGGAGATCTGGAATCTGGTGATCTCGTAGCCTTGAGAAGGTAGACACCAGCAGGAAAACAGAATGTTGCTTGGGCAATTTGGTCAGTCTTAAGGTTTACTGTGACTTTATCCTTTGTTTATGAGGTCAACGTAATAAGCCATTTTAACAATGGGCCCCCATGTAGGCCCCATCACTTATGATCTTACATATCCAATCAGAAAATGGAAATAATCATTCTGTTAACTGATTATCCCTTCTTTACAAAGCCATCAATGATTAGAATAACTTTTTTTTAGCTTAAATGAATGTATTCAATTCAATCAAAGGGTCTAGTTAATAAAGATGACCAAAGCAGTTGTTTCTGGATGGTCAGCTCATCATTCTGGATTTATAATTAGTGCTTGTTTGCATTGACTTCTAAGTAACTTGAATTCAACCTGGTTTGCTTCCAAAGATGGAAGAAAATACTGTGTTGCCCATTCTACAGACACTCTCAGTAAGGAATGAACAAGATTTATATCAGAGGCCTTATGCTGGCTTGCTTCTACACAAATAGTTACCAGTAAGTGAAATGAATGGTAAACCAGCACATATTTGAAGAATATTGAAGAGGATGAGAACTAGGCACCATTGTGAATTTGCCTTCCTCAGCATTGTTGCGGATAGGAACAGGAAATGCCCCAGGTGACACTTGCTGACAGGCGATTAACGGTAGGAAGTGACCTTGAAGCTTGTTTCCAAGAAATACAAACAAACTTTCCCTGGCAGCTGAAGGCAGATAATTCTGCACCAAAGGGAGGTGTGAATACATTTTAATGGGAATGCGAAGAGGGCGTGGAGTGAGGTTCCCTGTGTGACTTACCTGCAATTTTAATTAGGTGACAAAATGTCACTATCCTGCACCTTAACCAAGAGTCCTTTCAGCCACAGAAAAGCAAACCACTTAGTATTTAGCTTTTTCCACTGTCATGAGTCAAGATGTATCAATGTGCATTTCATCTAAAATCATTATAAAAATGACATTTTATCTCTCTGTGATGAATCTACATATGTACAGGACATCACTTTAAAGTCTATAGATACAGAGATTTTAAATTTGGTTTTTGTCTATTCCATGAATCATAAATTATAGATAAACAAATGAGGGAATAATTGTCAAGGGTAACAGTCTTCTAGAATAGTTGATTTATCTTGATGTTTAAAGTGAAAGTGAAGTCACTCAGTCATGTCCGACTCTTTGCGACCCCATGGACTGTAGCCTACCAGGCTCCTCTGTCCATGGGATTTTCCAGGCAATAGTACTGGAGTGGATTGACATTTCCTTCTCCAGGAGATCTTTATTTATAAAATATGAAAATATAAACTCTGTGCATCCCAGCCCAAGCCTCACCTTGTTGAGTCATAGGAAAGATTGTTGAGACGTTTCTGACTAGAGTGTTGAGATTAGTGCAAATTTAAAATGCTTGATCTCACTGAACAGTGTTTTAACCAAAGGAATTGTACTCAAATATTCATGGGTGTTTATGAGGCCTCTTTAAGAATTATGTCACTTCCAACTACTAGAAAATGGGATGAATGGGCTTACACAGTGAGGATATTTATTATCTCACATAACAGGTCAAAAGGCAGATGCTCTAAGCAGAGTAGTCTTTCGCTTCATCCTCTGGAGTCATCCTTTCTGCTCTGGCCTCATTGTGTTGGGAGTGGTTGGCCATCTCCCCTTGCTGTCTCAGAGCATCATTTCCAGACATGAAATTATCCTGTGGAAAAATGTGACTGCTTTCTCTTATTTCTGTTTTTTGAGAAGGTGGAAAAATTTTTCCAGAAGTCCCCAGAAGTCTTGCCCTCACATCTCATTGGCCAGATCTGGGCCACGTGCCCACTCCTAAATGAATCACTCATAAGGGAAGTAATGTGACCACTCTGGGTTTAGACTAATCAGGGTTTACATTCTGAATTACATGGGGCTGAACAAGCAAACAAAATCAGAGTTATACCAACAGGAAAGAAGAAAGAGGCTGTTGACTGAACCACTAGGAATAGAGAGTGAGTTCCCATTTGCCACACATGCAGGATAACTAGGGAATAATGACATTTTAAATAGCTCTAAATATTTTAATATTGATTTAAGTAAAAAAGGAAATCTACTAAAGTTACATGTTTCTGATGTGCCATTAAATTTTGTATTTACTTGGAAGATCACAGAGACTTTATATCTTCTTGAAATGTTTAGCTGCCAATCTAAGTGTATCTTGGAGAAATTATGATTTTTGTTAAATTAAGGTAGAATATATACAAGTGCATTTCTAGTAGTACAAAGAACACCCCCAAGCCCTAGAATCACCACTAGTCCATTGTGGTTGATCAGTTCTCCTTCTAAAAACAAGTTGGCCCAGTGGAAAGGAAACTTCGTAGAAACTATTGCTTCTTCGGTTGCTAAGTTTACATGCTCTTTTTCTTGCCATGAAACAATTTTCCACTCATGGTACTGTGAAACAGTCATCTGGAAGAAACCTGCATTTGTCCCTCTGAGAGGTACTGGCCTCAAGTTCAAACCAAATCCCATCAACCTAATTGCTCCTGCCACATGGCCTCAGGAGTGAAGAATTCTCCCTTTGTTTGCAACCTGACAGAGGGGCAGGGCTCCCAAGATGTATGGCTCACAAGAGAAGAGAGAAATACTACCGTGCACGACACCCTCCTCCTGGTTTAGCTGCTTTTCTGGCTCTGCTTGGTTCTGCATTTGGATGTTGATGTCTTTTACAAAACATATTTCAAGGAGGAGCAGCCCAGTCTCACTGCTGATCCTCAGCCTCTGAACATTGACATGATCTCAACCACCAGACAGTTGTCAGATTTTCCTGTTGTAAGACTTGGCCTTCAGAGCCGAGGGCCTGCCCCTGCGCGGGCCCAGAGGTCTCCCTGGTTTGCAGAGGGAGGTGCTGGGAGGAAAGAGGCTGCACAGGCTCAGCCCTGGAAGGCTGGGCTGCACTCAAGATTTTGCCTCTGAGTCAGACTGTCTTACCTTTGAGTGCTTTTGCGTTTTCATGTTTCCTCTCATTGCACCTTTCCTATCTTTCATCCTTTAAAAAAAAAAAAATCCCTTTTTGTTCTATCCCAGTGTAATCTCAGAACAGGAATCCAATGAACTCAACATACAAGGATAAATGCTACAAGGTTAGAGACACATTTGCATTCATCCTTCCCTTGCATTTTCAAGTGAGACAAATCTCGAAGTCAAAGGATGCATGTCTAATTGTGACATTTTAGTCTTCAATAAAAGTCAGTAAAAAAAGGTTTTCTTTCTTTCTTTTTCTCTCTTTTGAGGGACTGGAAATTTTCCTGGGACCTTGAAGTCCTCCTGTTAGGGGAAGCACACTGATTGAAACCGCCCACCCTGGCCAGGTACCATAGTAACCATTGGCATGAGTTGTTTTATGACAGGAGATCCTGATAAGGAATACGGAACTAATAAGCCACCACCAACCGGAAGAGTTTCGGAAAGGTCTAAAGGAGACACCGTGTGTCCGTCCACTTCCCAGAATCCCTCTTGCTAGCATCCATCTTGGCTGAGCAATGTGTGTGCCACCAGGAAAGACTCTGAATTAGAATGA
>SJYX01013995.1:49477-75198 GCA_006410675.1 Oreotragus oreotragus | reverse complement strand
TTCTCCAACACCACAGTTCAAAAGCATCAATTCTTTGGCACTCAGCCTTCTTCACAGTCCAACTCTCACATCCATACATGACCACAGGAAAAACCATAGCCTTGACTAGATGGACCTTAGTTGGCAAAGTAATGTCTCTGCTTTTGAATATGCTATCCAGGTTGGTCATAGCTTTTCTTCCAAGGAGTCAGCGTCTTCTAATTTCATGGCTGCAGTCACCATCTGCAGTGATTTTGAAGCCCCCCAAAAAAGTCTGACACTGTTTCCACTCTTTCCCCATCTATTTAGTATCCTTTTTCTCAAGTCAGCTTATGTACAAGATGAGAGGGTTCCTCTCTCAGATTTCAGCCATACTCTCCAGCTCCCAGCTCCCCACTGACAGTTTTTTCTATTCAGAAAGATGAGATTTTTTCTCAGTTTTATTTTCCTGTGGGTCATGCAGTTGTAAGTGACTGGGCCAACCCTCAGGAGGGGCTGCAAAAGACAAGCGAAATGAGAAAATAACATAAATTCCTCCCATCCTCATTTCAGAATATTTTTTCCTGTATCTTTCTTAGCATCAGTCACTGTACTACAAAAATACTTATGAAGTGGATCACTTTCTTTTGCAGTGGTCTTCAGTGAACAGTAAACCCCCAAGGGAATTTAGGACAGCTTCCAAAGTTGCATCACACATCAGCTCTCTTTGTAGAACTGGGCAGCTGACTGTTCGTGTAGAATCTGTGATCCCTGCTAGGATGTCAGCTTCACGCCTGTGCTGTCATGGATGTGCCTCTGCCAGGTGGTGTGTGGTTAAGTCAGCACAGGGTGAGTATTGTGTGTTAGCCGCTTGTTTGTGTCTAACTCTTTGCATCTCTATGGACTGTAGCCCCCACAGTCCTCTGTCCGTGGAATTCTCCAGGCAAGAGTACTGGAGTGAGCAGCCATTCCTTTCTCCAGGGGAATCTTCCCAATCCAGGGGCCAAACTTGGTTTCCTGCATAGCAGGCAGATTCTTTACCATCTGAGCCACCAGTAGGGGCAGGGTGGATATTAGGTAAATATTTTTTGAATGTTGAAGTGATGAATTTCAGTTCCATAGCCATTTAAAGTTTGACTACATAAAATTATTATTATTGTTGTTGTACAGTTGATAAGTTGTTTAAGACTCTTTGCGACCCCATGGACTGTAGCACTCCAGGCTCCTTGGTCCTATACTATCTCCCAGAGTTTGCTCAACTGATGCTATCTAACCATCTCATCCTCTGCTGCCCATTTCTTTTCCTGTCTTTAATCTTTTGCAGCATCAGAATTTTTTTCTAATGAGTTGGCTTTTTGCATCTGGTGGCCAAAGTATTGGAACTTCAGCTTCAGTATCAGTCCTTCCAATGAACATTCAGGGCTGATTTCCTTTAGGATTGACTGGCTTGATCTCCTTGCAGTCCAAGGCACACTCAAGAGTTTCTCCAGCACCACAATTCAAAAGCATCAATTCTTCAGTGTTTAGTTGATGCGATGGTCCAACTCTCACGTTGGGACCTGACCACTGGAAAATCCATAGTTTTGACTGTAGAGATTTTGTGGGCCAAGTGATGTCTCTGCTTTTTAATATGCTATCTAGGTTTGTCATAGCTTTCCTTCCAGGGAGCAAGCATCTTTTAATTTCCTGGCTGCAGTTACTGTCCCTAGTGATTTTGGAGCCAAAGAAAATAAAATCTGTCACTGCTTCCACTTTGTCCCCTTCTATTTGCCATGAAGTGATGGGACCAGGCACCATGATCTTACTTTTTTATGTTGAATTTCAAGTCAGTTTCTTCACTCTCCTCTTTTACCCTCATCAACAGTTTTTAGTTTCTCTTCACTTTGCCGTAGAGGGGTATAATCTGTATATCTGAGGCTGTTGATATTTATTCTGGCAATCTTGATTGCAGTTTGTGATTTATCCAGCCTGGTATACTGCGTGATGTACTTGGCATATAAGTTAAATAATCAGGGTGAGAATATACAATCTTGACGTACTCTTTTATCAACTTGGAACCAGTCAGTTGCTCCATGTCCACTTCTCACTATTGCTTCTTGATCTGCATACAGGTTTCTCAGGAGACAAGTAAGGTGGTCTGGTATTCCATCTCCTTAAGAATTTTCCACAGTTTGTTGAGATCCACACAGTCGAAGACTTTAGGGTAGTCAATGAAGCAGAAGTAGATGTTTTTCTGGAATTCCCTTGCTTTCTATATGATCCAGTGAATGTTGGCAACTTGATCTCTGGTTCCTCTGCCTTTTCCAAACCAAACTTGTACATCTGGAAGTTTTTAAAGCCTAGCTTGAAGCCATTTTGATCATTACCTTGCTAGCCTGTGAAATGAGCACAATTGTGTGGTAGTTTGAGCACACTTTGTCATTGCCCTTTTTGGGATTAGAACGAAAACTGATCTTTTCCAGTTTTCTGGCCACTACTGAGTTTTCCAAATTTGATGGCATATTGAGTGCAGCACTTTCATAGCATCATCTTTCAGGATTTGAAATAGCTCAACTGGGATTCCATTACCTCTACTAACTTTGTTTGTTGTAATGCTTCCTAATGTCCTCTTGACTTCACACTCCAGGATGTCTCACTCTAGATGAGTGACCACACCTTTGTGATTATGTCGATCATTAAGACTCTCTTAGTATAGTTCTTCTGTGTATTCTTGACACTTCTTCTTAATCACTTCTGCTTCTGTTAGATCCTTACCATTTTTGTCCTTTTAATGCCCATCCTTGCATGAAATCTTTCCTTGATAGTTCTAGTCTTTCCCATACTATTGTTTTCCTCCATTTCTTTGCATTGCTCATTTAAGAAGTCCTTCTTATCTCTCCTTGCTATTCTCTGGAACTCTGCATTCAGTTGAATATATCTTTCCCTTTCTGCCTTGCCTTTCACTTCTCTTCTTTGCTCAATTATTTGTAAAGCTTCTCAGACAACCAATTTGCCTTCTTGCATTTCTTTTTCTTTGGGATGGTTTTGGTCACTGCCTTCTGTAAAATGTTAAGAACCTCCATCCATAGTTCTTCAGACACTCTAGAAGATCTAATCCCTTAAATCTATTAATCACCTCTACTATATAATCATAAAGGATTTGATTTAGATCATACCTGAATAGCCTAGTCTAGCGATTTTTCTTACTTCCTTCAATTTAAGATTGAATTTTGTAGTGTGGAGCTGATGATCTGAACCACAGTCAGCTCCAAGTTTTGTTTTTGCTAACTATATAGAGCCTCTTCATCTTCAGTTGCAAAGAATATCATCAATCTTGTTTTAGTATTGACTGTCTTCATGGATTACAGGCTTGTTGTGGCAAAGGGGCTTGCATAACTCCACAAAGCCATGCAGGGCCACCCAAGACACCCAGGTCATAGTGAAGAGTTCTGACAAAACGTGATCCACTGGAGAAGGGTATGGCAAACTACTCCAGTATGCTTGCCACAGGAACCCCATGAAATGTACGAAGAGGCAAAGAGATATGAACACCAGCAAATGAGTTCCTCAGGTTGGAAGGGATCCAATATGCTACTGGAGAAAAGCAGTGAGCAGTTACTAATAGCTCCAGAAAGAATGAAGCAGCTAGGCCAAAGCAGAAATTATGCTTGGTTGTGGATGTGTCTGGTGGTGAGAGTAAAGTCTGCTCCTGTAAAGAACAATAGTGCATAGGAACCTGGAATGTGAGGTCCATGAATCAGGGTAAACTGGACGTAGTCAAGCAGCAGATGGCAAGAATGAACCCTGACATCTTAGGAATCAGTGAACTGAAACGGACTGGAATGGGCAAATTTAATTCAGATGGCCATTATGTCTATCACTGTGGGCAAGGATCCCTTAGAAGAAACGGAGTAGACATCACAGTCAACAAAAGAGTCTAAAATGCAGTATTGGGTGCAATCTCAAAAATGACAGAATGATCTCAGTTTTTTTCCAAGGCAAACCATTCATCACAGTAAACCAAGACTATGCCTCAACCATTAATGCTGAGAAGCTGAGGTTAACCAGTTCTATGAAAACCTACAAGACCTTCTGGAAATAACACCCCAAAAAGATGTCCTTTTCATCATAGGGGATTGGAATGCAAAAGTTGGAAGTCAAGAGATACCTCGACTAATAGGCAAGTTTGGCCTTGGAGTACAAAATAAAGCAGGACAAAGGTTAGCAGAGTTTTGTCAAGAGAACACACTACTCATAGCAAACACTGTTTTCCAACAGCTCAAGAGACAACTCTACACATGGACATCACCAAACGGTCAATACTGAAACCAGATTATTATGATTGTTGTTAAGTACTCTGCTTTGATGCAGTCTATTTATTACGAAAGGATGTCTAACATATGTTTCATGGCCAATATCACACTGTGTCATTAAAAAATTTTTTATTTTATATCAGAATATGGTTGATTTATAATGTTGTAGATGGTGACTGCAGCCATGAAATTAAAAGACGCTTACTCCTTGGAAGAAAAGTTATGACCAACCTAGATAGTATATTCAAAAGCAGAGACATTACTTTGCCAACAAAGGTCCATCTAGTCAAGGCTATGGTTTTTCCTGTGGTCACGTATGGATGTGAGAGTTGGACTGTGAAGAAGGCTGAGTGCTGAAGAATCGATGCTTTTGAACTGTGGTGTTGGAGAAGACTCTTGAAAGTCCCTTGGACTGCAAGGAGATCCAACCAGTCCATTCTGAAGGAGATCAACCCTGGGATTTCTTTGGAAGGAATGATGCTAAAGCTGAAACTCCAGTACTTTGGCCACCTCATGAGAAGAGTTGACTCATTGGAAAAGACTCTGATGCTGGGAGGGATTGGGGGCAGGAGAAGGGGATGACCGAGGATGAGATGGCTGGATGGCATCACGGACTCGATGGACGTGAGTCTGAGTGAACTCCGGGAGTTGGTGATGAACAGGGAGGCCTGGTGTGCTGCGATTCATGGGGTCCCAAAGAGTCGGACACGACTGAGTGACTGAACTGAACTGAACTGAACTGATAATGTTGCATTAGTTCCAGGTACACAATTCAGTGATTCAGATACACACACACATTTGTATATAAATATATATGTATGTATATATATATATCTAGAAAGACAGAGAGAAACAGCTGTTAGGTTATTATAGAATATTGAGTATAGTTCCACGTGCTATACAATAGGTCCTTGTTGTTTATCTATTTTATATATAGCAGTGTGTGTATATTAACACCAAACTCCTAATTTATCCGTCCCTCACCTTACTTTCCCCTTTGATAACCATAAATATGTTTTCAATGTCTGTGACTCTGTTTCTGACTATAGAAAATTTTATTTCCAAAGTTTTAAAATGTATTAATAAATTAATATGACATTAGGCAAGTATGTCTGTTGTCCAAGAAAGAAATCTGGACCCAGGTGGGCTCTGGCTGGATGTCCCAGATGTGAGGACAAAGCAGGAATACCCCTGCCCACCAACCCCATCTGATCCCGAGCCAGCCTCTCTGGTCCAGGCTACTAACTTGTAGATAGTAAGCCCAACCGGGGGTGGAGGGGACTCTGAATTCAATTCTGGTCCATGTCCAGTCATGTTTACAACCTCTTCTTCTAGATGTTAATTGAGTATATCTGGGGGAGAGCTTTGAGATCTTAAAGCCCTTTGAGAAAGGTCCAGAAGACAAACTAAAAAGAAACATCAGCAGTGTTCTTGTGGGGCAGTGTTTCCCTAAAATGTTTCTAGCTTCTTTTTCTGTTTGTCCATTTAGTACCCATTGCTCAGTGTCTGTTTTATGAGACACAGCATGTAGTGCACTGTGAGCGATAAAAACAAGCACTTTTTGAGAAAACTATGGTCGCTGCTCTGTGGCCAGCTGATGTTCTGCCAGCCAAGCGCTCTTGCAGGCTGACGGCCCTTACTCCATCTCCATGGCTGCCCCTTCTCAGGACCCTCCCACCTGTCTATATGTTCATCACAGGCAGTCTTATCCCTGCTAGGCTGGGGGTGGGCCAGGGGCTCCTGGGCACCCCGTCCAGCACCCCCGTCCACAGTGGAGCAGAAGTGTATCCAGGACCTAGCAGGCCAGTCTGACTTCCTCTCTTGATGATTCTGAATTGGGACCAAGTTCTGAATTGGCAAGACTTCCATGCCCATGTGTCCTCAGATGGGGAATTGCCATTTTGAGCAGAATTTGAGGGCCGGTGGCTGAGTAGTACGGAAAGTGTCTTGTCTACATGGCGGAAAGAAAAAAGAGAAGGAAGAGAGAACCTGAAGAAAGAGTCCAAGTTGGTCCCAAGAGATGGAGAGAGTCCTACTTAGTTCCCATTGTCACCCCAGCCAGTCCCCGATTCCAGAAGACACTAATTCCTTTCAATAAAATGCCTGTTAGTGCCAACTTGAGTGGATTTCTCGGTTGTTCAACAATGAAATGCTTCTTGATTAGAATGAAAAATAAAAAAAAGCCCAAAATGAAATACAAGCTAAATCAAAATATAAACAATAATGTAAAATATGATGGGTTAATTCAGAAGATGGCATATTAATTTTACACTTCAGCTAAATGATCACTATGCTCCCCCTCTCCACATTTCTAAATATGAAAGTTAAAAAACTGTGTCCTGGACTTCCGTGGTGGCTCACTAGTAAAGAATCTGCCAATGCAGGGGACACAGGTTCTATCCCTAGTCTGGGAAGATTTCACAAGACTCAGAGCAACTAAGCCCGTGTGCCCGACAGTTACTGAAGCGTATACACCTAGAGCCCATGATCTGCAACATGAGGAGGCACCGCGGTGAGAACCTCGTGTACCACAGCTAGAGAGGAGCCCCACTCACCACAACCAAAGAAGGCCTGTGCAGCTAAAACAAATTAAAAAAAAAATTGGGTCCTGAAATTTTCAATTATTTTATATCTGATTGATGGTTGAAAATTTTAATCCTCTAGGAATATCTTTCGGCACTTTGAGGATAACCCTTAGCATCTCCAATTTCTTTGGTCAAAAACCATTTGCTGGCAAGAATGCAACTGGAGATAATGATGGCTTTAGGCAATGAGTTTGTTTTCTGAAGGTTATTTTGATTTATGATGACTCGGCTGCTCAGTTTCCGTGGTTAACTTTGGTGGGGGACTGGTCTTCGTGGGTTACCAAGCTCTGTCTTCAAAAAGCATGAAATTCAAGGCACTCTGGTTCCTTTTTTTAACCTCAATCCATCTTACTTTCTCTGGGTATTTAATATGAAGGTTCTCAACAGGAGAGTTCCTGTCTTACTAAAAGGGTAATTATCAAGGCAATGGATTATTGTCCAAGGCTTGTTTTTTCTAGTGCGCTAGCCAGGGATTAGAAATATAGTGTTTAATTTCTTTTCTTCAGACTAGATTCCTTGATCTTTTCTCTGCTGCAGGGCACTTTTTTCTCCTGAAGGAACACTATAAATGAAAACTCTTACTTGCCCTTCCTCTCTTAGTGATAGAGGCGTGGGTGTGTGTGTTCGTTACTCAGTCATGTCTGACTTTTTTCGACCCCATGGACTATAGCTCTCCAGGCTCCTCTGTCCATGAAATTCTCCAGGCAAGAATACTGGAGTGGGTTGCCATTCTCTTCTCCAAGGGATCTTCCTGACCCAGGGACTGAACTCGGGACTCCCGCACCGCAGGCAGATTCTTTACATCTGTGCCACCAGGGAAGCCCCGAGACATGGGTAGAATCTTTGCAATTGACCTAACCAGCCAATTTATTTAGTTA
Organism: Oreotragus oreotragus; assembly: GCA_006410675.1. Classification (NCBI taxonomy): domain Eukaryota; kingdom Metazoa; phylum Chordata; class Mammalia; order Artiodactyla; family Bovidae; genus Oreotragus; species Oreotragus oreotragus. Next base: position 67,485 of record SJYX01013995.1, on the reverse strand, counting down.
TTTATTTATGGCTGTGCTTGGTCTTCAAACGTCTGCATGGAATTTTTGGATCAGGAATCAAACCTGGTGCGGAATTTCTAGCTCCTTAAGTGGTTCACAGGGGAATCCCTGGCCCTGTAGGGCATACTTGTACTCAGCGTGCTGCTGAGCCTGGAGCCGCCTGGGTGATAGTTCAATCCAGGAATGGGACCAAGTGCCTGGAGCAGAAGGAGGCACCTCAGGCCCGTCATCCCTCAGCTTGGTGTATCCAGGGCATCTGAGTTGTCCAGGGTTGTATAAAGAAGGAGGTGGTAGATAAAGAAAACAGTCCTACTCATTTTTCACCAAAACGCTTGGGCTAAATTGTTGAAATATAAATAAAAGTGTTGAAAAGTAAATGGTGCTGGATTAAAAACACACACGGTGCTCGAATCTGCCCGGAGTTAACTCAGTCAGTCAGAGAGAAGACGGAGGGTAGACCTGAGCCACAGGAAAATGTGTTTTCACCAAAAGGCCCCCAGGCCTCCTCTGACTGTTTCTCTCTCCCTTGGAAAGTTTTAGATGCCATTATGTTACCATGACATTTTTCCAAAACTCTCCTCCTGAAATTGATTTGTCTAAAGACACACTGGTTCCTTTAAAATCAAAACTAAGCTGTCAAAATACATCCTAATGGCATTATTTGGAGGCAAGATTGGTGACCTCAGGGGCCCTGGAAGATGTAGGATCAGGCCTGTGCACGCTCTCAGTCCTGGGGAAATTTGCTGCTTTTCATCGAGGTGCTGTGGGGATAGTGTTGGGTTCAACATCACAGAGGTGTGAGTTCAGAACCCTACTCTGCTTTTTCTTTTCTAGGTGATCTTGGGAAACTTGCTTCGTCTTTCAGAGCCTTTGTTTCTTCGTCTGCCCAAAGGATGACAGATTGGGCTGTGAAGATTAAACTGGGCCAACTATACGTGTTTGGCATATGGCAGACTTTCCACAAATGAGTGCTTGTCATCATAGGATTGCAAAAGACCACCCACCAAATAGCAGCACAGGTCATGGGCTTCAATTCACGAGACTGGGCTTGTTCGCACTTTTCTTCCTCTCTCTGCTCCCTCCTCAAGTGCTATCAGCCTCAGCTCATGCATTTTGTCCCCTCGTTACTTTATGAGGTGCTTAACGGAAGAATCCTTTTCGGTTCACTGTGCACCCTGCAGAAGGGCCTGCCCTGTGACTTATACAGGGAGACAACGAATGCTTGTTAACTTGAAAGATTTTTTTTAAAGATACTGGTGTTTTGCGACTTCCCTGCTGGTCCAGTGATTGACTCCAAGCTTCCATTGTAGGGGGTGGAGGTTTAATCTCTGGTCAGGAACTGAGATCCCACGTGTCATGTGGTGTGGCCAAAAAAAAAAAAAAGAAAAGAAACCTAAGTGTTTTATTAGAAAAATATATACTATGAATATGCTTTAGCACACTTCAGAGTACATTCAAATTGGTTTCAGAAAAGGCAGAGGAACCAGAGATCAAATTGCCAACATCTGCTGGATCATTGAAAAAACAAGAGAGTTCCGAAAAATGTCTATTTCGCCTTTATTGACTATGCAAAAGCCTTTGACTGTGTGGATCACAATAAACTGTGGAAAATTCTGAAAGAGATGGGAATACCAGACCACCTAACCTGCCTCTTGAGAAATCTGTATGCAGGTCAAGAAGCAACAGTTAGAACTGGACATGGAACAACAGACTGGTTCCAAATAGGAAAAGGAGTACATCAAGGCTGTATATTGTCNATGTCTGTTGGATCATCGAAAAAACAAGAGAGTTTCAGGAAAACATCTACTTCTGCTTTATTGACTACGCCAAACCTTTGACTGTGTGGATCACAACAAACTGTGGAAAATTCTGAAAGAGATGGGAATACCAGACCACCTAACGTGCCTCTTGAGAAATCTGTATGCAGGTCAAGAAGCAACAGTTAGAACTGGACATGGAACAACAGCCTGGTTCCAAATCAGGAAATGAGTACCTCAAGGTGGTATATTGTCACCCTGCCTATATAACTTATGTGCAGAGGACATCATGAGAAACACTGGGCTGGAAGAAGCACAAGCTGGAATCAAGATTGCCGGGAGAAATATCAATAACCTCAGATATGCAGATAACACCACACTTACGGCAAAAAGCGAAGAAATCAAGAGCCTCTTGATGATAGTTAAAGAGGAGATTGAAAAAGTTGGCTGAATACTCAACATTCAGAAAACGAAGATCATGGCATCTGGTTCCTTCACTTCATGGCAAATAGATTGTGAAACAGTGGAAACAGTGTCAGACTTTATTTTTGGGGGCTCCAAAGTCACTGTAGATGGTGACTGCAGCCATGAAATTAAAAAACGTTTCCTCCTTGAAAGGAAAGTTATGACCAACCTAGACAGCTTATTAAAAAGCAGAGACATTACTTTGCCAAAAAAGGTCCATCTAGTCAAAGCACTGAAGATTTGATGGTTTTGATCTGTGGTGTTGAAGAAAAATTTTGGGAGTCACTTGGGCAGCAAGGAGATCCAACCAGTTCCTAAAGGAAATCAGGCCTGAATATTCATTGGAAGGACTGATGCTGAAGCTGAAACTCCGATACCCTGGCCACCTGATGTGAACAACTGACCCATGGGAAAAGACCCTGATGATGGGAAAGACTGAAGGTGGTAGAAGAAGGGAATGACAGAAAATGAGATGGTTGGATGGCTCATTGACTCAATGGACATGAGTTTGAGTAAACTCCGGGAGCTGGTTTTGGACAGGAAGGCTTGGCGTGCTGCAGTTCATAGGGTCGCACAAAGTTGGACACGACTGAGAGACTGAACTGAACTGAATACAAGATTTTTACATTAATGTATATTAACTAGACTATATTTACAGGGCTCTTCTCCTGTTGCCTGGTATAGTGTATGACTGGCTGTTTTATTTTATCCATTTATATTTTGTGGAATGTTCCCTTGCATACAAGTTTCTACTGTTATCATTGATCCATTTTTCACATATTAGTAGCTGAGCTTTATACAATGATCTTTGTCCTATCCCATCTGACAAACTCTGCTGTACATATATAAGATAGGTTTAAAATCTGTCTATCTATATATATTGTAATTTATAGTAACATATGATTTGATAAATGAGCTGTCTGAAGCTCAGAGTTTTTTCTTGGCTTTGTAATATTTATTTATGGGAAATCTTTTGTGCCATGCAAGCGAAGAAGTCACAAATAAAGATGGCGAATAGGGACAAGATGGGCACTGAATGCATCACAGAGGCTGGGGTTGGGGGAAAAGGTACATGTAAATACATTTTACATATATTTAAATCTAGGAGGAATATTAACAATTTGGAAGGTACAATGAATAGTCCTCTGAGTCCTGACCTTTTAAGAAATAAACCTAAAGATCTAGATATACAAACAGTATGACAGTTATGAAAATCCAAATAGAAATGGAATAGACTGAATGCATCACAGAGGCTGGGGTTGGGGGAAAAGGTACATGTAAATACATTTTACATATATTTAAATCTAGGAGGAATATTAACAATTTGGAAGGTACAATGAATAGTCCTCTGAGTCCTGACCTTTTAAGAAATAAACCTAAAGATCTAGATATACAAACAGTATGACAGTTATGAAAATCCAAATAGAAATGGAATAGATATCCTATTAATTCTTGCCATCAAAATACTGAATTACTAAAGTGAGATTTCCACCAATTTTATTCACTGATAATTCAAGTGTTACTAACAGAATTCATCATTATTATGAAGGGTCCAACGTGAGACAAAAGAAAACAAATTCTTGTGATATATGCAGAACCTCTTTTTGTCTGCCAGGGGTGGACAGATTGTAATTACTGTTTAACATAGTACACATTTAACATTCTTAGATGGCTTTGTTGTCATTGTTGTTATTTTTGTACCATCTTTTATCTTGGTGTGGACTTCTTGTATGGTATGTTGGAAATGTTTTCTGCAGAGAGAAAAAGGCAAATAGAGTCTTGTTTTATACAGAGTTTGTAACAATACATGTTTACAAATGGCTTATTTTGAGATGGACAGGTGAAAGGTGCTGTGTAAGTGCCAAGTATTATTATCTGTCTAAATCTAGCTGAGTGAACAAATCTTTTTAATGCCCATTTTAATGACACAGTTGTTCCATATGGTAGAATTCAAATGCATAAAACAACCCTGAGTTAGTATGTTCCCTGGAGAGAACTAGAGTGTCCAGGTGTGCCATATTTTAAACTCAGAGTGAAATTAACAGACAGCTTTTCAAAATGCAGGCTCAAACTGCCACCCAGACCAAGTTAATTTCTGTCTTTATTGTTTCAGACAACACAAGGCTATTTCATTCATGAAACAAAACCATGTTTTATCTACTGAAAAGCAGGTCCTAATCTTGTTATGATATCTGGGCCTGTATAGATTTTGGTAAGAGGAAGTTCTCTGGCACTAAGCTACTGAGATTGGATTATTTATATAAGTTTGATTAAGTTTGGTAAAGACTTGAGTTGAGTATCTTCCTGGGGAAGTTTGATTTTGTAAGACGGTGTTTAATGCTGTCTTTTAGGTCTTGATGCATCTTGTTGATGATGGTTCAAAGCTCCTCATGGCCTTTAACTTGGCAGATGGCAACAAGGCACAGGAAACAAGTCTGCTAGCTTTGAAAATCATGGTACATTCATAAAGTCAGAACTGGTTTTAAGAATGTCTGGTTTTTGAGACAGCTGTTTTTTCTTCTTTTAGTTTGTGTTTATGTTGAAATGGATCCTTCTTTTTATGATTGATATAACCCTCCTCTTGCAAAATAACTCAAGTGTCCTATGTGGCATCTTGGGGAAGCCAAATAGTAGTATGACCATGAAGGACAGTGAGACAAAAGTCTGAGAAAGATTGTGAAACCAAGGTGCTGGCTTCTTGGTGGAAGGTATGATTACTTTGGTGAAGTTTATGTCTTGACTGCTCCCATAGTCAAGGCATAGTCATAATTAGGTGGAAGTGGACCACACTGGTCCCAGATCATGTGCACAGACCGTATACTTCGCCGTAGTCAAAAAATGAGTGGTTGAGTGCAGAGAAGACCAAGGAAGACATGTGAGGCCTTGAAACTTGATTCAGTAGACTTAATTCTCTGTCCTTGTTCTACAGCTGAATAAGATGGCCCTTAAGTTCCCTGTAATAACTGTTTATTTATGTACATTTTACAAAGGGTCAGGTATTTTAAACCCAGTTTAGTGCTTCAGCCACAATCCCATGTCATAAACCTTTCTAAGATCTTAAATGATGTTGTTGTTCAGTTCTTCAGTCATATATGACTCCTTGTGACCCCGAGGACTGCAGCACACCAGGCTTCCCTCTCCTTCCCTATCTCCTTGAATTGGCTTAAACTCATGTTCATTGCCAAGAAGGCAATGGCACCCCACTCCAGTACTCTTGCCTGGAAAATCCCATGGGATGGCAGAGCCTGGTAGGCTGCAGTCCATGGGGTTGCTAAGAGTCGGACACGACAGTGTGCTGCGATTCATGGGGTCACAAAGAGTCAGACATGACTGAGCGACTGAACTGAACTGAACTGAACAACCTCTATTAGCTTATGATTGCTGTTCATTGTTGTTCAGTCACTAAGTGGCATCCAACTTTTTGTGACGCCATGAACGGCAGCACCCTGGGCTTCCCTGTCCTTCACCAACTCCCAGAGGTTGCTCAAACTCACGTCCATAGAATCAGAGATGCCATCCAAACATCTCATCCTGTGTCGTCCCCTTCTCCTCTTGCCCTCGATCTTTCCCAGCATAAGGGTCTTTTCCAATTAGTCGGCTGTTCACATCAGGTGGCCAAAGTATTGGAGCTTCAGCTTCAGCATCAGTCCCTCCAATGAGTATTCAGGGCTGATTTCCTTTAGGATTGATATCAATTTTTTTATGGTATCAACTTTTTATTAACACCAGACAGCATCTCCTGCTTTCTTGGGGAGAAGATACACTTCAACAGAGGCTTCATTGAGGGAGGGAAAATGGTAGCATTCAGGACCAATACTAACCCTGGGTCTTAGTTATCTACTGTTGTGTAAAAGCCTCCCCCAAATCCAGTGGCATAACACAGTAACAAATCATTCATTATCTCTCACGACAGTGAGAGCTGAGAATTTGAGAGCAGTTTGGTTGCATGATTCTGACTTGAGATTCTTATGAAGTTGCTGTTAGGTGTCATCTGAAAGCTGGGCCCAAGGTGAGGTTCCACTTTCAAGGTGCTCAGGGCTGTCAGCTTAGTCGTGGCTCTCAGTGGGTGAGGCAGGGGCTAGTTCCACTCCATGTGGCTTCTCCCCAGGGCTGCCTAAGTGTCCTCACATCAAGGTGACTGGCTTCCCAGAGTGAGAATTTCAAGAACCAGGCAGAAGCTGCAGTGCTTTCATGAGCCAGCCTTGGAAGTCATGCCATCAGTTCAGTTCAGTTACTTAGTCATGTCTGACTCTTTGCGACCCCATGGACTGCAGCATGCCAGGCCTCCCTATCCATCACCACCTCCCAGAGATTACCCAAACTCATGTCCATTGAGTCAGTGATGCTATCCAACTATCTCATCCTCTGTTTTCCCTTCTCCTCCTGCCTTCAGTCTTTCTCAGAATCAGGTTCTTTTCAAATGAGTCAGTTCTTCGCATCAGGTGACCAAAGTGTTGGAGTTTCAGCTTCAACATCAGTCCTTCCAATGAACATTCAGGACTGATTTCCTTTAGGATGGACTGGTTGGATCTCCTTGCAGTCCGAGGGACTCTCAAGAGTCTTCTCCAACACCACAGTTCAAAAGCATCAATTCTTTGGTGTTTAGCTTTCTTTATAATCCAACTCTCACATCCATACATGACTACTGGAGAAACCTTAACTTTGACTAGATGAACATTTGTTGGCAAAGTAATATCTCTGCCTTTTAATATGCTGTCTAGGTTGGTCATAACTTTTCTTCCAAGGAGCAAGCGTCTTTTAATTTCATTCTATGGGTCACAGCGTGAAAGCCACTGACCCAAGGGCTTGGATATCAGGAAGTGAGGATGGGGAGGTGGGCATCAGATGCTGGCACAAGAATTAGGTAGATCTCAGTCCATACACTTCCAGAAGGATGGTTGGCTCTTCTATGCTTGATTCCACTTGGAGGATGGCTTAGTTGGCATCTGAGTTTGTGTACCCTCTTGAACTGTGTAAAAAATCAGCCCACTGCAGAGCCCTTGAAACACCAGATTTGAAGGGGCTTCTGGACTGGAAGAAAGAGGCTAGACATTTAAAAAGCAACCTTAAAAATAGCCTTCAGTGGAACAAGTTTCCTAAAGGAGGAATTTTTTTGTTCTTGGCTGTATCCCAAGAGTCAGAACAGTACCTGGCGTCTGGTGATATTCAAAAAATATGTGTGGGATAAATGAATGGGTTTGAAATTTGCTTAACAAATAATCTCTAGTACAACTTACTATAAACAAACTATAGGATTCTTAGTCTGTTTTGTAAATATACATATGATAACACATGTTAATCATTAATGTCAAGAAAAGCTTGTTTTGTGGTTAGAGGAATATCACTTAACGTTTTACTTAAGTATCTGAAGAATTTAGTTTTATGAACATTTTTACATGGCATTTTCTCATGAAACATTTCTTTTTCTTATTTGTATAGCACAGCCAAGAAAGAAAATCGAAAAAATTGTAATTGAAATTAGTCGGAAACACTAGTTCTGGGAACAGAGTTTCATATTTTCATTATAATAGTAAGTCTTAAGAAACTATCACTATTACGGTGGCTCAGATGGGAAANTATAGCACAGCCAAGAAAGAAAATCGAAAAAATTGTAATTGAAATTAGTTGGAAACACTAGTTCTGGGAACAGAGTTTCATATTTTCATTATAATAGTAAGTCTTAAGAAACTATCACTATTACGGTGGCTCAGATGGGAAAGAGTTCACCTGTAATGCAGGATACCTGGGTTCAGTCTCTGGGCCAGGAAGATCCCTTGGAGAAGGGAATGGCAACCCACTCCAGTATTCTTGCCAGGAGAATTCCGTGGACAGAGGAACCTGGCAGGCTATAGTCCATGCAGTCACAAAGAGTCAGACACCACTGAGTGGCTAACACACACATCACTATTACATGATGGCTGGCACACGGTGCATTGACGAAATACACAATAAAGACATTGAACTCAGTTGTTCCATGCCAACGAGTACAGAAAAAATAACTTTTATGTCTATAATATTGAGTAATGTATTTTGCTTGAAAAATTTGAGCTACAGAATTAAAATGTAGAAGAACTTTGACAGCAAATTTGAACTCTGAAATTGGAGTTACTCTTCATTATGAAAACTGGCTGAAATCAACAGTCCAATGTGAGTGTCTCTCATTGGTTATTGTTGTCAAGTTGACTTTGCTCCCGAATCAGAGAGAAGCACGTGAGGTGGGCCAAGGCCATCTTACCTCCATCCCAGCAAAGGAGTTAAGAGTTGCAGGCAAAAGCAGGTGAACAAAAAGAGAAAGAACAGAACGTAGTCAAAGATAGAGTTAAGCATCAGCGTTTAAATTGTGAGGGAAGCTGACGGTTATTGCTTCCATATGCAAGCAAAATACAATTTTTCAAAGCTTGGCATTAATTGTAATCAGGGGTTCTGGAGGTTATTAGCATGACAGATTAAGAAGGCACTTCATTCTTGCCTGGGACCAGTGACCCTCCACTCCTCAAGACAGGAAGCATTATAGAACTCCCAGAATTGTAGATCTCAAAGATCAGATAGAGACATCTAGTGACTTTAACTAAAGTGCCTTCCCTGTGTCTCTGGGTGGCCCTGATGATGATTACTTTCAAAGGAAATCCTTCCTTTCAGCCTTGGAGATGCTCCCTAGGTGAGTCTACAGAAGGGCAAGTGTCACTTTCCTCTTGTCTTGAGAAGCCATCCCAGTTGCCAGCTCTAGGCTAGACTGTCAGCAGTGGGTCCCACAGTCCCAGGCTTCAGGAGAACCTCTTTCCTGCTGAGGAACTGATTGGTATCCCAGGAAGGTTATAATTGGAAACATTCTCCAGGATTCCTGGTTCACATGTACAGAGAGTTGAAAATAGTAATCCCAGGGGTGCAGACCTCTCAGTGTGGTGTGTTGGCAAAATTATGCAGGTGGAAGAAAGGAGATTAAGATCACTGTTCCACTGCTCTCATTAACTTGCAGGAGATTTGATTTTACAAAGTATCATTTTTTTAATTTTAATTTTTAAAAATTTATTTATTTCTATTTTTTAAAGAAGTTTTATGTTGCAGTATAGTTGATTTAAAATATTGTGTTAGTTTCAGGTTTGCACCAAAGTGATATGATTATATATATATCTATTCTGTATCAAATTATTTTCCCATTTAGGTTATTACAGGGTATTGAGCATAGTTCCTTGTGCTATACAGTAGGTCTTTATTGATTATCTATTTTATATATGTGTGTGTGCTAAGTTGCTTCAGTTGTGTTCGATTCTGCGACCCTATGGACTATAGCCCTCCAGGCTCCTCTGTCCATGGGATTCTCCAGGCAAGAATACAGGAGTGGGTTGTCATGGCTGCCTCCAGGGGATCTTCCCAACCCAGGGATCGAAACCGTGTCTGTTATGTCTCCTCCATCGGCAGGCAGGTTCTTTTACCATTAGTTTCTATATAGTAGTGCATATATGTTGATCCCAAACTCTTAATTTATCCCTCCCCCCACCTTCTCCTTTGGTAACCATAGCATTTTCTATGTCTGTGAGTCTCTGTTTTGTATATAAGCTCATTTGTATCGCTTTTTTAGATTCCACATATAAGTGATATCATATGATATTTGTCTGACTCATGCAAATCCTGTGTCTCCATTTCTTTTTTCACTAAAAGGAGACAGCAATGTTACTTTTTAGTTTCCATTTTCTACCTACGGTATTTACTGCCAAGCCACACTGGAGTGTTTTCCCATCTGTAAAATGATACATACGCTGGATGGTAAAAATCTTATTGTTGCTATTGCTGTAGAGTTGCTAAGTAAATTCTTATACATGTGAAATATTTTATAGAGGGAAACACAAGGTGTGTGCACTGATTTTATCTTGTTGGTGTGGTATCCAAGTGGTCGGCTCACCAGTGAGTTAGCTTAACCCTCTCCTCCCAGGATTCCTCTGCTTGCTTCCATGGAGCAGTTGACTGCAGGGTGTGTGGCTGAGTTTCATCCTCAGGTCAATGGGATTAATAATACAGATGTTAGGATAAGCTGAAGTAAAATAACCAACACTGAGGTGGTCTAGTTGGAGCTCAATTCTGGCAGAAGGAAGGGGGAATGAGAAAGTTACACTAAACAAAAACAAAAGACAAAAAAATCCGGCAGGGTCTTTTGGAGGGTTACCTCACTGGAGCTTATGGAGCGATTTCTGATTAACTGGTTTAAGATTCCATTTCTGAGAGAGCCAAAACTGTAATTAAGTCTCAGTTTGTCGGCCCTGGGCATAGCATAAATGACTCCATTTTGGGTCTGTTGTCTTATTTTTAATAGAACCCTTCCATCCTCTAGCCTTGCAGGGCAGAAGCAAGGGCTGGAAGATCTTAGAACATCTCAGACCTTCAATCAGTGGTTGTAGCTGTTATTGCTATTGTTAGTTTTTAATTTCAAAAGTTTTACTCAAAAATGTGTGAACTATATAGCACATTACATATTACATTGGTTTGGGTAAAAAAAGTCCACTCTGGTTTTTCCATAACATATTATGGGGAAACCCTAATGAAGTGTTTGGCCAACGCAATATTATACATACTCATTTAGGATAGAATTGGACAAAATACATGCTTAAAGTACATGAAATATGAGATACTGTTATGTGAACTGTCAAATTTTTACATAAATGTTAATGCTATGCTATTTCTATTATTAATTCTGTAGTTGAGTTCAGTTCAGTCGCTCAGTCGTGTCCGACTCTTTGCAACCCCATGAATCGCAGAACGCCAGGCCTCCTTATCCATCACCATCTCCCGGAGTTCACTCAGACTCACGTCCATCGAGTCTGTGATGCCATCCAGCCATCTCATCCTCGGTCGTCCCCTTCTCCTCCTGCCCCCAATCCCTCCCAGCATCAGAGTCTTTTCCAATGAGTCAACTCTTCGCATGAGGTGGCCAAAGTACTGGAGTTTCAGCTTCAGCATCATTCCTTCCAAAGAAATCCCAGGGTTGATCTCCTTCAGAATGGACTGGTTGGATCTCCTTGCAGTCCAAGGGACTCTCAAGAGTCTTCTCCAACACCACAGTTCAAAAGCATCGATTCTTCGGCGCTCAGCTTTCTTCACAGTCCAACTTTCACATCCATACATGACCACAGGAAAAACCATAGCCTTGACTAGGCGGACCTTAGTCGGCAAAGTAATGTCTCTGCTTTTGAATATACTATCCAGGTTGGTCATAACTTTTCTTCCAAGGAGTAAGCGTCTTTTAATTTCATGGCTGCAGTCACCATCTGCAGTGATTTTGGAGCCCCAAAAAATAAAGTCTGACACTGTTTCCACTGTTTCCCCATCTATTTCCCATGAAGTGATGGGACCGGATGCCATGATCTTCGTTTTCTGAATGTTGAGCTTTAAGCCAACTTTTTCGCTCTCCTCCTTCACTTTCATCAAGAGGCTTTTTAGCTCCTCCTCACTTTCTGCCATAAGGGTGGTGTCATCAGCATATCTGAGGTTATTGATATTTCTCCCGGCAATCTTGATTCCAGCTTGTGTTTCTTCCAGTCCAGCGTTTCTCATGATGTACTCTGCATATAAGTTAAATAAGCAGGGAGACAATATACAGCCTTGACGTACTCCTTTTCCTATTTGGAACCAGTCTGTTGTTCCATGTCCAGTTCTAACTGTTGCTTCCTGACCTGCATACAGATTTCTCAAGAGGCAGGTTAGGTGGTCTGGTATTCCCATCTCTTTCAGAATTTTCCACAGTTTATTGTGATCCACACAGTCAAAGGCTTTGGCATAGTCAATAAAGCAGAAATAGATGTTTTTCTGGAACTCTCTTGCTTTTTCCATGATCCAGCGGATGTTGGCAATTTGATCTCTGGTTCCTCTGCCTGTTCTAAAACCAGCTTGAACATCAGGGAGTTCACGGTTCACATATTGCTGAAGCCTGGCTTGGAGAATTTTGAGCATTACTTTACTAGCGTGTGAGATGAGTGCAATTGTGCGGTAGTTTGAGCATTCTTTGGCATTGCCTTTCTTTGGAATTGGAATGAAAACTGACCTTTTCCAGTCCTGTGGCCACTGCTGAGTTTTCCAAATTTGCTGGCATATTGAGTGCAGCACTTTCACAGCATCATCTTCCAGGATTTGAAACAGCTCAACTGGAATTCCATCACCTCCACTAGCTTTGTTCTTAGTGATGCTTTCTAAGGCCCACTTGACTTCACATTCCAAGATGTCTGGCTCTAGATTAGTGATCACATCCTCATGATTATCTGGGTCGTGAAGATCTTTTCTGTACAGTTCTTCTGTGTATTCTTGCCACCTCTTCTTAATATCTTCTGCTTCTGTTAGGTCCATACCATTTCTATCCTTTATCGAGCCCATCTTTGCATGAAATGTTCCCTTGGTATCTCCAATTCTCTTGAAGAGATCTCTAGTCTTTCCCATTCTGTTGTTTTCCTCTATCTCTTTGCATTGATTGCTGAAGAAGGCTTTCTTATCTCTTCTTGCTATTCTTTGGAACTCTGCATTCAGATGCTTATATCTTTTCTTTTCTCCTTTGCTTTTCACCTCTCTTCTTTTCAGTGCTATTTGTAAGGCTTCTCCAGATAGCCATTTTACCTTTTTGCATTTCTTTTCCATGGGGATGGTCTTGATCCCTGTCTCCTGTACAATGTCACAAACCTCATTCCATAGTTCATCAGAAACTCTGTCTATCAGATCTAGGCCCTTAAATCTATTTCTCACTTCCACTGTATAATCATAAGGGATTTGATTTAGGTCATACCTGAATGGTCTAGCAGTTTTCCCTACTTTCTTCAATTTAAGTCTGAATTTGGAAATAAGGAGTTCATGATCCTGGAGAAACTCATCCTAAATAACAAAGAGGTTCACTGCCCAGGACATTTTGCAAACTGTGGATGCCTAGTACTGCTACATCCACTCATGACTGTTCTTGGTGGGTCAAGAAAAACATCCAGGAATGTTTAAGAAATATTTGTTAAGCATGCTTGAGAGAGAAGATGAAATGAGACAAACCTCTTGAAAAAGCTCAGATCAAACTCAGAACAGTTCCACGAAACAGTTAAGGAAACAGAGGAGGATGCCTGGAGACTTAAATATGGAAAAAGGCACAGAAATATACACATAGAGACATCCAAACAAAGCAACGGAGGCCATCTAAGTTTTGCTGAAATAATTGGATGAAAAATGATCTATCCATTGTTTTGGACTAGACAGAACCAAATGACTGGCTTGACAGACATCTTTCTCCTGCCTCGACCAGCGTACTGGCACTGAGCAGACGCAGCGTCAGTCACAGGGAGATCACTTTACAGATGCTTTTATTGGTTTTACTAACAATAATGGCAGTAACTTGAATCTTCAGGACTCCTTACAAAGTATCTTCACATGAGTGATCTCATTTGGTTGAGATTGATCTCAATTTGTGTTTTTCGGTAATTCACTGTTATATAGCCTTGAGGGGGAAAATGGGCAAAGTCAATGTAAACAACCCCTGAGGCTTCTTCAGGGCTCTGGGGGAAAAAAATCTTTAATAGAATATTTTCCTCTTGTGTTTATCCTTCTGCTATTTTAATTTCTTAAAATCTCACACAGTGAAAAGTGTTCACATCAATTAACTTAAGAAAAATGGAAAAAATTTTGTATCTTTCTGCATAACTAGAGAATCTGACGGCCTGGGTGGGGATTCAGCCTTTATCCCTTTCTAGATGTGGGAGTTTGGGCGAGTTACTTAGTTGCTTTGTGCCTCAGTGTTTTCAGTTTAGAATAATATGAATTAAAATGAATTCATGGTAAGAAATTCCCTGGTGGTCCAATGGTTAGGACCAATGGTTACAGTCTCACTGATGGGCCTAGGTCGGATCCCTGATCAGGGAGCTAAGATAGTGCATGCTGTGTGGTACAGTTAACAAAGAAAGAAAGAATTCACATGCATGTATTCCTGCTTTTTTTGGATTTCCTCTCCATTTAGGAAAAACTGAGCTGTAAAGTATAAAGTTTATACTTCATATAGGTTTTATGAAGTGTATATATACACAGTATGAAGTTCCCTGAGCTAAAAAGTAGGCTCTCGTTAGTTATCTATTTTACTCACAGTATCACTGGTGTATATGCGTCAGCCCATCTCCTGATTCATCCCACCCCTGCCATCCTGTGGGTCCATATACTTTTCTCTACATCTGTGTCTCTATTTCTGTTTTGTAAAGACGATCTAAACCATTTTTTCTAGATTCTACATATATGCATTAATATATAATTGTTTTTCTCTTTCTGACTTACTTCATTTTGTATGATTGATAGTCTCTCGGTCCATTCACATGTCTACAAATGTTCATTGCAGCACTGTTTACAGTAGCCAGGATGTGGAAGCAATCTAAGTGTCTGTCAGCAAAGAAATGGATAAAGAAGATATGATATATATATATATCACGGAATATTATATATATCACGGAATATTACTCAGCCATAGAAGGGAACAAAATGGAGTCTTTTGTAAAGAATTCACTTCAGCGGCATCAGAATCAGCCGGAGGGTGAGTCAGTTGGCAGAGGGAGCAGAGAGTGTGCATTTCTAACGTGTCCTCAGGTGGGACTGAAGAACTTTAAGAGCTAATTATGTGACACAAGTGCCCATCAGAGGACCTAAGAGCATTTGATAGATGCTAGCCATCATCCCCGGAGAAAGCAATGGCACCCCACTCCAGTACTCTTGCCTGGAAAGTTCCATGGGCGGAGGAGCCTGGTGGGCTGCTGTCTATGGTGTCGCACAGAGTCGGACACGACTGAAGCGACTTAGCAGCAACAGCAGCTATCATCCCTGTTGCCCTCATCATCACCATTACTGTCATCATCATCATCATCAGATAGACAATGGAAGGAATCAACAACCAGGCAGTCTCTAAACTCTGTGGTTAAGATAAAATTGTTATTTTATTCTTAGGACTCCAGAATGGAGGCATCTTTCAGCATTCCTGAGCAATTTGGAACAGATTGGACCAGGTATCTTGGCAGATATCATTATGGGCAGCTCACCTGGCTTATCCATAAAGCTGTGGAAATACACTAAGACCAACCAAATGAGAAAAGCGAAGCTGGTTTATTCTGATCTCATGGTAGCAAAGGAGTCAGCCACCAACATTTTGGCAGAGGCTCAAGGGCACACAGAGGAGTGGGTGTGCTTCAGGGTGGGAAAAGGGGAAGGCTTCAGGGGTGCCCTGGTTGGAGGCTGGGGCAAGGGGAAGCTGTAGGCAGGCTTGCTAGTTGCAGGGCATCCTGTATGATTGGTTACGGTGTATATTTGTCTTTCTTTGGCTGGTCTAGGATTGAAAGCTGTCAGTTCTTAAACAAGTCTGGGCCATTTGGGGCTGGTTGTTACCACAGTTATTGTTTGGCTTCCTGCATTGTCCCTAGCGATAGCAGTCTGGGTTTTCCTGCAGGTTTGACTCAGGGCAGGCTGATTTCCTGGGCTGCTGGTGGTAGATAACGTGTTTGGCCTCCCAGGCAGATGGCTGCAGGCTGTGGGTCAATATTCAAGTTCAGATTTATCTAAGGGCTTGTTGTTTTCCGTTTTATCTTCAGCAGAAGATGCTGAGACGCTTTGCAGGGAGAGGAGGTCCTGACCACACTGACTTGTGATCCAACCCATGTGGGGCTTGCGATCTTTATCATAACCCTCAGACGGGCTCATTTCTGAGTCAGTTACTGGCGAGCCTGGTTGGCGCTACTCTGTACCGGGAAATGGCCCACTCTTGGCACACCAGCAAATCACGGCTGAGCCTACGAAACTGAGGAATAGATTCTATTGTTTGCCAAATGATAAGCTTATGCTGCATGACAAGCTTCTTGCTGGCCATGCAGCCATTCTTCCAAGGGCAGCAGCCCAACTTCATCATAGGTTCTGTTTAACTCACAATTTTCTTGCTCTGTGCAGCTCCCTGAAGCCACCAAATCAAGGTCTAGAAGTAATAAGGCTGACTGTAGCTCAAAATTATGTTTTCCTTGAGTATCAGGTTAATANTCCAAGGGCAGCAGCCCAACTTCATCATAGGTTCTGTTTAACTCACAATTTTCTTGCTCTGTGCAGCTCCCTGAAGCCACCAAATCAAGGTCTAGAAGTAATAAGGCTGACTGTAGCTCAAAATTATGTTTTCCTTGAGTATCAGGTTAATAGGTTTAAAAAATGTTTTACATATGGCATTTCACTTTCTCTCCTTACACAGCAATACTGTCTGGAGATCAACAGTTTTATCACTCATTTCCTATGGATGCAAGGGTGGGTTTCTCCACATTAACCAACGATTCCAGGAACCACAGCTGGGTTGTGGTCAATCCTGACCCAGTCTACCTGGAGAGAGCATCATATCCAGAAGGGAAGGGCTTAGCCCTACAAGACTGCTTTGCCGCAGGCCCTTCTATTGCCAGTTGAAAGCCCAGGTTGTTTACCTGTGCTTCTGATGCACCAACTACAGATTCTCAGCCCCTCCTTGGAATTCGAATGCCCATTCAAAGTCCAGATTGTTACTTGTACTTCTGACTGACTGCAAATCGGAGGGTCCCATGACCCTCTCATGGGGGTGATTATTTTGCTAGAGCACTTCCCAGAACACAGAGAAACATTTTACTTATTGGATTACTGGTTTATCGTAAAGGGCTATAAGTCCAGAACAGTCAGATGGCAGAGATGCACAAGGCATGGTGTGGGAAAAGGGTCTAGAGACTGCATGTCCTCTCCAGGTACCCATGTGTCCACCAACCAGAAGCTCTCCAGGCCTCATCGTCCTGGGGTTTTATGGAGGCTTTATTGCATAGGCATGATTGATTAAATCATTGGCCTTTGGTGAATGACCCAACATCCTGCCCGCTTCTTATGAAGTGCCAGCCCTCTAATCACATTGTTGCTTCTTCTGGCAACTAGCCCCCATCCTTAGGTGCCTCCTCAAAGTCACATAGCAAAAACATTTATGTCACTCTCATCTCAAGGATTTAGGAGCTTTATGCAAGAAATATGGATGGGGACCAAAGATGCAGTTCTTGTCTTAATCATAGTGTCACAGGTGGGTACTATGTTTATCATGGTGTCTTGGTGACCTGCTGACAGTGCCAATTGTCTTGCTCTATCTCACTGTGTGCATTGTTCACTGAACCCATAGTAGATGAGGTGCAAGTGGGGAAGCTGGAAGAAAACTCAGGGAGCCTTAGGAGCTGCAGATGCGTTTATTCTCTCCTGGCTGATGCAGCAGCTGTAGAGCAGACACGTTGTATCCTCTCCTCTCGTGGCTGACCCAACGGACACAGCTGTTAAGCAGCAGTAAATGCTGCTGCTTTTTAGGTGGAGCTCATATACCCTCGCCCCACACAGTAGCCTCTGACCAAGTGGATAGCTCGTGATGAGCATATGCAGTGCTGTAAAGTGATCTCAGCTGTTACACAGTCATTATTTACAAAACGTGGGGCAAGAGAGCCTCTATACACCTTCTTGGCTAATTTTGCTCTCTCCCGACTTCCCCGGTGGCTCAGATGGTAAAGCGTCTGTCTACAATGTGGGAGATCTGGGTTCGGTCCCTGGGTCGGGAAGATCCCCTGGAGAAGGAAATGGCAATCCACTCCAGTACTACTGCCTGGAAAATTCCATGGACAGAGGAGCGTGGTAGGCTATAGTCCATGGGGTTGCAAAGAGTCGGACACGATTGAGTGACTTCAGTTCCCTACACATGCTGTTCATACTGTTCATGGGGTTCTCAGGGCAAGAATACTGAAGTGGTTTGCCATTCCCTTCTCCAGTGGACCACGT
>SJYX01013995.1:37251-48518 GCA_006410675.1 Oreotragus oreotragus | reverse complement strand
GCAGCAGGCCACCGCCAACCCACGCCTCTGCCAAAGACTCCTGGACACTCAGAGCAAGTCTGGGTCAGTCTCCTGTGGGGCCACTGCTCCTTTCTCCCGGGTTCTGGTACACACATGGTTTTGTCTTGTCCTCCAAGAGTCTGCTTTCCCGGTCCTGTGGAAGTTCTGTAATCAAATCCCACTGGTCTCCAGAGTCAAATTCCCTGGGGGGTCTCACTCCCTTTGCCAGACCCCCATGTTGGGAAGTCTGTTGTAGGTCCTAGAACTTTCTTAACAGAGAATTTCTTTGATATAATGTTCTGCAGTTCATGGGTCGTCTGCTCAGCTGCTCTATGGAGGGGTTAATGGTGACCTTCCCCAAGAGGGCTTACAGCACAGGCTGGGTGACCCAGGTAGCTGCATCCAAAGCCCCTGCCCCTGCAGCCAGCCACTGCTGACCTCTACCTCTCCAGGAGACTGAAGTCTGGCTCAGTTTCTGTGGGGTCCCTGGGTCCTGGTGTGACAATGTTTTGTCTGAACCCTCCGAGCATCTCTGGCAGGTATGGTGTTTGATTCTAAATGCAACTTTGCCCCTCCTGCCATCTTGCTGGGGTTTCTCCTTTGCCCTTGGATGCGGGATATCTTTTTTTGGTGGGATCCAACATTCTCCTGTCAATGGTTATTCAGCAGTGAGTTGTAATTGTGGGGTTCACGTATGAGAAGATGATGCTGTTTAAGTGTTGCATTCAGTGTGCCAGCAAATTTGGAAAACTCAGCAGTGGCCACAGGACTGGAAAAGGTCAGTTTTCACTCCAACCTCAAAGAAGGGCAATGTCAAAGGATGCTCAAACTACTGCACAATTGCACTCATCTCATACACTAGCAAAGTAATGCTCAAAATTCTCCAAGCCAGGCTTCAACAGTACGTGAATCATAAACTTCCAAATGTTCAAGCTGGATTAGACAAGGCAGAGGAACCAGACGTCAAATTTCCAACATCTGCTGGATCATAGGAAAAGCAAGAGAGTTCCAGAAAACATCTATTTCTGCTTTATAGGCCAAAGCCTTTGACTTTGTAGATCACCACACACTGTGGAAAATTCTTTAAGAGATGGGGATACCAGACTACCTGACCTGCCTCCTGAGAAATTTGTATGCAGGTCAAGAAGCAACAGTTAGAACTGGACATGGAACAACAGACTGGTTCCAAATAGGGAAAGGAGTACGTCAAAGCTGTATATCATCACCCTGCTTATTTTAACTTATATACAGAGTACATCATGTGAAATGCTGAACTGGATGAAGCACAAGCTGGAATCAAGATTGCTGGGAGAAATATCAATAACCTCAGATATGCAGATGATACCACCCTTATGGAAGAAAGTGAAGAGGAGAGTGAAAAAGCTGGCTTAAAACTCAACATTCGAAAAACAAGCATCATGGCATCCAGTCTCATCTCTTCATGGCAAATTGATGGGGAGACAATGGAAACAGTGAGAGACTTTATTTTATTGGGCTCCAAAATCACTGCAGATGTTGATTTCAGTCATGAAATTAAAAGACCCTTGCTCCTTGGAAGAAAAGCTCTGACTAACCTAGATAGCATATTAAAAAGCAGAGGCATTACTTTGCTGACAAAGGCCTGTCTAGTCAAAGCTATGGTTTTTCCAGTAGTTATATACGAGTGTGAGTGTTGGACTATAAAGAAAGCTAAGTGCTGAAGAATTGATGCTTTTGAACTGTGGTGTTGAAGAAAATTCTTGCGAGTCCCTTGGACTGCAAGGAGATCCAGCCAGTCCATCCTCAAGGAAATCAGTCCTGAATATTTATTGGAAGGACTGATGCTGAAGCTGAAACTCCGATACTTTGGCCACCTGATGTGAAGAACTGACTCACTGGAAAAGACCCTGATGCTGGGAAAGATTGAAGGCAGGAGGAGAAAGGGATGACAGAGGATGAGATGGCGGGATGGCATCACTGACTCGATGGACATGAGTTTGTGTAAGCTCCAGGAGTCGGTAGACAGGGAAACCTGGCGTGCTGCAGTCCATGGGGTTGCGAAGAGTCGGTGTCAGCTGAGAGACTGAATTGAACTGAACTGAACTACCGATGCTAATAAGTTTCCTAGTTAGCCAGGCTGAGATTATTTAAACTCTTAGAGTTCACAAATGATGGAAATGCTGCTGAGGCAATGGTGGCAGGACTTCGAGACCCATGTCCTAAGAGAGAAAAAGGATTAGAAAATGTGACTAATTCTGCAGACAATAGAGAAGATCCAAATTTGATCGGGTAGAGAAAGGGCCGTTCTCAGTAAGCAACTTCCTGTATATTCACTCTTACTGCAGTCCTTTGAGGTCTGATGACTCTTTGGTGAAACTGGGCTCTCGGAGTATGGTGATGCTTCTCTGGCACTTAAAAAAAATGTTTGGAGCCAGAAATGGCAACCCACTCCAGTATTCTTGCCTGGAAAGTTCCGTGGACAGAAGGAGCCTGGTGGGCGGGCTATAGTCCACGGGGTCGCAAACAGCTGGACATGACGGAGCAACTGAGCATGCATGCACTGAGACGCTAACTCACAGCCGGGAATCGTGACAGTGAATTTGTAACTGGAGTCGACATCTGAATGTTGTCAGGATCCATAGACATAAGTAGCTTCTCTTCTCCCGGGTTGCCTTTACTTCCTTCATTTAAAATCTCTCTGTATTGTTTGGCACTGGGGACCAACCAGCCTTCTGGAAGCTCTCCACCGTTGGATTTCATGTTCTTGGCTGGTTGCTTTTTATTTGTTTTACTTTCCCCTCTGCCTTCTTTATTCCCTAGCAGTGGGTGCAAGCAGAATCTGCTCCAAGTTCTCAGTTCCATGTTGCACTCACTAACTCCTTTTCCGTTTGCATGATTGTAAATGAAGTCTTTCAGATCTCCATTCCCAAATTGACATTTTACATCCCATCCTGTCAACACTCCAAGCACAGGTGTCTCTTCCTCCCCTTACACCTACCATGTGGAGCCAAGAGGAAGGGAAGAGGCTGGAGGCTCAGGAAGCAAATCACTTGATTGATAGAGGAAGGTCCTTGACAGATTGAGAAGAGCTGGGACTTAAAATATGAATGGAGAGATTATCACTGGACAAGAGGAAGTTCCACTTTTTACCCAGATGAAGATGGAAGAAGACCAGGGAGACTTGAGGATGTGTTTGTTAAGTGTGAGGAGGGGATTGAAGTTGTGAGATCTTGTACGGGAAAGCCTCCTTTTTCAGTGAATTATGAGCCAAAGCCTTTTGATACTGAGGATAAAGGTGACAGGGGATAAAGTTTGAAAAGAGAGGGAGACGTACACTTTAATTGTCAAAGTCTACAAGAATTTCTGAGCACAAATATCAGTGTGGCCAAAAAGTTCCTTTGGGTTTTTCTAAAACAGTTTGTGAAAAACTCAAATGAATTTTTTTGGCCAACCCAATAGTTATCTAAATGACTATTGATTTTTTCATACCATGACTATATTTTTGTGATGACTTTTGGTTACAGTTAATGTTTAGTTTATAATGTAAAGTTGCTCTGGGAAATAGCATTTGATTTAATGCCAGTAAATCTTTTTTTTTTAAATTCGCTTTGATTACAAGATACCATTCATGGTCTTTTATATTTTTGTTCCAGTTTATCTCTNGACTATTGATTTTTTCATACCATGACTATATTTTTGTGATGACTTTTGGTTACAGTTAATGTTTAGTTTATAATGTAAAGTTGCTCTGGGAAATAGCATTTGATTTAATGCCAGTAAATCTTTTTTTTTTAAATTCGCTTTGATTACAAGATACCATTCATGGTCTTTTATATTTTTGTTCCAGTTTATCTCTCTAAGATTATTTTTGATGACTTTTCAATGTCTTTTCTGTACCATAGGGTCTATTCCTTTTTCCCCCAAGTGCCTTTCTGTCTTTACAATTCACGTACATATTTTCCTGGGTAGAATTCACTAATCCATGAGCTAATTTGTACACATTTCACTCACTCAAAAATGGCAATTTAGTACCTGCAGAGTGCCAAACATCTGACCAGTGGAAAGACTGGAAACGAGAATAGATGTGCCTAATGCTGGGAAATTCACATTATATCAGGTGATGGAAGTAAACACCCTAGGTGGCTGGGTGACAGATTTTATCTATGTCTTAAAGAATAAGCAGGCAGTTTCCTAGCAGTCAGAGTGTGGCTGGGGAATTTTACTGAGGAGAAGGCGTACTGGTCAAAGGTCAGTAGCGTGAAAATCTCAGGTGTGTGGAGAATGCCATGGGGAGTGGACATGTGGGGCGGGGAGCCTGGGAGGACACAGAGCAGGAGGCCCTGCTGTGGAGGCTTCTGTGGGAAGAGGGAGCCAGACACTGTGGGCACAGCACGGCCTGGAGGGGGGCTCGGGAGTCTGGGTAGTGGACCCGGAGATCTAGATCAGAGGAGCCTGAGGTCTGCTGGCGGTGTGGCTGTTGTGAGTTCAGGTTGGAGGCTGGCAAAGCTGCTCTGTGTAAGGCCAGGCAGATAGNCTTCCTTCATTTAAAATCTCTCTGTATTGTTTGGCACTGGGGACCAACCAGCCTTCTGGAAGCTCTCCACCGTTGGATTTCATGTTCTTGGCTGGTTGCTTTTTATTTGTTTTACTTTCCCCTCTGCCTTCTTTATTCCCTAGCAGTGGGTGCAAGCAGAATCTGCTCCAAGTTCTCAGTTCCATGTTGCACTCACTAACTCCTTTTCCGTTTGCATGATTGTAAATGAAGTCTTTCAGATCTCCATTCCCAAATTGACATTTTACATCCCATCCTGTCAACACTCCAAGCACAGGTGTCTCTTCCTCCCCTTACACCTACCATGTGGAGCCAAGAGGAAGGGAAGAGGCTGGAGGCTCAGGAAGCAAATCACTTGATTGATAGAGGAAGGTCCTTGACAGATTGAGAAGAGTTGGGACTTAAAATATGAATGGAGAGATTATCACTGGACAAGAGGAAGTTCCACTTTTTACCCAGATGAAGATGGAAGAAGACCAGGGAGACTTGAGGATGTGTTTGTTAAGTGTGAGGAGGGGATTGAAGTTGTGAGATCTTGTACGGGAAAGCCTCCTTTTTCAGTGAATTATGAGCCAAAGCCTTTTGATACTGAGGATAAAGGTGACAGGGGATAAAGTTTGAAAAGAGAGGGAGACGTACACTTTAATTGTCAAAGTCTACAAGAATTTCTGAGCACAAATATCAGTGTGGCCAAAAAGTTCCTTTGGGTTTTTCTAAAACAGTTTGTGAAAAACTCAAATGAATTTTTTTGGCCAACCCAATAGTTATCTAAATGACTATTGATTTTTTCATACCATGACTATATTTTTGTGATGACTTTTGGTTACAGTTAATGTTTAGTTTATAATGTAAAGTTGCTCTGGGAAATAGCATTTGATTTAATGCCAGTAAATCTTTTTTTTTTAAATTCGCTTTGATTACAAGATACCATTCATGGTCTTTTATATTTTTGTTCCAGTTTATCTCTCTAAGATTATTTTTGATGACTTTTCAATGTCTTTTCTGTACCATAGGGTCTATTCCTTTTTCCCCCAAGTGCCTTTCTGTCTTTACAATTCACGTACATATTTTCCTGGGTAGAATTCACTAATCCATGAGCTAATTTGTACACATTTCACTCACTCAAAAATGGCAATTTAGTACCTGCAGAGTGCCAAACATCTGACCAGTGGAAAGACTGGAAACGAGAATAGATGTGCCTAATGCTGGGAAATTCACATTATATCAGGTGATGGAAGTAAACACCCTAGGTGGCTGGGTGACAGATTTTATCTATGTCTTAAAGAATAAGCAGGCAGTTTCCTAGCAGTCAGAGTGTGGCTGGGGAATTTTACTGAGGAGAAGGCGTACTGGTCAAAGGTCAGTAGCGTGAAAATCTCAGGTGTGTGGAGAATGCCATGGGGAGTGGACATGTGGGGCGGGGAGCCTGGGAGGACACAGAGCAGGAGGCCCTGCTGTGGAGGCTTCTGTGGGAAGAGGGAGCCAGACACTGCGGGCACAGCACGGCCTGGAGGGGGGCTCGGGAGTCTGTGCAGTGGACCCGGAGATCTAGATCAGAGGAGCCTGAGGTCTGCTGGCGGTGTGGCTGTTGTGAGTTCAGGTTGGAGGCTGGCAAAGCTGCTCTGTGTAAGGCCAGGCAGATAGCCTTCTTGAACCTGTGGGGCCCACACGGCCTCCTGTCACCACCCCACCCTGTGTGTGTGCGGTCAAGGCAGATGCTGACAATTCATAAACTGTTCATAAATGGACAGGGCTGTGTTCGATGACATGTGAGGGGCGGAGGTGTAGCATAGAGTGTCTTAAGTAAATTGTATGAGTTCTCACTTGAGAGACTAGCTGATTATGACACCATTACTGACATAGAAGACAGCAAGATGCACGCTATCATATATTGGGTGGATAAACAGCAAGGCCCTGCTGTAGAGCACAGGGAACCATGTTCAGTGTCCTGTGATAAACCACAACGGAAACAATATGAGTAAGAATATGTATATGGGTACATATGTATGAATTGCTTTGTTCAGAAATTAACACAACAATGGAAATCACCTGTTTTTATAAAAGAAACTCACCAAGGAGAAGGAACAGGTTTTTGTGGAAGAGCCATCACTTGTTCTTAAATGCTTTTGGAATATGTAACTTGATTTGAATTCATTTAGGTCTTAAGGGCTAGATATACATATTTTTACTTGTAAAATATCTTCAAGAGATAATTGGCTAGGTAAACAACAATAAATAATATATAGCAAGGCTTTGATGTAAAGTTATGTTATATATTAAAATTTAAGTAAAACACTTGAAATAATTAAAATGTATATACAAAGGTAAGAGGATTGAAATTAGGAGTATACTATTTCAAGATTCTTACATGATTTAAGTGGTATATCATTTGAAAATAGATAGTAATAAGTTAGAGGAGTATACTATAAACACTACAGCAATGACTAAAATAATTTAAAAAGCATTTAACTAATAAACAACACAAAGGAAAATCAAACAACAAGAAAAAGACAAAGAAGACAGAAATGAAAAATAGGTGGAACAAAAAGGACATAATAATTCTAAAAGTTTGTGTACCTAACAGAGCTTCAAAATACAACTGATAGAACTGCAGAAAGTTTAACACCTATTTCTTAATAATTGATAGTACAGATAGAAAGTTTTGAATAAGACTATCAACTAGATCAGAATGACATATATAGGATACTCTTATCGAACAATAGCAGGATACATATTATTTTCAAGTGAAAATGGAACATTTGACAATATAGATTGTATTATGAGTCATAAAAGAAGTCTCAATAAATTTAAAAGCATTTGAATCATTCAAAGTATGTTATCTAACTGCAATGGAATTAAATTATAAATCAATAACATGATAGCTCTCAGAAATCCCTAAATATTTAGAAATGAAATGACATACTTTAAATAANGATTGTATTATGAGTCATAAAAGAAGTCTCAATAAATTTAAAAGCATTTGAATCATTCAAAGTATGTTATCTAACTGCAATGGAATTAAATTATAAATCAATAACATGATAGCTCTCAGAAATCCCTAAATATTTAGAAATGAAATGACATACTTTAAATAACTCATTGGTCAAAATAATAAAACTGTAATTAAACAGCATTTTGAGCTAAATGAAAATAAATACAGTGTATAAAAATTCATGGGATGCTGCCAAAACTGTACTTTG
Organism: Oreotragus oreotragus; assembly: GCA_006410675.1. Taxonomy (NCBI): domain Eukaryota; kingdom Metazoa; phylum Chordata; class Mammalia; order Artiodactyla; family Bovidae; genus Oreotragus; species Oreotragus oreotragus. Next base: position 40,787 of record SJYX01013995.1, on the reverse strand, counting down.
TGGTGAATTTCATAGCACTAAGTGCATATACTAGGAAAGAAGGAAAGTCTGAAGTCTGTGACCTCAGTTTCTACCTTAAGAAATTAAGAGAAGAGAAAAGCAAATCCACATTAAGTAAAAATGTCAGAGTAGAAATCAATGAAATAGAAAACTAAACAATAAAGAAAAGTGAATGAAAACCAAAACCAGTTCGTTGAGAAGTTGAATAAAGTTGATGAAATTTTAGCCACACTGATCAAGATAAACAGGAAGGAGATATATATGACCCATGTTAAAAATAAGAGCTGTGGCAGCCCTATAGAAGCTACAGAGTACAGATATCAAAAGGATAACAAAGAGATATTATGGACAATTTTATTCCAATAAATTCAACAACTTGGATGAAATGAACAGTTTCTCTGAAGTTTCCAATAAAGATCACTCGAGAAGAAATAGATACCCTGACTAGCCTTATTATAGCTTCAAAAGTATTGAATTTATAGTTAAAAACCTACCTACATTGAACACTTCAGGTCTAAGTAGTTTCACAAATGAATCCTAGAAAAATTTAAGGCAGAAATAATTCCTAATTTTACCCAATCTTTCTGAGAATGCAGAAGAGGGTTAAAATATTCCAAATTATTCATTCACCCAACTCAACCAGAATTACCTTGACACCAAAACCAGATGAAGATATAATAAGAAAAGAAAACTACAAACTAAAATTCCTTATAGACATAGAAGTAAACATTTACACAAAATTTTAGCAAATTAAATGCAACAACTTACACAAAGGAAAATGTATCACGACTATATGGTTCAACATTAGAAAACCAGTCAATGTTATTTGCCAAATTATTAAACTAAAAAAGGAAAATCAAGTTATCCTCTCAGACACAGAAAAAAGTATTTGAAAATATTTAACATCCATTTCTGATAAAAATGTTCAAAAAATAGGAATAGAATTAAATTCTCTGAATCCGATAAGCTGCATCTACCAAAAAACACCACCACCAACAACAACCAAAAAAAGAAAAAAACAAAAAAAAAANGATATGAAAAAAAAAAAAAAGATGCGAAAGCTGAGATTAGAGCGGTTCCATCACTTGCTCTAGGTCACCTGGCTGGGATCTGAACCCAGGTTTGTTCTGCCCCTAATCCAAGACTGTGAACTATAATGTCCCTTCGTTTTTGGGATTATTTCCCTGAATACAGACTTTTGCTGTTGCTGAGGATTTGGATTCAGCCAGCCAAGTGATCATGGTGGAGTAGCTATCCTTCTACAAACATAGGCTGTGGGCTCAGCGAGCAGAGTTTGCTGGTGAGTATTTTTCTTCCTCCTTAACATTTGAGAGCATGCTTTTCAGTTCAATATCTGAAAACAGCAGGTGGGAAAACGTTCTTAAATAATAAAGAAAAATATTTACAAAGTAACCACTTTTTCTTAAGAATTTGAAAACTTTTAAAGGAAATAATTCTAAGATTTTTAGAGCTGCCATCAACTCTGCAAATTGATTTTGTTAGACTTGAAACTATTTCTGCCTTTGATATGTTTGCAGATATATAGCTTTCATCAAATTGAAGAAAGTTTGGTTGTTCTGTGATTCATATTAGTGCTTCAGTATGACTTGACATTCGTTCAGTAGTATTTCCTCAGCTGAGAATTTTTAAAACTATGACAAGTAGAGTTTCTATGTGGTTTCTTTTCTGCAGTGTGAAAGACAAATCTGTAATCAGCAAATGACTGATAAACTGTAGCACCTATGAGTTGTCTAGAGTAGGTGAAGTATTAATGCTGTATAATGCCACACCACTCTTGTGATTGGGAATGTCTTAAAACCGATGGCAAATGAAAAGACAATTGCACATGGACTTTTGTCATGCAAAATCTATTTTGTGTTGTACCTAGCATTTAGTATGCATATTGTTGTATCAAAGTTTGAATTGCAATAGATCAAAAAATACTTGAGGCTTTCATTGAAAAGAACTCATATTTTTAAAAATAGTTGATTATAAAACTACAGCTGTTACTGTGAAGAGAAGTTTATATACTTTACTATCAATTTTTTTTCTACTATTTATTGAAAGATCTAGAAATAATTTAAGAATCTGAGGGGGAGGTAGATTGTGAAACCCTTAAAATAAACATTAAACATATTTTCTCCTAAAGGTAGAACATAAGGTACACTTTGAATTAGAATGTCAAGTGTCTGCAGCTATTCAATTATTTTCCATGTTTGATATTGAAATTGGTGGGTAGGAGAGAAAATTTTCATACATAGTAGATAAACAGGAACATTTTGCAAAGTTTGCTCTGAAGCAGAGCCTAATCTGTGTGAGAAAGCCATGAGGCTGTCTTTCTAGATGAAAAGTCATTAAAGCTAGTGGCTTAAGCTGAGTGGTTTTCAGAGGATAGAGGATGTAATGAGAAAATGTTCCAGACTTCAGTGGAGGAAGGGGTTCTGACATCTGGAAAGCAATGAATCAGCTTAATGTAGACAAAATAGGACTTAAAGACATTACGTAAAATTAGGGATGTTAGCAAGGATGACTCATAGCACTCCTGAAGTCACTTTCTAGAAATCATGTGATTGTGAGTCATTCAGTTCAATTCAGTCGCTCAGTCACGTCCGACTCTTTGCGACCCCATGGACTGTAGCATGGCAGACTTCCCTGTCCAACACCAGCTCCCCGAGCTTACTCAAACTCAGGTCCATCGAGTCGGTGATGCCATCCAACCATCTCATCCTCTGTCGACCTCTTCTCTTCCTGCCTTCAATCTTTCCCAGCATCAGGGTCTTTTCCAGTGAGTCAGTTCTTCACATCAGGTGGCCAAAGTATTGGAGTTTCAGCTTCAGCATCAGTCTTTCCAATGAATATTCAGGACTGATTTCCTTGAGGATGGACTGGTTGGATCTCCTTGTAGTTCAAGGGACTCCCGAGAGTCTTCTCCAACACCACAGTTCAAAAGCATCAATTCTTCAGGGCTCAGCTTTCTTTATAGTCCAGCTCTCACATCCATACATGACTACTGGAAAAACCATAGCTTTGATTAGATGGAACATTGTCAACAAAGTAATATCTCTGCTTTTTAACATACTGTCTAGGTTGGTCATAGCTTTTCTTCCAAGGAACAAACGTCTTTTAATTTCATAGCTGCAGTTCCCATCTGCAGTGATTTTGGAGCCCCCCCCAAATAAAGTCTCTCACTGTTTCCATTGTTTCCCCATCTATTTCCCATGAAGTGATGGGACCGGATGCCATGATGTTTGTTTTTTGAATGCTGAGCTTTAAGCCAGCTTTTTCACTCTCCTCTTTCACTTTCATGAAGAGGCTCTTTAGTTCTTCTTTGCTTTCTGCATTAAGGGTGATGTCATTTGCACATCTGAGGTTATTGATATTTCTCCTGGCAATCTTGATTCCAGCTTGTGCTTCATCCAGCCTGTCAATAAGCAGGGTGGCAATATACAGCCTTGATGTACTCCTTTTCCTATTTGGAACCAGTCTGTTGTTCCATGTCCAGTTCTAACTGTTGCTTCTTTACCTGCATACAGATT
>SJYX01013995.1:13496-23621 GCA_006410675.1 Oreotragus oreotragus | reverse complement strand
GTAGGTTCAGCTCTAGACAGGAATAGGAGCAGTAGTTTGGAAATGGGAAAGATTCCAGGTTCAACCTAGACCTGAGAAAGTGAAAGTGAAAGTCGTTCTGTCGTGTCCAACTCTTTGCAACCCAATGGACTATACAGTCCGTGGAATTCTCAGGCCGAAATACTGGAGTGGGTAGCCTTTCCCTTCTCTGGGTGATCTTCCCAATCCAGGGATCAAATCCAGGTCTCCTGCATTGCAGGCAGATTTTTTACCAGCTGAGCTACAAGGGAAGCCCAACGCAGATCTAAGGATAAAGCTATTTACTTATATTTATTTGGCTGCGTTGGTGTTGGTTGTGGCACATGGACCCTGTAGTTTGCAGCACGCAGGCTTAATTGCCCCATGGCACTTGGGATCTTAGTCTCCTGACCAGGGATCAAACCCCTCTCCCCTGCATTGGGAGGTCGACTCTTAATCACTGCACCACGAGGGAAGTCCCAAGTTGGGCCTTTCTAAGGGTCATCACGATAAGAAACCAGAGATCATCACTGCATTTTCTTCTTTTATATCTATTCCTGCCACCAACTGGATGATACCATAATTCTAAATGAAGATTTCAGAAGCAGAGCATCCCATTGCTGCAGCCACTCTCCCTCGGCCATGTTTGTGTGGAACTTTGTATCAAGTTTTCTCCAGGTTGGTTGACCCCTCTGTGGGTTATCTGCTGTCCTGGATTCCAACCAAGAGGCAGGAAGGTGGGCCTGAGGAGGGGGCAGGGCTTTCTAGGACAAAGGTTCCCTGCACAGGGAATAGCGAAGTGCCCTTGTGAAGCAAAAACCCTCAAAGAGAAACAGAACGGAGCTTTTGTGTATTGTATCATCTGACATTTGGAGGGAAAGAAAACAAGGCAATTGTGGGAATTTACTATTCAGGCATTTACCTTGTTTACAGGGCAGTCAAAATGTCTACAGCATTTATCATGCTGGTTTTAAATAATTCCTAGAAGCACTGATTTTTTTTTTCTTTTAGTTATATAGTCTGTGTTTGCAGGGACACCACATAATTCAGCTAGTGCTTAGATACCCTGGTGACCATTACACCGTGTGTACTGCTGATGAGCTCAAGTACTGGAGAATCGCTGTCATTGTACTGCCCTCTAGTGGTGTATCCTTGGGATTGCAGTCACTTTGCTGCCACGTGCAGAAAGCGGCCTTTTGCTCTCATTTCAAGTTAGAAAGGCAACTGCTTTTCTTCAATTTAGAGAACGCAGCAGGTGCCATAATATCACAATATCTATGTAGGTCTTACCTAGGAAAGTCACAAGTTAGGCCCATCAGACTTTAATAGAAGATTCTGTGCTGAAGACTATGGAAGCAGAGTGTTTTGAATCTGAAACGCTTGTCAGTGTTGTTAGAATTATATTACATAAGGAATGGAACAAATCTTAAGACAGCTGAATCATTTTACAATGAGAAAACAAGCTCCAAGCTTGAAGTATCTTGGTCTACTGCAGATAATTTACAATAGAACTTAGCTTAGAACTGACGCTTCCTGCCTCCCAGGCGGGGAATCTTTCTTTACAGAACCCTACATCATGTGCGTGCTAAGTCACTTCAGTCGTGTCTAACTCTTTGTGACCCCATGGACTGTAGCCCTCCAGGCTCCTCTGTCCACAGAATTCTCTAGGCAAGAATTCTGGAGTGGATTGCCAGGCCCTCCTCTAGGAGATTTCCCCCACCCAGGGATCAAACCTGGGTCTCCTGCATTGCAGGCGGATTCTTTACCACTGAGCCATCTGGGAAGTCCAACCCACATCATACATCACACTTATTCAATAGAAAGAGAGCTTAATATGCAGGCTCAAGCTGCTATCAAGAAAAAAGTTATCACTGCAGGTGGTGATTTCAGCCATGAAATTAAAAGATGCTTACTCCTTGGAAGGAAAGTTATGACTAACGTAGATACCATATTCAAAAGCAGAGACATTACTTTGCCAACAAAGGTCCGTCTAGTCAAGGCTATGGTTTTTCCAGTGGTCATGTATGGATGTGAGAGTTGGACTGTGAAGAAAGCTGAGCACCAAAGAATTGATGCTTTTGAACTGTGGTGTTGGAGAAGACTCTTGAGAGTCCCTTAGACTGCAAGGAGATACAACCAGTCCATTCTGAAGGAGATCAGTCCTGGGTGTTTATTGGAAGGACTGATGCTAAAGCTGAAACTCCAGTACTTTGGCCACTTCATGTGAAGAGTTGACTCATTGGAAGAGACTCTGATGCTGGGAAGGATTGGGGGCAAGAGGAAAAGGGGACGACAGAGGATGAGATGGCTAGATGGCATCACCGATGCGGTGGACATGAGTTTGAGTAAACTCCTGGAGTTGGTGATGGACAGGGAGGCCTGGCATGCTGCAATTCATGGGGTTGCAAAGAGTTGGACATGACTGGGCAACTGAACTGAACTGAACGTTAAAAAAGAAAATTAATCCATTCATTATTTTAAGGGAGAGGAGGATACATGTTCTTTATTTTTCAGGAAAAAGAAAAATAGTTTAAAAATATTACCTTCTTTATTGATTCCAGAACATTTTCTTTGCAAAGCAGGAAAGGAGGAGAAAATGGGCCGAATAGGGTAGAAGCAAGTGGGGGAGGGTCTATAAGAATGTCTCTCTCCACATTTCTGACCTCAGGTCCCCTTTCTTAATCAGTGAACAGATTACAAAGGTGACTTGGCTGGTACAAGTTAGGGATCTGAATGGCTGTGATATGGACTGAATTGTATCCCTGTTGTACCAATTTATATGTTGAAGCCCTAATCCCCAGTGTGACTATATTTGGAGATAGGCCTGTAAAGAGGTAACTAATGTTAAGTGAGGTCATAATGGTGGGAGGTCTAAGGGTGGGCCCCTTAAGAGAAGGGGAAAGAGAGAGATCTGCCATGCTAGGGCAGCTGCTTGCATGCATGCTCAGTTGTGTCCAACTCTATGCAACTCCGTGGACTGCAGTCCACCAGGCTCCGCTGTCCATGGGATTTCCCAGGCAAGAATACTGGAGTGGGTTGCCATTTCCTCCTCCAAGGGATTTTTCCAACCCAGGGATTGAACCCACACTTCCTCTGAGCCACCTGGGAGGCCTAGGACATAGTTAGAAGGCACTGTAGGCAATCCTGAAAGAGTTCTCTTTGGAATTTGACCAGGTTGGCACCCTGCTTTCATTATTTCATTTTAATTTTACAGATTTGGAAGCTGAAGATCAGAGGGTAACTTTCTATCTTAGTAAGGGGTTGTTGTCTCCCCTGTCCATGGAATTCTCCAGGCAAGAATGCTGGAGTGGATAGCCATTCCCTTCTCCAGGGCATCTTCCTGACAAAAGGATCAGACCCAAGTCTCTTGCCCCTGAGCCAGTTGTATGACTAATCAAAACAAGGTTTGCGTGACTCTGAAGCCCGAGATTACCCCCCTCCCACCTCCAGCCTGCACTTTGTCCATACCAGCTCTCCACTAGCTGGACCTCCCCCACCCCGTCCTGACTGATCCTGAGAAACCAACGGAGATTCACTGAGCTTGGCTTAGCAGTCACACAGTTAGAGACGTGTGCTGTGGGCCTCCTCTTCTAATATGGATGAATATGGGTTCTGCTCTCTTCCTGACTTCTCTGGTGCTTTTCCCAGATCTCTCCTTGAAAAGCCCTCGTCCGTAGGTGTCCCTGATACCAATTTTTGTTGTCTGTCTGTCTTCCTGACTCTTCCTTCCTCGTTTCTTCAAGGGCATTCTTTCCTCTAGGTGCATGTTAGCAGCCTAATGTGCCCTGAAGGTGAAAGTGAAACTGAAGCCGCTCAGTCGTGTCCGACTCTTTTCAACCCCATGGACTGTAGCCTACCAGCCTCCTCCATCCATGGGATTTTCCAGGCAAGAGTACTGGAGTGGGTTGCCATTTGCTTCTCCAGGAGGTCTTCCCGACCCAGGGACTGAACCTGATCAAATTGATGTGCCCTAATGATGCCTATCTATTGATCTTTTCTGTTGGCAATTTCATGTAGTATGTATTATTTGGTTTTTTATTACCACCAATATTCTTAGACCTTCCAATACCTTTCTCTTTCTTTCCTTTGTGTCTTGATGCCTCTCCTGAGCTTCCGATCCGTGCATCAAGTATATGCTGGATAATCTGTCTGTATCACTAACAGATACGTCAATACTAATTATACACCTGAACTGTGAAGTTTTCATTCGTTAAATGTTCTTGCTCAAAGGAACCCAGAAATAGCAACAGTCACCCCCGCAGAAAGCTGGGAACAAGTCCCAGCGTTTTTCTTCTACACACTCTTTATCTGATCAGTCACCAATTTCTGGTTATCGATCACCTAAATAACCACAGCTTTCACCCTTTATTCTCTTCCCTGCTGCTGTGGCCTCAGTTCACAATCTCTTATTGCTGGCTTGCATTAACCTTCTAACTCGTCTCTCTGCTTCCATTCTGATCCACTTAAATCTTTCCTGCTATAGCTAGACTGAATAATCTAAAATGCAAATGTGACCAAGTGCAAAGAAGAACATTCAGTCTGTAAAACAAAGTGCACAGGGTCTTTATCATCGAGTCACTGCCTTTCTTTCCAGTTTCACTTCCGGCCACCTTTACAGCATATGCCACGTTTCAGGTTTGCAAAGTTTTTTTTTTTTTTTTTTTAAATAATTCTTTGCTTACAAATATAATTCTGTTCGTTCTTCTTGCTCTTTTCTCTGTCCACAACTCACTACCCCTCCAAACCCTCAGCAATAATCCTCACTCAACAGAATGATTCCTATAGCAACTCTTCGTTTTTCAACACTCAGTTGAATTTTCATTCCCTCCAAGAAGTCTTCCTGAGGTCACATTAGGCTGAGTATCCTTTCTTTGTGCTAACAGAATCCTGCCATTCCTCTGCCCTTGGACCTATCATTTAATCTGTTTTTAAAATTTGCTCCTTAAAAGGAGTGGAGTCAGAATTCAGCTCAATGATGAACAGGTCCCAATAAATGTTTGTTAAACTGTAGTTTTTAAGGGCAGGTTCTTTTAATGTCAGATTCTTAAGTTTCAATATCTTCTGGACCACTATTTAAATTTTTTTTTTAATATTTGGCGGCCCTGGGTCTTCGTTGCTACATGCAGGCTTTCCCCGGTTGCAGAGAGCAGGGACTAGTCTCTTCTTAAGTTTCAATATCTTCTGGACCACTATTTATTCTATTATTAGAATAATAGAATAATTAGAATAATAGAATAATAATAATATTCTAATAATAAAATAATAATATTCTAATAATTCTATTATTAGAATAAATAGTGGTCTTCATTGCTACATGCAGGCTTTCTCCGGTTGCGGAGAGCAGGGGCTAGTCTCCAGCTGCTGTGCTTGGCTTCTCATTGGAGTGACTTCTGTTGTGGATCACAGCTCTACGCTGTAAAGTCTTCAGCAGCTGAGGGGCTCCACGTTCAGGCAGATTTTTTTTCAGTAAATACTACTCTAATACTACACCATCCCTTGTTGGTTGACTCTGCAGAATGTAAAACTGTGGATCTGAAGGCTGTGCTATCAAGTCTCACTTGGATTTCCGTCCTTTTGACTGCACGGGTTAGGTGCCCCCACCCCCACTGTTGTTTAAGGGTCCCGCACGTGAGTAGACACATTAGCTCCTGTGTTGAAAAATACCATCGAGAAAATAACCTTGATTATAGGTGTCTTCTGATTGTCAAAAATGGTGCTGTTCCTCCACTTGGTGTGATCAAAAATGGCGGTGATGTTGAAGAGACTTTGGCCTCGCTTGACCAAGATCTGACAGAGGAAGAGCTGACACAGTTGTATGTGGAAAGGGTACAAACTGAAGTCAAAAGCAATAGTGAACAGCCCGAAAATGAAGTCTTCCAGGGACAGAAAGGAAGCACTCTGTGCAATTTTGCTGGGCTTGACAGTGATGCAAGGATTGTAGGTAAGTCTGACTCTAGTTTTGAAAGGGCGTGCGTGTTCAGGGAGGTTTGCAGGAGTGTTTTCGTGCATGCAAAGAATCGTGTGCTAGAAAAACACGGGGCTAGGCGCGGAAGCATCCTGTGCTGTGTCAAGCCATCCACACCGGCCACACCAGCCACGGCAGATGGAGCCTCAAGCTTTACATCAGGCACATGTTAGCGACCTGCCTGCCCTGATTGGTTCAGACAGTGATGAGCTGTTAAAAGGTGACTTTTCCTGCCTTTCTTGTGTCCTGTACCTCCCGCCACCCCAGCCTCTGAGGAGTAAGCCTCACACCCTGCCATCAGCGCTGCTCGGCATCCCAGGGTGCTGGCTATCCTCCCAATGCTGGTGGGTGAAATCACGCAGCGTATACGTTATTTCTACTTTGTACAGGCTGTGTCCTTTTCATATCATTCCCGCTTTTACTATATGGTAGTGTTATTTTACATCTTATGTGCTATTTTGTGTGAATTGGTAGGTTATTTGGGGGGTCTGGGAACACTCAGACATTTTTTTGTATGAATTAATAATAGTTGCTTCTTCATTTTATGCCATTTCTGCTTACAAATGTTTTTAAAAACACTCTACTTTGGGGAAACTTATATGTATATATACAGATATGTACATATCTGTATACGTTTATGTTAATTATAATTAATCTCCAATTGCATTAATTAAATATGATTATATTATTATTATATGCAACAGTAATATAAGGTAATGCTATTAGTGATACATTAATTATAATATGATTAATATATTAATATATATACACATATGTGTAGATATACATATAATATATATTTATATATGTATGATGTATGTATTAATACAGCTACAGCCACATTAAGTAACTGTTGTCTTCAAAACACCATAGAACTCATAAATATGTAGGGCCATACCACAGATCCAGTTGAAGGAAAATTACTCTGTCAAGGTCCCATTTGTTCCTGAGTAGACTGTTTTCTTAATCCCCATTGTAAGGAATCCCAGCAACATCTTTTTCAGTGCTCTTTATCCTTTTCATTGTTTATCTCACGAGGAATTAGAGAAAGCATTAAAATATTGAAGGTGGCTCCACAGGGTCCCAAGTGTTTCCCTTCCCAGCAGCTCTGATCTGGATCACTCCCACCAACATATCAGGAACACATGTTTTCAAACGATTGTTCTAAAAAAGCAGCTCATATCCTGGAATGAGTTCCTACTCACTAATCCAAGAATTGTATTCTCTGGTTTATTCTTTTCACTCACGATCTTTGTGCTTTTATCTTGGCCAGGAAAAGAGCCATTGTATTCTGCAGAACTGTTGTTTGATGGGTTAGCATTAGGACTTTTGGAAGTTTTGTTTTTATGGAAATGGTACTTTAAAAATACACTGGCATTTCATTATTAAACCCATGTCGTGTCTTTTAAAAGCTGATGGCTGTTTATTATTCCTGGCTTTTGTGACTTAAGTTTCTATTAATTTGCTACATCTGTGTCAAGGTTAAAAACCTATGTTTTTAATGAATACTCCTAAAGTGTGCTTATGGGCTAAACAGTCAAGCAGATTTCTGCTAAAAGTAAAAAAAAAAAAAAAAAAAAGTACATACTATATACTTTAAATATATGTTTATAGGTATACTTTAAATGTTCTAAAACAACATTATAAATATTAGTAATAGTCAATCCACAAATATATTAACAAATACATATTTCTTCATTTGTTCTGGACATACCCCCTGGCATTGGATGGTAAGGTTTGTGCCATAAAACTTACTTAACTAGTCAGACACGTTTTTCTGGCTGCAATTACATATTTGTAAATAGTCTCCAAATAACTTTTAAAAGAATAAAAAGAAAGATCTTTCCAATACCAGATTTCGTATATTTAAATAAAATTACTGTAATAGTTCTATTAAATTATAATGGGGAACAGTTTGCACTGTGATAAATTTGTTTCTATTCTGTAAGTCTCCCTGCTTGTCAGACCTTCACATGCCTTTCAGACATCTTGGATGGATGTTGGTGTTATGTAGGGCACATTAATAATGCTAATATTCAGACTTCCTCCTAGAGATTCTAAGTCAGTTGCTTTGGGTGGACATTAGTATTTTTTTAAAAACTCCCCAGTACATTTTGAAGTGCAGGCAGAACTGATAGTGAAAGGCTGAGTGTGATTAACAGGTAACTGAAAGTCAAGCAGAAGCTTCTGTTTCTACCCTAGGCCCGTCCCCTCCACCCTGGCTGGGATGATGCATCCAAATAGATGCTTACAATGGATGTCACATCCCCGGAGAATGACAGAAATTAGTGACCCTCTTAAGTATCTAAAGCCAGGTGGCCTGAAAGAATTTTCTGTGATGATGGAATTGTTCTATGCCTACTGTGAGCTAAAGATGCCACCCACTCTATCAGCAAACAAAGAATGTTGCAGCCATCAAACCCTCACACGAAGTCCCCTCCCTCCGGGGAACTCAGAATGCGAACAGAGAAGGTCCACGATTCAGCATTCAGCTGCAGCCTCGTCCCAAGTGTGCCCCCAAGGAGGCTCAGGGTGAGAGAGGCCCTGACAGCTGAGGTGCGCATCAGAGGAGTGATTGCAGTGAGCTCAGACTCTTATGTTCAGTTCAGTTCAGTCGCTCAGTCGTGTCCGACTCTTTGCGACCCCATGAATCACAGCACGCCAGACCTCCCTGTTCATCACCAACTCCCAGAGTTTATTCAGATTCACATCCATCGAGTCAGTGATGTCATCCAGCGATCTCATCCTCTGTCGTCCCCTTCTCCTCCTGCCCCCAATCCCTCCCAGCATCAGAGTCTTCTCCAATGAGTCAACTCTTTGCATGAGGTGGCCAAAGTACTGGCGTTTCAGCTTTAGCATCATTCCTTCCAAAGAAATCTCAGGGTTGATCTCCTTCAGAATGGACTGGTTGGATCTCCTTGCAGTCCAAGGGACTCTCAAGAGTCTTCTCCAACACCACAGTTCAAAAGCATCAATTCTTTGGCGCTCAGACTCTTACATTTCCCCAAACACAGAAAAGGGCTAAATTCTTCAACTTGAGATATGTATTCTTCAATTGACAGTAATCATTTGATGTTCTGACTACCTGGTTTTGGGGGCATAAACATCTATGTATCCTGGCTCCTCTCTTCCCTCTCAGAACAATCTCTCAAGAGTTATTTGAGATGCTGTATCCTGAGCTAAATCCTCAGATTTGTTCACCGAATAAAACACGATTCTCAATTTTTAGGTTGCATTTTCTTTTTTTCTAGCTAACACTGTCTTACCCGACAGAGCATCCATTAGCCACTTCTAGTGGTTGATCTCTTGACATGTGACTAGTACAACTGAGAAAGTGGATTTAAAATTTTATTTTAGAAGCTTAAATAGCCACTGTGGTTAGCAGCTGGTCTCTAGACAATACACACAGATGCAGAAATGGTGAACTGTGTCTTGTTTCCATTTAAGCTCCCTAAAAAGGCTCTTGACGTGTCTGGTTGCAAATAACCTTGTTTCTATCTGGGCTTTCCTAGTGCTTCTGTAACAAATTACCACCAACACAGAGGCATAAAAGAATTTAAATTTAAGATCCCAAGTTATTAGGTCTGGAGTCTCTAGATGTCAGAAGTTCAAAATGAGCCTTTCTAGGCTAGAAGTAAGGTATTGGCAGGGCTGCATGTCTTCTGGGGGCCCTAGGAGTAAATCTTCTTTGCCTTTTCCATCTGCTGGGGATCGCCTGTGCTCCTGAGCTTGTGGCCCCTCCATCTACCTTCAGAGGCAGCAGTGTAGGGTCTTCAGATCTCTCTCTGGCTCTGACATTCCCACCTCCCTGGGTTACCGAGTCCAAGCTTTCTCTGCTTGCTGCATGATAAGCTGGTAAGTCCAAAAGACGAGGTGTTGAGGCAAAGAATTACAACTTTATTCAGAGAGCTGGCTGACTGAGAAGATGGCATACTAAAGTCTCAAAATAACCATCTTGTCGGGGCCTTGATGCCAGGTTCTTTAATGGATCAGAGATGGGGGAGGGGTAAGAAAACAAAATAGGGGATTGTACCTAAGACGGCAGAGGAATAAGACGGGGAGACCACTTTCTCCCTCACAAATTCATCAAAAGAACATTTCAACGCTGAGCAAATTCTACAAAACAACTTCTGAATGCTGGCAGAGGACATCAGGCACCCAGA
>SJYX01013994.1:0-16540 GCA_006410675.1 Oreotragus oreotragus | reverse complement strand
CAGTGGGAGTATTCCATACCTTGGGAAACACAGACCTGGCTGTACTTGCGCGGATGTTCGGTAGACCAAGGGTCAGACAGTTTGACCCCTGATTCTGCTTTCATTACCTCTGACTTGTTGACGTCTATGAATTTTGATTCCTCTATTAAGCAGGGATAATAGTGCTCTTAATAGTTCTCCCACCTACTTCACAGGATACCCATGAGAATTTGTTGGGACGGTGTAGGTGGACATGTTCTGCAAATGACTAAGGTGCCAACTGACATTTGAACAGCCACACAGGGAAAAATCACTGAGTCGTGTAGAAGTGATGAAGCTGAGCCTGAAACATCTCTCTTGGGCACTTTTGGGGCCAATATATATACATATGTGAAAGGGCCCTATATATATATATAAGACTATATAAACATTATTATGTATTATATATATTATTTTACAGATCTCTGCATCTGTGATAAGCATTATTGAGGAGTAAATTCTGGCCCGGACCAATTCTGTAATAGCCAAACTTTTTTTTTTCTTTTTGATATGAGGAAACATTGAAGAACTATTTGAAAACTTTGTAGAGTAGAGAGAATTTTCTTTTGGGGTCACACTTATCAAAGATAGAGCTCAAAATGTATACTAATGCATTTCCTTTAACGCCTGTGTCTCACACATGTACATTTTGTCTAAGCATTACTTTCAGTGGTTTTGATGACTTTCTGTAGCTACTCTAATCATGTCGCTTTTGGGCTCTAAGTGAGCAGGTGCGTGTGCGTTGGGTGAGGGGGTGGGCCATGCAGATGTCCCCTCTCCTGCTCCCACTGCTAAATGTTCTGAATGAAATGAGTTTTGAGGAAAATTTGAGAGGAATTTTAGGGAATTTTAAGTAGGTTTTGAGGAATTTTAAGACCATCCCTTCTATTCTCCCATCTCTAACAAACTAGATATGCAGTCTTTCCAATTAAAACCTCCTATCTTTACCTATAAGCATGATCTGAAGCGCTCAGGAGAAAAGGAGGTATTCTGTGGAATCTTTGTGATGAATATTTTGTAGGCTGTTCAGTTGCTTCTGCTTTCATCTCTCTCTCCTGCCCACTTTGGCCTCCTACACACCAGTGCAAAGCACTCACGTTCTTCCCTTTCACGAGAAAGGCACAGAAGTGGCTTCTGGATGTTTGGGGCCTGTGGGGCCCTGGGTGACCCCGTGAAAGGGCTGGTGGTCCACATGTCCCGCTCCTGCCCCCTGTTACACACCTAAAGTTCCAAAGCCGGCAGTGCCTGGGAACTCTTTNTTCCCTTTCACGAGAAAGGCACAGAAGTGGCTTCTGGATGTTTGGGGCCTGTGGGGCCCTGGGTGACCCCGTGAAAGGGCTGGTGGTCCACATGTCCCGCTCCTGCCCCCTGTTACACACCTAAAGTTCCAAAGCCGGCAGTGCCTGGGAACTCTTTATTAAATAACTCGATGGCTATAGCTGATTGGCAAGCACTTTCCTCCTGCTTTCTTAAGATGGAATGCATGAAAAATACTCCCTGCCTACCTGTTCAGAAAGCAAAATCTGGGTTATCCAATAGTTAAAGAAGAGTTATTCTTTTCACAATTAAGAGTTGTTTATGCAAGTGAGGAGAAAATCGGTTCTGTCAGAAATACTAACCAGTCTGCAATTATTATAAATAAGATGGTTCTCATGTTCATGCTTTTTCCTCCAGAGTAAGAATAGCAATAATGTGTCTGATGGTAGGCTAATCGCTGTTGTTCTTACAAAGGAAGAGACTACTATATGTATATACAGGTCTGTTTTGAAAGACCATGTATGCTACATGAAGACAACATTAGTGGAAATTGACTTCTGTGTTAAATGAGTCTTTCAAAAGTTCTTTTTTTCCCCTCCCATCCTGCCTGAAGAAAGTAAACAGCTTGGTAATGAACCCAGTAGGAAGAAATTAAAGTTGTACATAAAAGTGTGCTCTCAGTGAATTGTTTATTTCGTTACTTAAATTTGCTGTGATATTTAAAATGTAGGGGAAAGGAATGGTTACTGCTTTCTCCTTGAAATGAACTGGGCTTTTATGGTCTCTCTCTGATTTCTCTCTTCATTATTCCAGTTTTCCCAAGCTTTTCATGGTTAATGGAAATACTACTCAGTAAAGTTCAAACGACATCTCGACGGAAGCAGAATAGTCAGCCACCTCTGTTTCTGACTTCTTCTAAGGATGAGGGAAGTGAAATGGCATATTACATGGAATGATTACAGGATATCTTTTAAATTCTCTTGTTCATTTCTGTTCTGACCTCATGCTTTATAGTGGTAAATGGAGGCTGTGTTGCTGTGGTTTCCAACAGCTAAACTTCTTAAGCTGTCACTTTTACTTATAATAAGAGCCTCAATAATGGACTTCAAAAGAACGGCAGAACTTTGCGAGGATCCTGGATATTAGAGGGAAATATGATGGTGCGCCACGAGGAGCGTCAGCATGAAACCAGACGCATCTCTGCGCACAGAGTCACCTCACCTCCCAGTCAAGAGTCTCTCCTGAGAAACACGGACGTTTCACTGCGGAGTCAACCCCTCAGTGTGGAGGACCGGTGGTCCCGGGTATAAACTGGAGTGAAAAGTTCACACGAAGAGGGTGTCTGTGAATATGTACAGTTCACAAACAATAAGGCTCCCATTGGGGAAGCCCATAAAGAAAACATTTTCTGCGCCTCTGTAAGCGAGCTTTCAGCACCCCTGGATCCGTGTGTGCTTGCCTGTGCTACTGACAGATGGAAGTGGCGTGCAGTGTGGGTTTGTGGCTCCCTGACCCGAAGTCTTTCTTTTCCTACAGATGCTCCATTTTGCTTTTCAACTGGGCAGCCACTAAGTGGTTAGAGGCTCCAGTCCTCTTCTGTGACCATCAACTCACCAGCCTCCCCAAGGCTACCCGTCTGTGGAGGAGACCGAGTCTCAGCAGAACCACAGAACCAGAAGAGGTCGTCCAGGTACGAGGGTTTCTGCATTTGGGCTGTGCACTCGCTTCCCGTCCCCTACTCCACACCTTACCTGCCTAATGGATGACACTGCCCCCAGCTTCTCAGTTAACATGTCTGAAATGGGTTATACCTTAAAATCAGTACATAGATTTAGTGGGGTCCCATTTCCTCTCCCATCTTTCAAAGAAGCTGTTAATAAGTTGATGGTGTGTCTAGAATAGAAGACTTATGCTTTTACCTTTTTATAAAATCAAACAGAATTCTTAATTTTCATGGAGAGTTCTTAGGAAAGGTAGTCGTCACTCTTGCTTATTTGTTTTCCTTTGAATTCCTGCTCCTCCAGGTCCCTCAAAACCTATGGAAAACTTGAGCCTAAAGGCTCAGCTCTTACAGTTGTCACTCAAGCCGTGATCAGCCCCACAAATCTTCCCTTTCTCACCACTTGCTCTCTTTGCTCTCCTCTCCTTCCCACAACCAGATTAGTTTGGACGAAGGAGTGCTGTTTTAAGATGTTCAGAAATGGAACTGTGGGGTTGCTCTGGCAGAGGGGGAGGTACAGGGCGGCTTAGCTGAAGGTTTTAGGAACGATAGGTGGTTTTATGTAAGACAAAGCGTGTGTGAGTTTGAGTGTGCGCATGTGTGTCTCCCCATGTGGGTGAGAGGAACAGAAGGAAAAAATGGTAGAGAGCTTGAATTATGTAATTAAGAGCTGGCTTTGAAAAACCTGATCAGTCCCATCATAAAACCTGTTTTGTGTATCCCTTGTATAGCTTGCCCCTCCGGCTATAAATTTCCTAGCTTGGGTCATGAATAAAGGCATTTTCGCTTTCAAAATCCTTTTGCTGGAGTTCATGCCCAGTTCTTTGTAATCAATTTTTCCAGTTGAGGGTGTCCTGACTTTTCCCATCTTCCAAGAATGGCAAATAGATTCTTACTGATCCTTTCACACATGCTTGGCATCTAGTAAATGTTTTAATCCTAAAGGAGTCAAGAAGTTTTTGACCTACTTTACCCTTCCTCCGGTTTTCACTTTTAATCAAGCTAATGAAACTACAGTTCAGCCCATGACTGCAGTTAGACAAGAATGATCAGTTTTGATTTTTTCAAGGTCGTCTTACGTGCTCACTAATTTCTAGTCTTATGTGCCATCTATAATTGCATTTGTGCCTGTTCATTCAAAAAAAGCATATGTTTTAAATGTAATTCTTTGGCTAAAGTTTTTCTTTGATAAGAAGTTACAGATAATCACAACTCAGGTTTTTCTTTATAGCTTTGATTTTGTACAGAAGTTCGGGCTGTAGGATAATTCTGATAAGTCTTCCCTGGACCATAAAGATTAATCCATAGGAGGAAGAGTTTTGGGGAGGAAGTAAGTCTGCTGTCTAAAATTAAGCAATTTATTAATTTGATAAATACTTGAGCATCGAATGGGTTTAAGCAAAGAATGGTTTCTAGGGGCTGCTCTGGCCGTCCAGGGGTTGAGACTCCACACGTTCAGGGTGGGGCACTCGGGATGCCCTCCTCCAGGGGATCTTCCCCACCCAGGGACTGAACCCAGGTCTCCCACACTGCAGGTGGGTTCTTTACCATCTGAGCCATCAGGGAAGCCCATGAATACTGGGTGGGTAGCCTGTCCCTTTTTCAGGAGATCTTTCTGACCCAGGAATTGAGCCAAGGTCTCCTGCATTGCAGGCAGATTCTTTGCCAGCTGAGCTACCAGGAAGCCTGTGCAATCTTGAGCAAGTGACTTCAACTTTTTCCGTCTCAGTTGGCCGTCTAGAAACTGGAGATAATTACAGACTCTCACGGGATGACTGTCAGAGTTAAGGGAGAAAGTATGTTCAAAGCTCATAGCTTGGTGTTTGGAAAAGCCTTGCACTTGAAAAATAGTAGGCGCTTCCCTACTTCAAGATGTTTGCAGTTTAGTGGAGCAGCGCGCGCGTGCGTGCTAAGTCGCTTCAGTCATGCCCGATTCTTTGAGACCCCGTGGACCACAGCGCTGGGCTCCTCTGTCCATGGGATTCTCCAGGCAGGAATACTGGAGTGGGTTGCCGCTTCCTCCCCCAGGGGCTCTTGCCCACCCAGGGACGGAACCTGCACCTCTTTTCCCTGCCTGTTGGCTGGTGGGGTCTTCCACCACGGGCGCCACCTGGGGGGCCCTTAGTGGGGCTGATACTACCAGTGCTCTGAGCAGTGGGGATAGTAGCAGGAGTCGGTGCGGGCCTGACGCCCTTCCTAGCAGTGGTGGCACCGGGGTCCGGGCAGCAGTAGGGGTTACGGAGCAGACTCCGCGGAAGTGCCAGCATGGATTATTTACTCCACGGCAGCTTGTGTGGAGTAATGTGCATTCTCTTCATTATTTAGTCTTTGCAAGAATTCCATGGAAAGGTGTTCTTTTCTCATTCTGGAAAGAAACAGATGGACAGCGGCGTGCTCCGGTTGGCCCCTCCCGACGATCACGGAAGCCGACTTGCACGTCTCTTCCCAGCTCTTTGAAATCAACCATGGTGTGAATATTTCCACCACAGCCATTGCCAAATGCCACACAGTGAGTCAGGGGGCGAGCTTCTTCAGCAGCTCGTGACTGACTGTAGCACAGTCTGTGTGATAAGGCCCCAAGATGGGGAGAAACGAAATGCTACACCAGGTTGGAGGGGCTTCCCAGGTGGCGCAGTGGTAAAGAATCTGTCTGCCAGTTCAGGGGATGCAGGAGGCACAGGTTCGATCCCTGGATGGGGATGATCCCCTGGAGGAAGAAATGGCAACCCACTCCAGTGTCCTTGCTTGGGAAATCCCATGGACAGAGGAGCCTGGCAGAGCGCAGTCGCAAGAATCGGACACGACTGAACCACCGAGGACACATTGCGGCAGGCCGCTCAGAAGAGGGAGAAGTGGTTTCTAGCAGGGGGGAGATGTCTAAGGTGGTGTCGGAACCAGACCTTGCAGGACGGAAGGAAGGAAGGCGTCGATGTGGATGAAAGTGCGCGTGCAGAGGCGCAGGTGCAGGATGCAAAGGGCCTGTCTGGGGGAGAGGAAGAATTTAATTTGCCTGGAGAATGGGGTCTATTCAGGAGGGCAATGAGGGATAAGACAGGACATGTAGGCAAAGCCCAGTAGCTTAGTAGCTTTGAAAATTGCTCGACTGGAGTGTTTGGAATATATTTAATTGTCCATAGTGAGCAGGTAAAGGCTTTTAAGCATGTAAACGTGTACTTGTTCAATCTCCGTGTGTCAGTGTTTCTGGAGGGGGGTGGGGAGGGGCGGGGGTCAGTGAGGGTCCAGGGAAAGCTGGGGGGGAGCCCTTGACCAGGGGTCAGGGCGGAGCAGGTGATGAGACCTCTTCAGTATGAGGAGACAGGGTCTCCAACACTGGCAAGCGGACCCCACTCTCAAAGGGTATGAAAGAAGGTGCGTGCTTGGGTTAGGGCACGAAGTCGAGAGGAGGTGCTAGTTAGAGGCAAGGTGATAAATTTGATTTTAGACTTAAGGATAAAGAATTCATTCTTCAATGCCTGATTATTTAAAGAGGCAAGAACCTTCCTTCTCTTTTTAGTCCAAAACTTCAAAGCAGCTTTGGGCATAAAGAATGTGAACTCCCTCCTCTCCCTTGGAGCAATTCTTAGCGTCTCCGGATGCGCACACTGAATCCAGGCTCGAGACCTGGGGCCGGGCCTGCTGGTCAGTGACTTCCTGTGGCTACCTTGAACTTCACCTTAGCCGGGGACGGTTTTGACCCACCAGTCCCTACATATTGTTCTTTTCACACAATACTGACTCTCATGTTGGGATTGTGGGTGTTATATCTTTCATGGTTCTAATGTGTAAAGAATGAACCCAAAGACAACTGGATAATCTGTTCAAGGAAAAGAAACCCCCCCTGGAAAACAAAGCAAAAATCTCATTGATATTTATCACCTATCCTGTTACAGGTAAAGAGAAACTTGTCTCCTACTACGTACTTTCAAGGTGCTTTCCTCTCTTTGCAGGAGTGATGCATGGTGGGGCTGGGGACAGCTTGGTGAGACTTTTTCCAGCTCTGCTTTTCAATGTCTGATACATTGGGTGGCTCCTTAGCCTTTCTGAGTCTCAGACGTGAGGATAATAATCTTCTTTAAAGGATCATCATGCCTAGATCATCATGCCTAATACTACAGATTAAATTCTGTTTTTATTTATTTGTTTTACTTTCTATGTGTTTCCCTCTTTGTCTTTTTTTCAAAGCACCTTATGCATTTGCTGTCTCAGCTTTTTGTTGTTCAGTGTTGTAACTGTTTACTTGTCTCTCTTTTCCCCATTCTGTAAGCTCCTTGAAGATACAGACAGTATCTTTTACCCATGTATCCTTGATACCTACTGTAGCATTTGGTAAATGCTAGGTGCTTAATGAATACTAACTGGGTGGCTAGTGGCCAGTGTATTTTTAAGCTATAAAAAGTACTTAACAGCTTGATATTGTTATTCTAGGCCTTTGGACTTTTATTTTGCGTTAATTAACATTTTTCCATACTGATTTTAGTATCTGTTCTTGAATATGTTAGTTGATCAGTCATGTCCAATTCTTTGCAACCCCATAGACTGAGGCCCGCCAGACTCCTCTGTCCATGGGATTTCCCAGGCAAGAACACAGGAGTGGGTTGCCATTCCCTTCTCCATCTATTCTTACAAGCAGAGTATTAAGTGGTGTGTAAATAGTACAAAGGCAACAAAAATTAAGGAAATAGGATACCGAAGGTAACGAACCTTTGCCTGTCAGAAGCGCTCTAGACTTAGGCATCACTTGTAGTCTAAAGAATCTTTTTTGAGATGCTTGGAAACCTTACAAGGCAATTGGGATTTGAAACATTACATGGTCTAAAATAGATTTCCAACAGTAGATGATTTTAAAATTTATGATATACCCATGCAAAGGGATGCTATGTAACTCTGCCTTTGAAAGAAGATCAAGAATTGGTTTAAAAGCTGTTCTGAAAAACACCATTTGTTATCAACTTCTCAACACATGTTGGCATACAACCTTCAGTTGGAGAAACAAAATCTGGCCACTTCACAGTTTTATCAGAAATCAAGAACTGTACTCTAGAAATATCTCAAATGAACTGATACAGTAAGTGGTTATATTAGAACTGGCTGATCCTAGACTGATGTTGTCCGTTATCCATAGATCTCAGTGACCTTTTGAGGAGGTAGTTGTAGAAAGCACTGTCTTTAAGCCTAAGATCCAGTATTCTCTTGTCCACTTTGATGCCACTTGTATCTCAGATCACCGCAATGGACCGTGGCCACCATATGTGCATGGTGGGAGTGGCTCTCGGGCCTGCAGGCTGCAGCAGCGGCTTGCTCCCCATGTGTCACGGTGCCACCGTCGTGGGCAGAGCCTGGCTGGCTGTTGCCCTCTCTCTGGGCTCTCTCGTGTCCCGCCTGTTCTCTAGCTCAGCAGCTGGCACCCCCTTTCAAGCGAGAGTGCGAGGTGGTCCTCATCTAGACTCTAAACAGAGTCCGTCTGCTCCCAGAAGTCTAGTCCCGTGAGCCCTCTGTTAGAATTGTTGAGTTGGTACTTAAGTTTGTATTCTTATTTGGAGGATTTCTACCATGTTAATAGGTGATGTATAAAAAAGGAAATTCCCAAATGGCACACAGCAGACTGGCCTCACTCTTCCAAGCAGAGTGGGATCCTCAGGAAGTGACCTGTGACTCTCAGGAGTGAGAACTGCTCCGAATCTAGGGCCTTCTCAGCCCTTCCCGGCTCCTCAGAATCCTGTGTGGTTTCAGCATCAAGGGCACCAGCGAGGCTCAGGCCTGGATCGAGAGGCACACGCGTCTCACAGAGTGAGGAAAAGGGGTGTCTTCCATCGTTAGACTTCGTACTGGCTTATTTTGGCGCTAATTCCTGATTGCTGGCTAGCTATGAAACAGATCACCTCACAACGGAGCGGCTGAAACCAGCGCTTCACTAGCTCTCGCGGTTCCCGTGGTCGGGGGCTTGGGGGTGCGCGGGCCGGGGCTTCTGGCGGGGTTCCTCAGGCCTCTGCAGCGCATGGGGCTGGGCTGGGCCCACGGGGGCTTCTGGGGCCTCGTGGTTTCGCCTGGTCCGTCCTGTGCCGTTTCCAGCGGGGCTCACGCGGGCTTCCTCGCGGCGTGGCGCTGGTGAGGGCCGCGGGCACGGCCAGGGCTCTCGTGTGGGCGCCGCCGCTCCTGTTCCAAGGCAGAGGCCGCGTCGCCTCACAACCCTCTCAGCACCACTTCCGTTGGTTGCCAGCCCCTGGCAAGTCCACACACACGAGGGGAGGGGCAGTCGGTGCCACCTCATAGCAGGCGGGCTGCAGAGCGCCAGGCGAGCCTGTGTGACGGGGATACTACCGTGGCCGCTTTAGGAGACGCAGTCTGCCAGTCTGCCACACCTGCATTGTCGGCCCAGCCGTTCAGGGCCGTTGAGTTCAATGTGGAGGAACGGTAATCTCAAATAGCAGAGGTAAGTTTTCGTATTTAAAAGGGATTGATGTGGTAGGGGTGGGGAGGTGGTTATTCTTTGCTTTAAAAAACATACATAGGACAGATCCTGTCCAAACGACTAGTCTGCATTCAGGAATGAAGAGGCTGTGCGGAGACGGGTGCCTACGAAGGGGGGAGCTCTGCATGAGCAGGACGCACGCAACGCTGATTATGCCTTCTTCAGGCGCCACCGATGAGACGGTGCGTTCTGACTGTTCAGTACTGACTGGAGAATTGTCATCAGTGGATCATTCTGAGCTTTAGTGCAATGACAAGTACTATCATATAGGAGCAGGTTCTGCATCAAGTGGTTAATATTCATTCATAATTTTAAGGATATCTAAAGTCATGGTCACTAAGCAGAGATTTTACCGAAGCAGAAGCCAGTGAAAATGATGGTGATAAAGGTTGAGGCTTAGCCCTCGACACATGACTCTTTGGAGAGGTATTAGAATATAAACGGAGCGGTGATGAACATGATAAAATCTAGTAACAACTCGAAATGAAAACTCGTTAACAAACATAAGATGGATGAGTCACAGTGGACATCACTGCCTCCCAGTTTAACTCCTGACTTTTTTCTCTGGTGGGTCTCTTGGTCTTTTTTTTTCCTAACCTGGAGCATGATGGGCACTCCAGGTCAAATCCCGCAGTCAGATTCCTTCCATCCCCCCGTATCTGGCTTCTTAGACTGTCAGATTCTGCCGTTTCTGCTTTCCAGCCCCTTCTCCAGTCCCGTCTTCCCTCTCCAGTCCTGCTGCTCTTGTCACAGTTTTCATGCTCTAAACTTTGTATCTTCACCACCGCAGAGCCTCAGAGCTGGTGGCCTGCGCTAATCTATTCTCTAATCAGCCAAAGGGATCTTATCAGGGCGCTCACCTGCTAAAAGGCCTCTAATAGCTTCTCATTTCTTAGCTGATACAATCTGAACTCCTTGACAAGGCACTTAAAGGACCTACATGACCGGACCCCTACCTACCATTCTAGACTCATCTCCTGCCCCTGCTCCCCTCGCTTTCTTGTCCATCAAAATAAACTAAACTCTACATTTCAACACCCTCACGCTTTTGCTCAGATGTGAGTGGCTTTCCCAGGCCCGTCTTTGCTTAGCAGCTTCCCACCTGGGGAGCACTGGTTAATCATTCGACCTGCCTTCTCTGCCCTCATGCACTCTGTCCATTCCACCAGCTGGCTCCCCAGCCCTGTAAATTCTCGGAAGTTAGTGACTGTCACCTCTGTATCTTCAGAATTAGCACAGTGTTGGCATCAAACAGGAATAAAGTAATACGTGGAATATAACTCAATTAATAAAATGTGAACAACAATTCAGCAAAGTAACATTCTCACTCAGAAAGCATCTTGGCACCTGGAGGGTGATGTTCAAAGTAGGATTAAGGGTAGGATCCCAAGGAACCTCCAGGTGGGACTGCGATCCTCACCAGAGCTTTGCCAGTTTCTGAGAGGATTGAAGAGCGAGGTGGGAGCTTGGAGCAGATACAGAGGAGTCATCAAGGCCTTAAGATGAAACCTGCAAAATCTCTAAGGCCGGAGGAGGAAAGCCGTGGTTCAGCTCGATAATGACGTCCATATTTTAAAAATTCATTACTGAAGATGGACATGTCCTAGGAATCTGGAAGAGGGAACATGGCCTTAGTAGCCAAAGAGATTTAAACAAAAATGGGTCTCCTGGCAGTGAAGTTTATAAACTGGGGCAGCATTTCTGGAGATTATGGAACCTGCCTTTTTTGGGGGCAGTGGGGAGAAGATGGGGCATAAGACTGCAGGCATGAAGTTTCCCACGGACTTAACTTTGGGTCTGCCGAAAGCTGGGGGTGGAATCCAAGGGCCAGAAAGTCTTTTACAAAATCATTTACGTTGGTGATATTTTCAAATGTTGACTTTACATCATATCAAGAGCATTTAGCTCATTTTTGCCTAAGAGAAATGTTGAACTTAAAAGTACCCTGGTGGCACAGTGGTCAAGAACCCGCCTGCCAGTGTAGGAGACTTGAGTTCTAACCCCGGGTCAGGAAGGTCCCCTGGAGGAGGAAATGGCAACCCTCTCCAGTGTTCTCGCCTGGAGACTCCCAGGCACAGGGGAGCCCGGCAGGCTACAGTCCACGGGGTCGCAGAGAGTCAGACACGACAGTGACTGACGACACACACACACACACACACACACACACAGAGGAAAAGAATTGGTGTGCTCTCCTTCTCTAGAGAGCAGTCAGTTGAGGATGATGCTTGATTCTGGCTATTTCTATTTTGACTTGTAAAGGAAGCAATTTTTTAAAATGACCTGCTGATTGATCTCAGGTAACATTTGTGGTGAGAGAGGATGCTAGCTCTCTGTCTGGAAAAACCATATGCCTCCGTGCTTTTATGCTGACACTTTCCCCCTTTCGGATATTTAAATACCATATAGGGGTGTCACAAAGATGTTCTAGTGGAAACTGCATTAGCAGTTAAAGTCCCTGTATATTCTTTTTCTATGTTGGTAAAGGGATTGGATTTCTCTGGAATGGAAAATGCTCTTATGTGTCTTTTTGCAAAATTTAATTTATTTTTTCTTTCTCATGTAACCCCTTTCATCTTTCCTATACAGTAAATAGTCTTTAAAAGAAACCCATATAAACCCTACAAGCTTTTGTTCCTACACTGTGAGGCTAAGAATAGTTTAACTGGAAACAATCCACATGCTTTCATCCATGTTAAGGAAAAAGATTTTGCAAATGTTTTCTTCAAAGTACTAAAAGTAAATGAAGGCTAAAGAAAGAGACTAACATGAAAGCCTTATTAATGGGAAATGCATTCTGATAAATCAAGCTGATTCCAATCTTAATAGTCAATTTAAATAATGGAATTGGTTAATAGCATCAAATTAGGATTAAAGAAAGGGATAAAATCTATTTCCACAAGTTGTTTCAAAACAAGACATTCACTGGCTGATGCCATATTATATGAGTCTGATTATACTGTACATAATAAAGCATGCCCCACGATAAAATCCTGCTGGGAGATGTGTTTAATCAGATGCCTTTGATACTATTTGAGCGAAAGCTACTTTGGATTCAAAAGACTCAAAGAGAAAAGTCTTTAGTTCCTGCAATCCATCTTAATCCACTGTGGACGTTTGTGCTCCACACACGCCCCATCCCAGCCTACTCCCACACGTAAGCGTGAGCTAAGTGGTGGGTGATTTCAGATTTGTCTTTTCAGAAGTCATGAAAAGAAATTGGTTTTGCTTAATCACCATGTTCCACTTACTGTTCATTTCTAAGCTTATCAGCAATCAAGTCACAGTAAAGATTCTTTGTTGGCAAGAATTTTAATGGACACAAGCGACTACACTCCCCAGCAGTGATTTAAAACTGCCGTCTTAGCCAGCTTTGAGCATTGTTTGGCTCCCACCGCAACTAAACCGACACACTCATTTCCCAAGACAATCTTTCTCTGCCACTGACCAATTTTAAACCAAACCTCTTGAAGACATGTCAGAAGTAGCAGACCACATGGAAAGTTTTCTAACTCACTTTTCCCCTTACTCCACGGAGTGGGCCAGTCCTGCGTTTTTCTGAGCTTGTCCCTTTGGAGGCGGAGTTCATGTCGTGCTGCCAGCCCCCAGCGAATGTCAGAGCGACTCAACAGTGGTCCTCCCTCTGAAACTGGTCTCTAAGTGACTGTCAGCTCCGAAGGAGGCCGTTGGATGTGGGGAATCAGTCCCGTCACTTGGAGGGGAGAAGGCTACCCACGGCTAGGGTTTTTCATCGCCGCTGCCAGTGCCACGGGGTTGAGTGCTTCTCTGGGGGGAGATGAGACCAGCCAGTCACCAAACTGCTGATGCAACCCGAAGCCACTTGGGCAGGGAGTGAGAACAAAGGCCTTGCTGGTGTGCGGTGATGAGCGGCAAATGATGGTGGGGGTGGGAGGGAGCCCACTACACAAGTCAGGGGTCTGGCGGTTGCCCTTGTCTAGAGGGGGAGGGACAAAGAAGGCTGTCCCTGAGCATGCGAGGGCCTGGGGGATTGCTTAACAGAAGCAAACGGCAAAAGACCGTTAGCAGCCTTGGGCAGGAAGAGGTGAAGTTCTTTAGACATGTTGGCCTCTCAGACAGCTGAAAATGTCTGGTGGCAAATACCTATCAGCTACTTAGGCATTTCAGAAACAGAAGATAATGGGAAGGCTAACAAATTGCACGTCTTTCCCACTTACTATTGCTTAGCGTTTCCAGTAAGTAAATGCAGTATCTCCACTGAGCTGCTCTCTCAAATTATTGTTAATTAAATAATACTCCCTAAGAAATCTGTCATTACCGGCAGCCAGGGATGGGTTTGTGGAGTTTGCCTGAGGCTGTTAATGCTCCAACAAACGGGCTCTTAATTGCCATAAGAGGTAATCTCACTGGGGACTATAGTTCAGTTTTCCAGCACTTTCATGGTGTATTTTATATCTTAAACTTTTCCTTTGTGTTTCTGTGTCTGGAGTTGCAAAGGGCCAGAGGGATCATTTGCTAATGATTCGTCCATTGAACTAACCATTCTCTGTAATGGAAGACGTGCCCGTTGTTATTGAGTCTGTAATTTCCCCCCCTATTTTCCATTATGACTAAAGAGAAGCAACTGATAACAGATTTTAAAATTAACTTAGCTTCCCCCTATTTATTACGTATTCTTTGAAACGAGGGACGTGCTGGGGAAATGATTCTGGCCTGTCATGGGTGCAGCGCTGACATGACTGCCTGTCAGGTGTTTTCCTAGTGGGCAGGAGTGTTGGGCGGCTGAACCAGCATCATTAGATCCAGTTGGAAAGGGGAAGATGGGGACAGTTGGCCCCAGAGAACATGTGCTGTGGCCCAGAATTGAAAGTGACCTTGTCTTTAAACAGTTTCCTCCTATTCATGGGCAGAGAATAAGGACAGATAGTAAGAAAAAGTCACTTCTTTCAATGTTGTAAAAGCCTCCATATGCCGTTTCAAGAAAAAAGTTCTATTCAGTCTTTTCTTAAATGACTTCTTTTTCATCATAGTGTAATAATTTTTTTACCTTTTGACGTGTGCTTTTTTTTTTAAATAAAGTTACTTGTTTCAGAAAAATTACACTTCAGACTGCATCTTGTTGGTATCTCATCAGAACAGTTTCATTTGGTTGAATTAAAGTGCAGCTGCACCTGAGGGACGGGGAAGGCAACGGCACCCCACCCCAGTACTCTCGCCTGGAAAATCCAGTGGACGGAGGAGCCTGGTGGGCTGCAGTCCATGGGGTCGCTAACAGTCGGACAGACTGAGCGACTTCACTTTCACTTTTCTCTTTCCTGCATTGGAGAAGGAAATGGCAACCCACTCCAGTGTTCTTGCCTGGAGAATCCCAGGGATGGGGGAGCCTGGTGGGCTGCCGTCTATGGGGTCACACAGAGTCGGACACGACTGAAGTGACTTAGCAGCAGCAGCTGCACCTGAGGGAAGGGAAAAGAGAGAGAGAGAAGGGAAGAGAGGAAGTAGAAGAGAGATGAGAGAAGCTCATATAATCCAACCTCCGAGCGTGACTTCCTTCAGCTCCATATTTCAGCATCACTATAGTAACCTTTATCTGCAGTAAAAGCATAATTTGGCTGGATAGCGTAAAATATGTGGATCTACATGATGCCAGTGATTTACTGTCCTGCAGTCAAAAAAGTCTCCTTTCTTCCCTCTTAACCAAGTTCACATTTTGTTGTCTGATGTCACTTGATAATCTTTCTTTTTTTAAAAAAAAAAAAAATCGGGTTCTTCTCTCTCTTTTTCCCATTAAGATGTGAATGGGCAGGCATCTCGGCCAATATGTCTCTACATGGCTGAATACACTCGGAGAAAAGCAGGGTCTCCTTTGTCTGGACCCTGGATGGCTGAGTGTCATTCCGCGCCGATGGGCAGGGCCTCCCTCGGAGTAGGAACTTTACGATAATTGCCAGAGCAAATTGAACTCAGACTTATCGGTTCCTTTCCTTTTTCAGTTGGGAAATGGAGGGAATGGGAGAACATGGACATTTTTAACCAGTGACAGTATAGCATAGAAATAGACTGGACACAACCAGTGCCCAGCGGGGTTGCAAACAGCAGTCACAGGGTGTCCTTGTACAGGGATGAGAAGGCGCGTCCCCTTGATCACCCGTCAGTCCCAAAGGAGCTCAGCCCTGAGTGTTCATTGGAAGGACTGATGCTGCAGCTGAAGCTCCAATATTTTGGCCACCTGATGTGAAGAACTGACTCATTGGGAAAGACCCTGATGCTGGGAAAGATTGAGGGCAGGAGCAGAGTGAGGGCGACAGAGGCTGAGATGGTTGGATGGCGTCACTGACTCAGTGGACATGGGTTTGAGCAAGCTCTGTGAGTTGGTGATGGACAGGGAGGCCTGGCATGCTGCAGTCCATGGGGTCGCAGAGTCGGACGTGACTTAGTGACTGAACGCCAGCACCGTGCTCACTAGGCTACTGAGCCTTATTCCCTCCACATGGTGGGGGTCCAGCGTGCGCTGTCTGCCCACCCAGCAGTTGGCAGGGGGCTTGGTGGAACTTGGACGCAAGCAGCCAGTAGCGGGAGGCCACGCAGATGGGGCTGGTCAGCACTTGCGTCTTTTTTGGCTGGTGTCGACCAGCAGGCGCAGCGTTCAGGAGGCCAACAGTGAGACAAATGGTCTTTGAGAGGAAAGCTGGATGCAGGGGGAAGGAAGCCGTTTAAAAATCAATTATGTTTCTCCGTGCATGCTTGGTTTTGATCAGAATCTCGAGTGATTTGACGCCTTCGTGTATTACGTTGGCAGTGCTTCTTGGCCCCTCTCGGTGTCTGTGTGGCCACGGGTTTTATTCAGCTGTTAGTTCTTCATGCATGATGGTAGCTGCGAGCTGTAATCGACACCTGTAAAGGCGAATTGATGCAAAGGCAGAGGGGAGTTTCTCTTTCTTTACACATGTTCCCACTGCACAGGTCAACTCGGAACCTCCACAAAGGCCACAGGCTCACCTCCGGAAGGCCTCCGCTGTCAGCGAGACTTCCGGCCTTGCCGGCTGCCCGCGGCCAGCGCAGCGGGATGGAGAGGCGGCCCGGCCACCACGCATCTGCCC
>SJYX01013993.1:173152-184226 GCA_006410675.1 Oreotragus oreotragus | reverse complement strand
CTTCAGTTCAGTTCAGTTGCTCAGTGTTGTCCGACTCTTTGTGACCCCATGGACTGCAGCATGCTAGGCTTCCCTGTCCATCACCAGCTCCCGGGGCTTGCTCAAACTCATGTCCGTTGAGTCGGTGATGCCACCCAGCCATCTCGTGCTCTGTCAAGCAGTGACTTGCAAATCACCAGAAGGTACCTGCTTGCAAACAGGTACACAGGACACAGTTTCAGGTGACTGTGAAGGTGCTGCCAGGGCAATGGAGTCAAATAGATGTCCTCTGGCTGGACCAAGAGGCAGAGATGTATAAAATGCGATGATATAAATATAAACGTGCAATTTTGCCCCTGCATTACAAACCCAACCACCGGCTTACAGCAGGCCCAACCATGTAGCTCTAGAGCTATGAGCTAAAAGTAAGCTCAGCATCGGTCGACTCTCTGCTACGGGTACCAGTAATGGCAGACATGTGTGAGCATGTTCTTTAGGCCAGGTACCATACTGGTCTTTTATGGCACATCGCATTTGGTCCTCACAGTGGCCCTACGAGACACACGATTTTTACCCCATCAGGGAGATGAGGAAACTAATGTTGAGGGTAGTTAAATGACTTCTAAGACCTGGAGAGTGGGGCAAGCAGGATTTGAAATACAGACAAGCTGGCTGCAAACC
Organism: Oreotragus oreotragus; assembly: GCA_006410675.1. NCBI lineage: Eukaryota > Metazoa > Chordata > Mammalia > Artiodactyla > Bovidae > Oreotragus > Oreotragus oreotragus. The sequence goes on along the minus strand of SJYX01013993.1, from coordinate 183,566 downwards.
CAAGGACTATTTAAACTTTGGCTGGGGACTGCCTGGTGGTCCAGTGGCTAAGAATCCACCTCTCAATGCAGGGGACATGTGTTTTATCCGTACTCAGGGGAGATCCCACATGCCAAAGAGCAACTAAGCCCAGGTACCACAATACTGAGCCCAAACGCCTCAACTGAAGCTCACATGCCTAGGGTCCATGCTCCACAAAGAGAAGCCACCACAAGGAGAAGCCCACACACAGCAACAAAGAGCAGCACCTGCCCACTGCAACTGGAGAAAGCCCATGCGCAGCAACAAAGGCCCCGAGCAGCCAGAAATAAATGCATGAAAATTTAAAAATGCATACATCAGCGGGGGCTGCTTCAGCGGAAGCCTAACACCTGTCCCAAGAGAGGAAGACATCTGCTCTGCCCTGCTCTGGCCACAACACACTGGGACGGGATGCTCAGACCTGGGGACCATGCTTCCAGAAAAACATTGACAGTTGAGGACATGAAGGTAAAGGAACGAGCATATACCAGACTTCCTCTGACTACCCCTGAGACCCTCAGCTCCCACGGTGCCTCGACCTTCTTGAGACCGCCACTCTCTGGGCCCTTCTTGATGTCCTGGTCCTCAGCACCTCCCCAGAATTGCTTCCTTTCCTGCCCATAAGAGATGCCACCACCATCATAATGATCCCATTCTTGCCAACACTCCACCTTCTTGTCATTTTTCCCCCATCCCATCCAGCAAAATGCCAAGTCTGATATAACCCAACTGTGCATTTCTTTTTCTTAGGCTCTGGGGCTTCTGTAGGGAGCAAGATTGGAAAGTATTATACTATAGACTGGGACATGACCCAGTTCACAATCTCCATCCTCAGCTGGACCCTCGGCTCTGCCAGCAATGACCTTCCATGCGTCAGCTTTGTCCACTTTCTCCTACTGAGGTTTTAACCCTCGTCCCTTCTTGACAAGCCCCTCACCCACCCCAGTGCTGCACTCCTCACTGTCAGTGTATGATCATCACCTCTATGGGAGAGAAAAAGGCCAATGTGAGGAGGAGGGTGAAAGTTATTGTCAACTTATTGTCAGCTGTCAACTTATTGCCCCAATTTTTTTAACAGCTTTATGATGTGAATTCATACGCCATAAAATTTATGCACTGAAGTGTACAATTCAATGATTTTTAGTGCATTGACAGAGTTGTACAACCATCACCACATTCTCATCCTAGAACACCCCCATCACTTCTAAAAGAACTCTTGTGTCTCTTCACAGTCACTCTCCATTCTCATCCGCAGCCCCAGGCAATCACACATCTACTTTCTCTCTCCACAGATTTGTCTTGCTGGACACATCATATACATGGAGTCATGCAACGCAATCTTTTGTACCTGACTTCTTTCACTTAGCATGTTTTTGAGGTCCATCCACGTTGTAGTACGCATCATTATTGCTTTGTTTTTATTGCTGGATAGTATTCCATTGTTTGGAGATGGAGAAGGAAATGGCACCCCACTCCAGTATCCTTGCCTGGAGAATCTCATGGACAGAGGAGCCTGGTGGGCTGCAGTCCATGGGGTNTCCACGTTGTAGTACGCATCATTATTGCTTTGTTTTTATTGCTGGATAGTATTCCATTGTTTGGAGATGGAGAAGGAAATGGCACCCCACTCCAGTATCCTTGCCTGGAGAATCTCATGGACAGAGGAGCCTGGTGGGCTGCAGTCCATGGGGTCGCAAAGAGTCGGGCACAGCTGAGCGACTAACACACATTTCATCGTTTGTGTAGCTATTCACCAGTTGATAGACATTTGAGTTGTTTCCGTTTTTGAGGCTTCTAAATAATACCACTGTGGACATGCGCATGCACATTTTTTGTGGACGTATGTTTTCATTTGTCTTGGGTAGATATCTAGGATATGACCCCACTCTTACAAGCTAATCTGGATCCTTCCCTTGTTCTCTTCAACCTCCATGGCTGGGGTGTCTCTCTTCCAATTACAGGAGAATTCTTCAGCTCTGCTGTGCATTTTCTCCTTCCCTATTGCCTTGAGGGTCTTGCTCCATTAACTCTCCTCTTTCTCTTTCTTATCACCGGCATTCTCCTACATAAAATGGGGATAATAGTAAGGCCTGTCTCATAGTGTTTTTGTGAGAATTATATGGGTTTAAGGGTTTCTCAGGTGGCTCAATGGTTAAGAACCCACCTGCCAATGCAGGAGACACTGAAGATACAGGTTGATCCCTGGGCTGGGAAGATCCCCTGGAACAAGAAGTGACAACGTGGTCCAGTATTCTTGCCAGCGAAATCTTATGGACAGAGTGGCCTGGTGGGCTCATCCATGGGGGTCACAAAGAGTCAGACATGATTGAACACACAGGCACACAGATGGTTTAATACCCATCAGGGTAGATAGACTCTAAAGTGGCCTCATGATCCCCATCTCCTGCTGTTCAGGCTTTTGTGTAATACCCTCTGACATGTGGACAGGACTTGTGATACATTCCTAATCAACAGAATATGACAAAGATGATGTCATTCCCATGATTCTGTCACATTATAAAATACTCTGTCTTAGAAAACAGAGATTCCCTCACTGGCTTGATGAAGCTCACAGCCACATTGGGAAGCTCTGTGCATTCTCTAGGGACTGCAAGTGGCCTGTAGCAAGTACAAGTGGCTTCTAGGACCTCAGCGAGACCCCTAGCCAACAACCATCAAGAGCCAAGGAACTCAGAGTTGCAACCACAAGGAGCTGAATCCTGCCAGTAATCTCAGTGGGCTTAATTTGCCCCAGTTGAGCCTCCAGATGAGAATACAGCCCAGTTGGCACTTTGACTGTAGGTGTCAACCTACATTTGACTGTGAGACTCTAAGCAAGGGGATCCAATAAAGCCATGTCAGGATTCCTGACCCACAGAAACTGCAAAATAATAAATACATGTTGTTTTAAGCTACTAAATTTGTGGTAATTTGTTATAGCAATGGAGAATGAATACACACAGAGCTTAGAAGAGAGTCTGGCACAGCCTACAACTGTTAGCTGGTGCCAGTGGTGGTTCCAGATTAGCCATTTTCCCTTAGAGTATATCCAAGCAAAACCCATCTCAAAAATCAATGAAAGCTTCTTTATTTTTCACCCCTGAAAAATCTCTTCCTAGAGTTTTCTGTATTCATGACTCGCTTTTCTGTTCACTCCCGTTTTGCTGCAATTTAATTCCTGCTTCCTCTACTCCACTGAAGCTCTTCTTCTCAAGGTCACCAGTCATCTCCTAGCTACTGAATCTGATGAACGGTTTGAATCCTTTCTGTGATTGACTTCTCTGTGGCCTTTGATGTTGGTGACTGACGTGCCTCAGAGTCTTGTCCTCCAAAGACACTCACTGAATCTAAATCTCTTTCAGAGGACCCAGGAGGGGTCAGATCCTCGACAGGGTGGCTCCTGGTAACTTTCCTTATTCATTCATGTATTCATTCATTCATATACCTGCACAGATGCAGCGCTGAAGAACTCAACAGCCTAGGCACAGTCTCCACTCGCAGTGGAGGTTATGTTCCACACATAAGGGCGCAGGTGAGAATAAGAATTATCATGGCAGTAAGACAGGGTGAAATGATAGAGGCTGCTACATCAAGGGGCTGGCTACTTTCAGCTGGGTGGATGGAAAAGGCTTCTCCAGGCATGTGACATTTGAACTGGGGTCTAAATGAAAATAAGGAGCTATGGGACCTTGGAAGACCCTGGAAGAAGAGAATTCTAGGCCAGAGGAAAGCTCTAATATGGGGAAAATCGTGGGTTGCCCAAGGAGCAGAAAGAAGACCAGTGTGCTGAAACGGAGTTGAGCATGTAGGTGAGAGGTGGCCGATGAAGCCAGAGACATCAGTGGGATTCTGTAGACTATGGTGGGGAGTTTGGATTTTATTCCGGGTGCAACCGTGATTGAATAGAGGTTTAAGGCAGGGGAGTCAATGATGTGGTTTTTGTTTTAGAAGATCACTCTGGTTGTCACATAGATGATAGGGAGGCAAGTGCCAAAACAGAGAGATCAGTTGGCTGGCTATGTGGTGGTGAAGTGGGGAAATCATTGGTATTTTTGACTAGAGTGGTACAGATCAGGTTTCCAGGAGACCAGATCTGAAATTCTGTGATTTGTATGCATGTGCTTCACTGGGGAATGCACTTAGGAACAGCACCTATGGGAGAAGGTGGAAAGCAGGATTGGGCAGAGGGAGAAATCAGACTAATGAAATTGCATGAGGGCCCTCTGCCCACCCCAAGGGAAGCTGCAGAGCTGGGGCACTCCCTCAAGCAGTCCTAAACTAAGGCAGGAGGGCCAGGCTTCTGTACCTTAGAATCAACCAGTCACTGGACATGGGGTATGGGTCAGGGGAGGGGGCACAGCCTCAGGCAAGGGAGTTCTCTCTTCAGCTGAGGGGAATTCCTCAAAAATGACTCAGCAGCTGGAAGGATGGGTGCCTGGCCACCCAACAGTACCTACTGTAAGTGGTCCCATAGAAACGTGAACAGGGAAGAGTCAGAAAGCAATTTCAAAGTAGAACCCATGGAATTCATAATTGGCCTGGTGATAGAGAAAAGGATTTCCCAGGTGGCTCAGTGGGTAAAGAATCTGCCTGCAGCGCAGATCCCTGGGTTGGGAAGATCCCTTGGAGGAGAACATGGCAACCCACTTGAGTATCCTTGCCTGGAGAATCCCATGGACAGAGAAGCCTAGCAGACTACAGTCCATGAGGTCGCAGAAAGTCAGACATGACCGAAGCGACCAAGAATGCACACCCGCACAGGAGAGGAGAACAGGGGAGGAATCACAGGTGACTCCTGAGAGTCTGGTTCAAGCACCAGGATAAACAGTTGTACCACTTCCTGAGGTAGGGCACAGATTTTCTGGAAAAAAAAAAAAAAAAAGAAGAGTTTGGTTTTGGCCATGTGCCATCTGAGAGGCTTGATAGACACCCACAGGTCACAGACAACAACGCAGTGTGCCAGGTGAGCCTGGGGCTTCTCAGAGGTCAAGGCTGAAGATATAGTGCTGGGAGCTAGCAAACCTCCAAGAAAGAGAGGATGAGGAGCCTGCAAAAGTCACTAAAGAAAACAGCAAAACTCTGTAAAACAGTTCTCCTTCAGTAAAAAAGAGAGACTATGGAGGGGGAAGGGATCAGGGAGAGTGGGTGTCCTGGAAGCTCAGAGAGCAACTGTCTTAAAAAGGGAGGACTTATCCAGCTGGAGAGCCAATGAGGAATGAGCATTGGATTTGGCCACATCTGGGTCCCAGATCATCTTGACAAGAGCAGTTTCGGTGGAGTTGTGGGAAAGGAAGCCCAGGTAGAAAAAGTTAAGGAGAGAATCATAGATGGAGAAGAGATGACAGTAACTGTCATTTCTTGAAATGTCTTGCTGTGCAAAAAAGCAGGAAAATGGGACAATATATGGAAGGAGACAACTGGTCAGTGGCAGGGTTTCTTAAAAAGGGTCATTCTGGAGCATGGACATCTGCAGCTAAGGATGCAGATGAAGATGAGGAGGAGAGGATGCAAAAAGAAAAGTCCTTGAGAAAGCTATCTGGGGTGGAGTCTGGGGAATAAATGGAGGATTTGGACATAGCACAGGAGCCCTTTGTCCCTGGGACAGGAGGGAAGACTCTGAGTGTAGGTTTAGACACTGGATATTGGCAGGTCAGTAGATTTGGTAGCAGGAAGGTGAGGGAGTTACATTTTGCCAGTGAATTGAGAGGCCAGGTAAAGAGAAGAAAGGGCATGTGGGGAATTTGATGAGCAATTAGAGATAAATATTCCACCTGGGAAGGGCTGGGCACAGGACTTGACACCCTAGGAGATTTGCCTGGGTGCTGGAAGGCTGTTTGAGCAGTAGACTCAGAACAAAGGAGGATGCTGAGGGAAAGGACCAGGGGCCACCTTGGTCTCCTGCATCCATCCATCCATCCATCTTGCCCTTGAGATGGTCTTGCCTCTGGGACCAGACAGAGTCTTATGGCCTGCTGTTTCTGTCCTCAGGAACCAAATTCTCTGAGACCGGAAGCCAAAGTTTCCTCTTTAAGACAGCCCTGGATGGGCACAGCTCATCTTGGCTCTGGGGATTCTTCTGCTCAGTGACTAACTCCCTTCTTACTTTGGATTTCCTAGATATATGATATGGGTTACAGTCCAGTGCTCCGGGCCCCAGAACTGCTCTTCATTTTTAGATGACCCAGCGTATTTTTGCTCTAGTTTGCTCGTTCAAATTGGCTCTCAGAGACTTATCTGTTTCCCTCATTTCCAAGCTCCCCAGTGCCACCCTTGTACAGAATTAGCCTCTCTCCCACTTACCAGCATTCTCCTTTCACCCAGTGGCCCTCTTTTCTCCTTTTCACCTCCCTTTGAGAACATGCCTCCTCACCTCCTCCAAGGTCACTCGTCCCCTCAAACACTGACATCCTTCGGGGTCTCAACTTCACTTCTCTTTTCCCCTGAACTTGACTCACTCATCCCTGGGTTTCCTTAGCTTCCATGTTTGCTGATGGTCTGATGAATTGTCAGTCATCATTACCTGCCTGGGGCCCTTTCCCAAGCTCTAATAGACTAGTAGATCCATTATCTCCATAATGCCTCTCACAAGTCAAGGGTCACCTCCATGATGAAGCTCTGACTGCTCCTCCCCCTTTAGAATTCTATTCCTAATACGAATCTAATCTCTTGTAATATTGTAAGCATATTATAATAATGTAATATTATAAGCATCTTGTAATATTAATTTTTTAAAAGAGACTTTAGAGAAGTTTTGGGTTCACTGCTAAATTAAGCAGAAAGCAGACACTCACTTTCCCCACACATGTACGCCTCCAATATATCAACCTCTCTCACTAGAATGTGTGTTTGTTATAATCAATGCACCTACATTGACAAATCATTATCATCCAAAGCTGACTGTTTGCATTAGGGTTCACTCTTGGTGTTGTACGTTCTAAAGGTTTTGACAAATGTATTTGACAAATGAACATGTGTCCATCATTATAGTACCATACAGAGTAGTTCCATAGCCTAAAAATCCTCTAGGCTCCACCTATTTATTCCTCCTTCCCCTCTAACTCCTGATAATCACTGATCTGGTTACTATCTTGTTACACAGATTTGCCTTCTGCAGAATGTTAGATCTTTGGAGTCATACAGCCTTTTCACACTGTATTCTTTCACTTTGCAGTATACATTTAAGGTTCCTCCACATGTTTTCATGGCTTGATAACTCACTGCTTTTTAGCACTGAGCAATATTCCATTGTATGGATGTACCACAGTTTATCCATTCATCTACTGAAGGAAATCTTGCAATACAAATTTTTACACTTGACAATTTACATGCCTGTCTCCCTCCACTAGATAGAAAGCCCCTTAAGAACAGAGACGACCAAGTTTTTGCAACCTCCACACTTAGCAGAGTGCACAGTCAGTGCCCAATAAAGGCTTGTTAAGTAAGTGAATGAACAAGTTAAATCAATGTATAGTATCCCACTGGCATCTGTCTTCCATATATTCAAAGCTGAAAGTCATTTCACCTTCTGATTTCTCCTCATCACCCTCAAAAAGTGATGCAGATACTCTTCATAGACTTGCCGTCTCAGAATCCACCTGGGACCAAAATTTGATTGACTGGCTTCTTCTTTTTCCTTTACCTCCCATACTCAACTATTCCCAGGCTCTACTTTTTCTTAAGATTTTTTTTCATGTGGACCATTTTTTAAAGTCTTTATTGAATTTGTTACAATATTGCTTCTGTTTTATGTTTTATTTTTTTTGGCCACAAGGCATGTGGGATCTTACCTCCCTGACCACAGATCGAACTCACTTTCCCTGCACTAGAAGGCAAAGTCTTAACCACTGGACCACCAAGGAAGTCCCCCCAGACCCTATTGATTTAACACTTGAATGTCTCTCAGATTATTCTATCTGCCATACCCTTTACCTCCACAGAAGAAATGAAGATCCTATTCATTTCTCATCAAGATTATTCTTAACAGCCTTCCTGCCTCATTCTCACTCCCACCAGGGCACCCTTTACACCGGCCTCCTGAGTAGTCTTCTAAAATACCCCGTCTCCTACTTAAAATTCTGCAATAAGCCCTCCTGCCTTTGGGATCACAATGGAACTCCTTATGAAGACATTTCAAAGCTACTCATGATCCACCCCTGAGACAGGATATGCAAAGCTCTCGGCACAGTGCCGGGGACAGAAAAGGCACGATAAATATTCACATTATTACCATTATTACTGTATAGCCTAGAGATGAAAAGAGTTTGGGAGGACATGAAAATTGTCATCAAGTATCTGATGATCGGGCATATGAAATATGCATCAGACCCTTTCTGCCTTGTCCCAAGAGACAGAATTGGACTGATTGGGTGGAGAGCGCAGAGAGGCAAGTTTCATTTCAATTGAAAGGAGACCTTTTTAATAGTCGGAAGCATCCAAGAATCAAAAGAAAGTGAACACCCCTGTGCTGGAGCAGTGTGATTGCATGCTGAGGTGTTTTTGAATCCTGGTGGAGTGGCTCACTGGATTCCCAAAGTCCGGGCTGTTTACAAGGGGATTCAAGCATCAGGGTCAGGTTCACGGGAGAGTGGACTGCATGGCCTCGTGAACGCTCCCTATCCATGGGTTCTGCAAAATGGTGGGGAAAGTTCTGCAAACAGCACCTCCCCATCCCGCTCCTGCTGTCATCGAGCCCTGTTCCTTGCATTCTTCCCAGACCCTCCACTGCCATTGCCCTTGCCCCCCATTGCCATTGCATTGTTCCTGCTCTGCTGCCTGGGTTACCCCGTAGCCCACAGTTCTCCAAGCTTGTTCCCTCCATCTCCCACCATCCTTACAAACCGATCTTTTTAAGGCAACAGTTGAGACCTTTCTACGCTTCTCCTCAAAACCTTTAAGACCCCAAGTCCTTCCCCACCACTTATGTCATAAATCCCAAATTCCTGAGCTTGTTTCTGGCTGCCCCACTTCTGGACTCATACAGACTCAGGTTCAAGTCCTGGCTCTGCCACTCACTGTCTGACCTTGCACAAATCACTTGTCCTCTTCAGGCCCCAGTTATCTTACCTATAAATTGGGAATGATCATACTGACCTTGAAAGATAGCTGTAAGGATAGAATGAAAGTTGTAAAGTCTTAAGCAGAGTACTGAACCCACGGTGGGTTTCAGGATAACATGGTTCTCGGCATATTCCCACCTACCCTACCCTGATCCTGTCCACTCACAGCCCCCAGACCACCATGCACATCAAGTCCCTGAACATCTCTCAAGCTGAATTTCCCAGGCTGAGTCTCTCCTCATCTGCTTCAGCAGCTTGTAAATCCCTGCCCATCCCATCAGGGGCAGCTTAAACTCCACTTCCTTCATGAGACTTGGCCCGAAAGTCTCCATCAGAGTGAATCACCCCCACACATTCACTCCCACATTTTACTCAGGTGTCCACTGGAACATCTGCCTCATTGACTGTTTCCTTGTCTGGTTCCCTTTGGATGGTAAGCTCCTTGAGGACAGGAACCTCATCTGATTTACGGCTGCATTCTCCATCAGCTCACTGCATGGAAGGGTCGTTCAACTGGAAGGCAAGGAGATTACTTGAATAGATTGGAACCTAAGGATTTTCCAAAATGTTAGTTAAAAACATGGATGGGTGGGAAAGAAAAGTGGGCAACCAAACCCAAGCCCTTACCCCAGCAGCCTTCAGACTGCTTCCTCTGAAGCCCCCAGGGTAGGTGATCTCAGGGAAGGATGGCAGTAAAGGTATATTTACCATCTACCTTTTATAACCGACTCAATGGACATGAGCTTGAACAAACTCCAGGAGATAATGAAGGACACGGAAGCCTGGCGTGCTGCAGTCCATGGGGTGGCACAGAGCTGGATGCAACCGAGAGGCTGAACAGCAACCTTTCATTGCACACTGACCACTCTGTAGGAAGACTCCACCTCTGGTCTTCCGTCTCTCTTCTCTCTAAACTTCCAACCCCAAAAGCTCTTCTCATGGAACATTTCCAGAGACAGGAAAGAGAGACTGATCCTGTAGATGAGACTCCTCCTGCCCTGTCGATGGACGCTCAATGTGGCTGCCTCAGGCGCCAGGGCAGCGCCTTGGACTGAGGTTTGGAGCTGGGATTCCCTCGTAACTGCTGAGAAGATTGATAGTAGAAATGCAGACCACCAAGGTGACAGCTATAAAAGAGGAGGGCGAGGAGGGTGGCCAGACTCAGTCTAGCCCAGGTGAGTCTGGAACAGCCCATCAGGATCCTAAGTCAGAGCCATGTCCATCCAAGAAAATGGTGCCCAGAGCTCAGAACCATGCCACACCCATGGGTCCATATATGCATGTATACATAGACTAGCTCAAGATACACACACACACACACACACACACACACACAC
>SJYX01013993.1:156595-170691 GCA_006410675.1 Oreotragus oreotragus | reverse complement strand
ATTCTGAAAGCACCGCAGCCCGCGCCTGCCGCGCCTCCCTGCCCTGCCCCCACTGGGTAATGGCGGACGCAGGCGTTTGCGCTGCTTTTCCGCTGGGCGAGTTACTGTTGGGCTTGTAATCTGTTGGTTTTAATTGTTCATTTATTTTTCCTTCCTGTTATGTTGCCCTCTGTGTTTACAAGGCTCGCCACAGACTCGGCAGGGAGAGTGTTTCCTGGCGTTTGGAAACCTCTCTTCTTAAGCTTCCCTTCCTGGGACGGGCTTCCCTTCCCGGGACGGAGCTCCCTCCCCACCTCCTTTGTCTCTTTTTTTTTCGGCTTTTATATTTTTTCCCCCTACCTGCTTTTGAAGTCAGTGCTCTGTTTTTCTGGGTGCCTGATGTCCTCTGCCCGCATTCAGAAGTTGTTTTGTGGAGTTTGCTCAGCCTTGAGATGTTCTTTTGATGAATCTGTGAGGGAGAAAGTGGTGTCCCCGTCCTATTCTTCCGCCATCTTGACCGGAACTCTCAATCTCTTCTTTATTCCTCCCAAATTTCCAATCTCTTCTGTATTCCTCCCCAATTTGGAAATCTCATTCAGCAGATCAGATAGGTAAGTAAAGAAAACTATCTTGCTCTTCACTGTTACTGCCCTTTCATACTCTGTCATATTTAGTAATAAACTTTATATTTACTGACTCTTCTATTAGGACTATTATTTCTATGCTTACATTTTAATACTGCATCTAAGTTCCTGGAATTTAAGTCCACTTGCTTCACAATGTGCACATTAATTATGTTTTAAGACATTTGACTGAGAAATCACGTCTATAAGCAATATACAATTATAACAATCTTTAAAATTTGAGAAACCGCTGACTTTGAGGTACATCATATCTGTGGTACATAGCAATAGTAGGTGTCCTATTAAGGTTGCTTATTATTTCAGATTCATTTTCCTGTTATTTTAAGGTATAAATAGCCTAAAATATTAAAAAATATATTCACATGAGAGTTATTTTGAAAACAGAGAGAATATAAAATATGTAAAGAGATAGAAAGTTAACCTTTCATAATAAACTAGCATCTATTTGTACAAGACTTTTCAGTCTTTAAATACTTTTTGCATCACAAAGTAATATTGGAATGCAAGTTAGTATCCTGCCTTAAAAAAAAGAAAAAAAAAAAAAAAACCCAAAGCTATTCATGTGTTCTCACATGACAAGCACTTTCTAAAGACATTGCAGGTAGTAATTAGAAAGTAGACTCTGAACCCCTTTTCCTAGGGTCTTTTCTTAGGTTTTACTCCTGGCTTTACCACTTATTAGCTTTATATTAAATATTCAATTTCTGTCATATAGTTAGTGCTATATAAGAATAAGTTGCTATTCTTTATAAATATTTTAGATCATTTAGTATTCTGTCACAAGTTATAAATATATTTTATTAATATTTCTCACAATATTTAACAGGTTTTATTTAGTTTTGCTATTGAAATATTCTGCAAAGAACATCTCTAGAAGTTATCTTTCATTTTTATTTAAATTTCTGCTTGTTTCTTTTTGTTTAAAAATTGAAGTATAGTTGATTCACAATGTTGTGTTATTTTCAAATGTACTGTAAAGTGATTCAGCTATACACATATGTTATATATACATATATATTTATATATGTGTGTGTATATATACACACACACACTTTTTTAGATCATTTCCCTTATAGGTTGTTACAAAATACTGAATAGAGTTCCTTGTGCTATACAGTAGGTCCTTGTTGGTTATCTATTTTATATATAGCAGTGTGTACATGATATGTTAGTCCCAAACTCCCCATTTATCCACCCCTTTTCCACTTTGGTAACCATAAGTTTGTTTTCTATGCCTGGAGGTCTATTTCTGTTTTGTATATAAGTTCATTATTTCATTTTTTAAAGATTCTACATATAAGCATTATCATATGATCTATGTCTTTATCTTTCTGGCTTAATTAACATTATGATAATTTTTAGTTCCATCCATGATGCTGCAAATAGCTTTATTTCATTCTTTCTATGGCTGAATAATATTCTATTGTATGTATATACCACATCTTCTTTATCAAACCCTATCTAGATGGATGAATAAATAAAAATGATGTAGTATAATGTCCTGACTATTGTAAGTAGTGCTGCAATGAACACAGGGGTAGATGTTTCTTTGTAAATTATGGATATATGACCAGGAATGGGAATGCAGAATCATATGAAAGCTTTACTTTTAGATTTTTAAGGAATCTCCATACTTTTCTCCATAGTGGCTGTACCAATGTACATTCTTACCAACAGTATAGGAAGGTTCTTTTTCTCCACACCCTCGCCCGCATTTATTATTTGAGAGCTTTATGATGATGGCCATTCTGACTGGTGTGAGATGACACCTCACTATAGTTTTGATTTTCATTTCTTTAACAATTGGCCATGGAGAAGGCAACGGCACCCCACTCCAATATTCTTGCCTGGAAAATCCCATGGATGGAGGAGCCTGGTGGGCTACAGGCCATGGGGTCGCTAAGAGTCAGACACGACTGAGCGACTTCACTTTGACTTTCCACTTTCATGCATTGGAGAAGGAAATGGCAACCCACTCCAGTGTTCTTGCTTGGAGAATCCCAGGGACGGCAGAGCCTGGTGGGCTGCCGTCTATGGGGTCGCACAGGGTCGGACGCGACTGAAGCAACTTAGCAGCAGCAACAATTGGCCATGTTGAGCATCTTTCCATGTACCTTTTGGTGATCCATATGTCTTTGAGAAATGTATAGTTAGGCCTCTGCTCATTTTTTGATTGGGTTGTTTGTTTTGATATTGAGCTGTATAAGCTATTTGTATACTTTGGAGATTAATCCCTTGATGGTCACATCATTTGCAAATATTTTCTCCCATTTGAAAAGCTTTTAACTTTAATTAGACCTCATTTGTTTATTTTTGTTCTTATTTCCATTACTTTAGATGACTGATTCAAAAAGATGTTGCTGTGGTTTATGTCAAAGAATGTTTGTATTTTCCACTAGGAATTTTATATTATCTCTTCTTATGTTCAGATCTTTAATCCATTTTGAGTTTATTTCTGTATATGATGTTAGAAGATATTCTAATTTCTTTCTTTCATATATAGCTGTCTAGTTTTCCCAGCACCACTTATTGAAGAGACTATCTTTTTCCCATTGTACATTCTTAACTCCTTTGTTGTAGATTAACTGACTCAACATTCAGAAAACTAAGAACATGGCATCTGGTCCCATTGCTTCATGGCAAATATATTGGGAAACAATGGACACAGTGACAGACTATTTTCTTAGGCTCAAAAATCAATACAGATGGTGACTGCAGCCATGAAATTAAAAGATGCTTACTCCTTGGAAGAAAAACTGTGACCAATCTAGAGAGCATATTAAAAAGCAGAGACATTACTTTGCCAACAAAGGTCTGTCTAGTCAAAGCTATTGTTTTCCCAGTAGTCATGTATGTATGTGAGAGCTGAACTATTAAGAAAGCTAAGTGCTGAAGAATGGATGCTTTTGCACTGTGGTGTTGGAGAAGACTCTGAGAGTCCCTTGGACTGCAAAGAGATCCAATCAGTCCATGCTAAAGGAAATCAGTCCTGAATATTCATTGGAAGGACTGATGCTGAAGCTGAAACTCTAATATTTTGGCCACCTGATGCAAAGAACTGACTGATTGGAAAAGACCCTGATGCTGGGAAAGATTGAAGGTGGGAAGAGAAGGGGATGACAGAAGATGAGATGGTTAAATGGCATTACTGACTCAATGGATATGAGTTTGAGTAAGCTCCAGAAGTTGGTGATGGATAGGGAGGCCTGGCATACTGCAGTCCATGGTGTCACAAGGAGTTGGACACGACTGAGGGACTTAACTGAACTGAACCGAACTGACCATTAGTGTGTGGGTTTGTTTCTAGGCTTTGTATTCTATTCCATAGATCTGTATTTATATTTTTGTTGCTTATTTCCTTGAGGAGAGAGTCATAGATGTGAAATTATTAGATCAATTTGCCTTCTGCATAAACATTCAGTCGTTTCTGACTCTTAGGACCCCATGGACTATAGCCTTCCAGGAGTCTCTGTCCATGTGGATTCTCCAGGCAAGAATACAGGAGTGGGTTGCCATACCCTCCTCCAGGGGATCTTCCCAACCCAGGGATTGAACCCAGGTCTCTCACATTTCAGCTGTATTCTTTACCATCTGAGCCACCAGGGAAGCCCAAGAATACTGGAGTGGGTAGCCTATCCCTTTTCCAGGGGAAATTCTCGAGTGAGAAATCAAACCAGGGTCTCCTGCATTGCAGGCAGAGTCTTTAACAGCTGAGCTACTTGGGAATGAATTTATTATTTAAATGCTCCTGCTTCATGTTGGCAAATTAATGTCTTTAGTATCACCATGTTTTTCTCAAACTATTTATAAAGAAGCCATACTCTTTCCATCCATGTCACATGCTGTCCTTATGAAGATGATGCTCTTTTCCATTTCTGCATTGATATATGTTGTCCTTAGATGCAGAGTAAATTTTCAATTCTGGAAAGGACTATGCATTAGTGTTTCATTTACAGTGTAACGTGCTGATTTTGATCTGAAACTTCTCTGGTGAACCAGTATTTCTATCTAGAATATTAAAAAAATATATTTTGACAGTTTTGCATTTTTTGCAAGAACAACAATAGCAGATTTCTATATCAGAACTACTTAGAAGTTTGTTGCCCAATTGTCCTGCCAAAATACCTAATTTACAGTTGCATGGATAATGCTTAATGATTCTTCTTTCTTGGCAAACTCCTAGATTCATCTCCATTATAAACCATAAGTGCTTACTAAACAGTTTACTCAAGATTCTTTTATTGTACCTTTGTTTTACCCTGTGTGTATGTGCCTGTTTTTTTGTTTTGTGGTAGGTCAAGTTCCTATGATCAAACCTCCAGCAACTCTGCCAGAATGTGAACTTCTCAAAGGCAGATGTAAAATTAATTTTATTTTACATAAAATTATAGTAAGGAAAAATCTTAAATGTACAAGTGTTTAAAAGTAAAAGAGTAATATTATAATTTTTTTCGAATATACACCTGAAACAGTGAATTGATTGTTTCAAGAATTATCTAAAAATTTGGCAGGCATTTGAAACTAAAGAAAGACTAAGGCCTCTAAAGTATACATTGACCTCAGGTTAAAATGGCTGGAAATTTCTATCTCTTAATTTATTCCTCTGATTTCATCTGCCAGGATTTGATAGATTGTTACTTTGTGGGTAAGCAGTCAAACAAACCAAAACTAATTTTACAGAAAGTGTAGACAAAGGATGGATTAGAGGGTTCTACAATTAATGGGTCTAATTTCTATATTTTTATGTAATAAAGTATCTTTCTAGAAATAAGTTGCCTCTAATGAAGCTTTATATTGCTCAAAATATTTGTTGCTCTCAGTAAATCTTCATATAGAAAACTTATGCTTTAAAGTGGCCTCATAATCATAGGCCAAATGCTATTATTATTAGCTTTAGAAATTCTTAATGTTCAGCAAAGTTTTTTCTTAGAAGATTATGAAACCCCAGAGTAGAATTCACTCTTTAGAATAATTTACTATTTTACACTATCTGAGATTACTAAATAATACGAATTGTATAATCTTACTTTACAGAGAAACTGAACAAAAAATTTGGTGAAAGCTACTTTATAGAAACTGTAGGACAGTTTTTCCTTTACAATGAAGTCAGAGCAGGGGGAAAAAATGTAGCAGGACCTGATTGATGAAAGAAAGGAGCAGTTTTTGTATATATCTGGTTTACATACAGCAGAGAATATTGTATTTGATAGTTTAGCTTCCTTAATTCCAAGAATAGTAAAGTATATAGTGAGCTATGAAAATATATGTTTAGGATAAAAAAATCATTTTTATTATGAAGTAATATTGCTTCTTTTTGTTCTATATTTTTTCATAGAAAATGGTTACTAGGTCTCCAGCTTCACTTGTGGGTAGACATTTGATCTCTTCATATTAGAGAAGAAGGGCATATATGTGGTTCTCAAAGGTTCTTGGTTTATGATTCCCTTGGTTTTTCAATATTATTTCATGCAAACAAATGCCTAACTGTATGATCTACTAAGTAGTTAGGTCTAAGCAACTTAAAAAGCATTAAAAAAATCCATATGTAGAAATTGAAAGAAAAATTACTTATTTTATTTCTAAATACAACTATAATTGGCCACCTGATGCAAAGAACTGACTGATTGGAAAAGACCCTGATGCTGGGAAAGATTGAAGGTGGGAAGAGAAGGGGATGACAGAAGATGAGATGGTTAAATGGCATTACTGACTCAATGGATATGAGTTTGAGTAAGCTCCAGAAGTTGGTGATGGATAGGGAGGCCTGGCATACTGCAGTCCATGGTGTCACAAGGAGTTGGACACGACTGAGGGACTTAACTGAACTGAACCGAACTGACCATTAGTGTGTGGGTTTGTTTCTAGGCTTTGTATTCTATTCCATAGATCTGTATTTATATTTTTGTTGCTTATTTCCTTGAGGAGAGAGTCATAGATGTGAAATTATTAGATCAATTTGCCTTCTGCATAAACATTCAGTCGTTTCTGACTCTTAGGACCCCATGGACTATAGCCTTCCAGGAGTCTCTGTCCATGTGGATTCTCCAGGCAAGAATACAGGAGTGGGTTGCCATACCCTCCTCCAGGGGATCTTCCCAACCCAGGGATTGAACCCAGGTCTCTCACATTTCAGCTGTATTCTTTACCATCTGAGCCACCAGGGAAGCCCAAGAATACTGGAGTGGGTAGCCTATCCCTTTTCCAGGGGAAATTCTCGAGTGAGAAATCAAACCAGGGTCTCCTGCATTGCAGGCAGAGTCTTTAACAGCTGAGCTACTTGGGAATGAATTTATTATTTAAATGCTCCTGCTTCATGNCTTTACCATCTGAGCCACCAGGGAAGCCCAAGAATACTGGAGTGGGTAGCCTATCCCTTTTCCAGGGGAAATTCTCGAGTGAGAAATCAAACCAGGGTCTCCTGCATTGCAGGCAGAGTCTTTAACAGCTGAGCTACTTGGGAATGAATTTATTATTTAAATGCTCCTGCTTCATGTTGGCAAATTAATGTCTTTAGTATCACCATGTTTTTCTCAAACTATTTATAAAGAAGCCATACTCTTTCCATCCATGTCACATGCTGTCCTTATGAAGATGATGCTCTTTTCCATTTCTGCATTGATATATGTTGTCCTTAGATGCAGAGTAAATTTTCAATTCTGGAAAGGACTATGCATTAGTGTTTCATTTACAGTGTAACGTGCTGATTTTGATCTGAAACTTCTCTGGTGAACCAGTATTTCTATCTAGAATATTAAAAAAATATATTTTGACAGTTTTGCATTTTTTGCAAGAACAACAATAGCAGATTTCTATATCAGAACTACTTAGAAGTTTGTTGCCCAATTGTCCTGCCAAAATACCTAATTTACAGTTGCATGGATAATGCTTAATGATTCTTCTTTCTTGGCAAACTCCTAGATTCATCTCCATTATAAACCATAAGTGCTTACTAAACAGTTTACTCAAGATTCTTTTATTGTACCTTTGTTTTACCCTGTGTGTATGTGCCTGTTTTTTTGTTTTGTGGTAGGTCAAGTTCCTATGATCAAACCTCCAGCAACTCTGCCAGAATGTGAACTTCTCAAAGGCAGATGTAAAATTAATTTTATTTTACATAAAATTATAGTAAGGAAAAATCTTAAATGTACAAGTGTTTAAAAGTAAAAGAGTAATATTATAATTTTTTCTGAATATACACCTGAAACAGTGAATTGATTGTTTCAAGAATTATCTAAAAATTTGGCAGGCATTTGAAACTAAAGAAAGACTAAGGCCTCTAAAGTATACATTGACCTCAGGTTAAAATGGCTGGAAATTTCTATCTCTTAATTTATTCCTCTGATTTCATCTGCCAGGATTTGATAGATTGTTACTTTGTGGGTAAGCAGTCAAACAAACCAAAACTAATTTTACAGAAAGTGTAGACAAAGGATGGATTAGAGGGTTCTACAATTAATGGGTCTAATTTCTATATTTTTATGTAATAAAGTATCTTTCTAGAAATAAGTTGCCTCTAATGAAGCTTTATATTGCTCAAAATATTTGTTGCTCTCAGTAAATCTTCATATAGAAAACTTATGCTTTAAAGTGGCCTCATAATCATAGGCCAAATGCTATTATTATTAGCTTTAGAAATTCTTAATGTTCAGCAAAGTTTTTTCTTAGAAGATTATGAAACCCCAGAGTAGAATTCACTCTTTAGAATAATTTACTATTTTACACTATCTGAGATTACTAAATAATATGAATTGTATAATCTTACTTTACAGAGAAACTGAACAAAAAATTTGGTGAAAGCTACTTTATAGAAACTGTAGGACAGTTTTTCCTTTACAATGAAGTCAGAGCAGGGGGAAAAAATGTAGCAGGACCTGATTGATGAAAGAAAGGAGCAGTTTTTGTATATATCTGGTTTACATACAGCAGAGAATATTGTATTTGATAGTTTAGCTTCCTTAATTCCAAGAATAGTAAAGTATATAGTGAGCTATGAAAATATATGTTTAGGATAAAAAAATCATTTTTATTATGAAGTAATATTGCTTCTTTTTGTTCTATATTTTTTCATAGAAAATGGTTTCTAGGTCTCCAGCTTCACTTGTGGGTAGACATTTGATCTCTTCATATTAGAGAAGAAGGGCATATATGTGGTTCTCAAAGGTTCTTGGTTTATGATTCCCTTGGTTTTTCAATATTATTTCATGCAAACAAATGCCTAACTGTATGATCTACTAAGTAGTTAGGTCTAAGCAACTTAAAAAGCATTAAAAAAATCCATATGTAGAAATTGAAAGAAAAATTACTTATTTTATTTCTAAATACAACTATACAAGTGAGATGACTATGCCTGCTATACACTATACACTTAAGCATATAATTTGATTGGATACTACCAACTTAATCTTCTGTGACACATTGTTTTTGCTCGAGACTTGCTTTTTATCACAATTGCCATTTCCCATTTTTCCAAAAACATGACACCATCAAAAGGAAAATAACCTAATGTTAAAACAGTAAACTACATCAAGCTAGCAATTTGCATGGTATTCAACAGATACTGAGTAGAGGAATACTTCAAACTTTTAAAATATTTTATTAAATTTCTGTATTTTGCATGTTCCAGGATACCTCAGTGCCAAGTTTATAATCAGTGGGACTATACTTTATGGACTCACCTTTGAGGCACACTCTCCATATGTGCATCTTCTCTCCCATACAGAAAGAGAATTTTCAGGAATTGACATTTTTATTTAAATTCTTCCAACTATGGCTTAGGTCAGGGGGGAAGATCACACGGATTTTTCATTACAATTTGACCCAGGTACAAATTACTGATTCTTACTTTTCTCATCTGTTTAAGAGAGAAAATGAGGCAAAACTACTGACTTGTGGGATTATTATAATTTCTCAGTTTAATTAACAGATCCATGTTTGTTTCTTCTCTCTGACATTAATAGTCATAAAACCATGAACAGTCACTTTGCTTCTGTGGACTTCAGTTCTCTCATGGAGAGAATTTCAGTCGGAGGATTGAACTGGTAGTCTCTGAGGAAAGTTTCAGCTCTATAGTTCTTTGTTTCCATAACACTAAGTAGATAGTTGATTTCTTTGACTCTGTTTCCTCAGCACAAAATACCCTGGTAGTACGCTGTAGGTATTGGCATTGACTAGTAATTAAAACTGTACACACAAAACTGATTAGTATCATAATATCTTATTTCTTGATATGCTTGTTTTCAGTTATTTTTCTTTCTTTGCAACTTCTTTGATTGAAATTATATCATAAGCAGCAGGGATTAAAAAAAAAATCTTTTGAACTGTTATACACACAAAAAAAATCTATCAAAATCTTCAATAATAGAAAAGTCAGCAGTTTGAAACTATGATTTTCTTTCACACTAAGCTATGTAGGTCAAATTTCTTTTAGAGATAAGTATTTCACCATCTATTGTTTATTCATATGTGAGTGTATCATTATATATAACTTGATCATTAAGATTTTGTGTCTTTAACTATATTTACCTTAGAATGTTTAAAAAGGAACAAATAAACAAAATTTCAACCTATTCCATCAAACAAATAATAGGAGGATGGGTTATAACAAATTGAAATCGCTAACCCAGCCAAAACTGGAAGAAGAGATTTTATGTTTTGATGATTGCTCTTACCCCTAGAAAAATATTGTGAATTCTGGAAGCTTGCTAAAACCTGTTGAGCAATTTAGAATGAGGAACAAACTTATGAGGAATATATGCTCATTAAAAATTTAGGTTAAATATTCTTTAAAATATACCTTAAATTTTCTAAGCCGTAGTCAGTTCAATCAGTTCAGTCACTTGGTCGTGTCTGATTCTTTGTGACCCCATGGACTACAGCACGCCAGTTTTCCTTGTCCATCAACAACTCCTGGAGTTTACTCAAATTCATGTCCAGTGAGTCAGTGATGCCATCCAATCATCCCATCCCTTTCTTCTCCCACCTTCAACTTGCCAGATCAGAGACTTTTCAAATGAGTCAGTTCTTTGAATCAGGTGCCAAAGTATTGGAGTTTCAGCTACAGTATCAGTCCTTCCAATGAGTATTCAGGACTGATTTCCTTTAGAATGGACTGATTGGCTCTCCTTGCAGTCCAAGGGACTCGCAAGAGTCTTCTCCCACACCACAGTTCAAAAGCATCAGTTCTTCAGCACTCAGCTTTCTTTATAGTTCAATACTCTCATTCATACATGACTACTGGAAAAAAACAAAACAAAACAAAACATAGCTTTGACTAGACAGACATTTGTTGGCAAAGTAATGTCTCATGCTTTTTAATATGCTCTCTAGGTTGGTCATTGCTTTTCTTCCAAGGAACAAGTGTCTTTTAATTTCATGATTGCAGTCACCATCTGCAGTGATTTTGGAGCCCAAAAAGATAAAGTCTGTTACTATTTCCATTGTTTCCCCATCTTTGCCATGAAGTGATGGTACCAGATACTATTATCTTAGTTTTCTGAATGATGAGTTTTAAGCCAGCTTTTTCACTCTGCTCTTTCACTTTCATCAAGAGGCTCTTTAGGTGTTCTTCATTTTTCTGCTATAAGGGTGGTATCATCTGCATATCTGAGGTTATTGATATTTCTCCTGGCAATCTTGATTCCAGCTTGTGTTTCATCCAGCCTGGCATTTCACGTGATGTATTTTTCATATAAATTAAATGAACAAGGTGACAATATACAGCTTTGATGTATTCCTTTCCTTATTTGGAGCCAGTCTGTTGCTCCACGTCTGGTTCTAACTGTTGCTTCTTGACCTGTACACAGGAGGCAGGTACAGTGGAGTGGTATTCCCATCTCTTTAAGAATTTTCCACAGTTTGTTGTGATCCACACAGTTAAAGACTTTGGCAAAGTCAATAAAGCAGAAGTAGATGTTTTTCTGGAACTCTCTTGCTTTTGCAATGATCCAACAGATGTTTCCAATTTGGTCTCTGGTTCCTCTGCCTTTAGTAAATCTAGCTTGAACATCTGGAAGTTCATGGTTCACATACTGCTGAAGCCTGGCTTGGAGGATTTTGAGCATTACTTTAGTAGTGTGTGAGAAAAGTGCAATTGTGCAGTAGTTTTTGGCATTGCCTTTCTTTGGGA
Organism: Oreotragus oreotragus; assembly: GCA_006410675.1. Taxonomy (NCBI): domain Eukaryota; kingdom Metazoa; phylum Chordata; class Mammalia; order Artiodactyla; family Bovidae; genus Oreotragus; species Oreotragus oreotragus. Next base: position 158,943 of record SJYX01013993.1, on the reverse strand, counting down.
TTGCAATGAAAACTGACCTTTTCCAGTCCTGTTGCCACTGCTGAGTTTTCCAAATTTGCTGACATGTTGAGTGCAGCACTTCAAGAGCATCATCTTTTAAGATTTTGAAAGAGCTCAACTGGAATTCCATCACCTCCACTACCTTTGTTCATAGTGATGCTTCCTAAGGTCCACTAGACTTTACATTATAGGATGTCTGGCTCTAAGTGAATGATCACACCATCATGGTTATCTGGGTCATGAAGGTATTTTTTGTGTAGTTCTATTGTATATTCTTGCCACCTCTTCTTAATATTGTCTGTTTCTTTTATGTCCATACCATTTATGTCTTTTACAGAGCCCATTTTTGCATGAAATATTCCCTTGGTGTCTCTAATTTTCTTGAAGAAATCTCTGGTCTCTCCCATTCTATTGTTTTCCTCTATTTTTCTTTGCACTGATCCCTAAGGAAAGCTTTATCTCTCCTTGCTATTCTTTAGATCTCTGCATTCGAATGAATATATCTTTCCTTTCTCCTCTGCCTTTAGCGTCTCTTCTTTTCTCAGGTATTTGTAAGGCCTCCTCAGACAACCATTTTGCCTTTTTGTATTTCTTTTTCTTGGGGATGGTCTTCATCACTGCCTCCTGTACAATGTCACAAACCACCGTCCATAGTTTCTCAGGCGTTCTGTCTGTCTGATCTAATCCCTTGAATCTATTAGTCACTTCCACTGTATAATCATAAGGGATTTGATTTAGCTCAGACCTGAATGGTCTAGTGGTTTCCCCTATTTTCTTCAGTTTAAGTCTGCATTTGGCTAAAAGGAGTTCACGACCTAGCCACAGTCAGCTCCCTGTCTTGTTTTTGCTGACTGTATAGAGCTTCTTTCTCCATCTTTGGCTTATCACGTTAAAATAACAACAAAAAAAGTTGAGTGTCACAGTCTCAATCAACAGAAATAATTCAAGTAATGCTGATTCACTTCAAAATCTTGTCTAGAATGTATAAAGGTCAGGAACGGCGGTGGTAAGGAGACACCGCTCGTCCAAGGTAAGGAGCAGCGGTTGTGCTTTGCTGGAGCAGCCGTGAAGAGACAACCCACGCCCAAGGTAAAAGAAACCCAAATAAGATGGTAGGTGTTGCAAGAGGGCATCAGAGGGCAGACACACTGAAACCAGGCTCACAGAAAACTAGTCATTCTAATCACACTAGGACCACAGCCTTGTCTAACTCCTTGAAACCAAGCCATGCCTGCGGAGCAACCCAAGAAGGGCGGGTCATGGTGGAAAGGACTGACAGAACGTGGTCCACTGGAGAAGGGAATGGCAAGCCACTTCAGTATTCTTGCCTTGAGAACCCCATGAACAGTATGAAAAGGCAAAATGATAGGATANCACAGCCTTGTCTAACTCAATGAAACCAAGCCATGCCTGCGGAGCAACCCAAGAAGGGCGGGTCATGGTGGAAAGGACTGACAGAACGTGGTCCACTGGAGAAGGGAATGGCAAGCCACTTCAGTATTCTTGCCTTGAGAACCCCATGAACAGTATGAAAAGGCAAAAATGATAGGATACCAAAAGAGGAACTGCCCAGGTCATTAGGTGCCAAATATGCTACTGGAGATCAGTGGAGAAATGACTCCAGAAAGAATGAAGGGATGTAGCCAAAGCAAAAACAACACCTAGTTGTGGATGTGACTGGTGATAGAAGCAAGATCCGATGCTGTAAAGAGCAATATTGCGTAGGAACCTGGAATGTCAGGTCCATGAATCAAGACAAATTGGAACATCTCAAACAAGAGATGGCAAGAGTGAACGTCGACATTCTAGGAATCAGAGAACTAAAAAGGACTGGAATGGGTGAATTTAACTCAGATGACCATTATATTTACTATTGTGGGCAGGAATCGCTCAGAAGAAATGGAGTAGCCTTCATGGTCAACAAAAGAGTCCGAAATGCAGTACTTGGATGCAATCTCAAAAACGACAGAATGATCTCTGTTCATCTCCAAAGCAAACCATTCAATATCACAGTTATCCAAGTCTATGCCCCAACCAGCAATGCTGAAGAAGCTGAAGTTGAACGGTTCTATGAAGACCTACAAGACCTTTTAGAACTAACACATAAAAAAGATGTCCTTTTCATTATAGGGGACTGGAATGCTAAAGTAGGAAGTCAAGAAACACCTGGAGTAACAGGCAAATTTGGCCTTGGAATGCGGAATGAAGCAGGGCAAAGACTAATAGAGTTTTGCCAAGAAAATGCACTGGTCATAGCAAACACCCTCTTCCAGCAACACAAGAGAAGACTCTACACATGGACATCACCAGATGGTCAACACCGAAATCAGATTGATTATATTCTTTGC
>SJYX01013993.1:128143-142219 GCA_006410675.1 Oreotragus oreotragus | reverse complement strand
TTTATTTTTTTTTAAATTTATTTATTTATTTATTTATTTGCCTTTTATTTTATTTTATTTTATTTTTTACACGAACTCCCAAAAAGAGGTTTCTCTTAAAATTCTGTGTTGCCATGATGACCCCTGGCTCCACCTGAACTTAACTTCTCTCAAACCTTGAGCTAACTCATGCGTTTTTCTTATGGAAATGTTTGTCTTAAGCTATGTTCATGAGCTATGTATTTACCCTAGATTCTGTCTTCAAGACTCTTCTGCCTAAGACTCAGAATGGACTTGACAAACCAGTATGTTTTACTCACACAAATGTTCTCTTAAGCCATGTTAATGAGACTGTATTTGCTTGGAAATCTGCATTTCTTCAAGATTCATGTCAATTATTTTATGGCTTGGGACAACTCACCTTGTGCCAATATTATCTCAAAATGCATGTTGTGGGTGAGAGGCCTGGTGCCAGTCTCTGAGTTTTGAGACATTTCCTTTCTTCAATTAGCAGACTGCTAGTAGTTATATACAATAAACTGTGGGAAATTCTGAAACAGATGGGAATACCAGACCACCTGACCTGCCTCTTGAGAAACCTATATACAAGTCAGGAAGCAAAAGTTAGAACTGGACATGGAACAACAGACTGGTTCCAAATAGGAAAAGGAGTACATCAAGGCTGTATATTGTCACCCTGCTTATTTAATTTATATGCAGAGTACATCATGAGAAAAGCTGGGCTTGAAGAAGCACAAGCTGGAATCAAGATTGGCAGGAGAAATATCAATAACCTCCGATATACAGATGACACCATCTTATGGGAGAAATCAAAGACAAACCAAAGAGCCTCTTGATGAAAGTGAAAGAGGAGAGTGAAAAAGTTGGCTTAAAGCTCAACATTCAGAAAATGAACATCATGGCATCCGGTCCCATCACTTCATGGGAAATAGATGGAGAAACAGTGGAAACAGTGTCAGACTATTTTTTGGGCTTCAAAATCACTGCAAATGGTGACTGCAGCCATGAAACTAAAGACGCTTACTCCTTGGAAGGAAAGTTATGACCAACCTAGATAGCATATTAAAAAGCAGAGACATTACTTTGCCGACTAAGGTCCATCTAGTCAAGGCTATGGTCATTCTGTTGGTCATGTATGGAGGTGAGAGTTGGACTGTGAAGAAAGCTGAGCACTGAAGAGTTGATGCTTTTGAACTGTGCTGTTGGAGAAGACTCTTGAGAATCCCTTGGACTGCAAAGAGATTCAACCAGTCCATCCTGAAGGAGACCAGTCCTGGATGTTCATTGGAAGGACTGATGCTGAGGCTGAAACTCCAATACTTTGGCCACCTCATGTGAAGAGTTGACTCTTTGGAAAAGACTTTGATGCTGGAGGGATTGGGGGCAGGAGGAGAAGGGGACAACAGAGGATGAGACGGCTGGATGGCATCACGGACTCAATGCACATGAGTTTGGGTGAACTCCAGGAGCTGGTGATGGACAGGGAGGCCTGGAGTGCTACGATTCATGACGTCACAGAATCGGACACGACTGAGTGACTGAACTGAACTGGAGTAGTTATATAACATCCATCTGAAGACTGTCAGAGGGGCACTCTTTAACCCTCTTCTGATGTCTATGTCAGAACTTTTCTCTCTTTTGTATTTTAATAAAACTTTATTATATAAAAGCTCTGAGGGATCAGGCCTCATCACTGGCCCTGGATTGAATCCTCCTCCAGAGGCCAAGAATCCCAGCATCTTCATGGCTCAGCAACAACCTTTTGGTACCATTACTGAGTAGTATATATGGTGGTCTTTCCTAAGGCTCACTCTGTCTGGGTAATGGAGCACCTGGTATAGTTATTGAATCCTGTGATCACTATCCTTTTGCTCCAGTTCTTTTACTGTGAAGTGGGATCCTTGGTCAGAGGTAATAATGCTAAGTCACTTCAGTCGTCTCCGACTCTGTGCGACCCCACTGACAGCAGCCCACCAGGCTCCCTGGTCCCTGGGATTCTCCAGGCAAGAACACTGGAGTGGGTTGCCATTTCCTTCTCTGAGGTAATAATGTGTGGGATATATTAGATTGAATGAGGCACTCAGTAGGTTTATGTATATTGTTTACAGCATCACTGTGGGTAGGAAAGACACATCTATATGCAGAATATGTGTGTTTTCCAACACGAATAAATTACTACTTATTCTGTTATCAAAGGTATATAACAAGCAACATTTTGCCAGGTAGCAGACAGTTTTCCCTAGTTATAGCACCATGTTAGAGCTCAGCATGATTTGTTCTCTGCTAGTAAGCAGAGCACTGTGGCTAGGAAATATACCATTTATTCTTGATGTCCATGTTGCTAGCTGGAAATCATGAATTCTATTACTAAGGAAGATGTCACGAAGCAACTTGTAGGCTTTGCAGCAATGCTGAATCTGGTTATGCAGATATAAACCTAATCTGTTTAAATCCAAATTATTTTAAAAATAGAACTGAAATTTATAAAGCAGTATAAATTAAATGTTTACATAACTTAATTGAGCAATAGTGCTAGGTCATTTCTTCTACTGTCTCACTGGATTTTCACTGTAGTCCATAAACTTGTTCTAATATAGGCATTTAAAAGGTTAAGAGATTTTAAAGTTATTTTATATGATCAGAGGTTTAGAACTAGAAAACAAGTCCAGTACTTTTCACACTCTATCACTATTTCTTAAACAGAGATACTGCTTGATTTATTATGTGGTTGAATTGATTGGCTAAAATTTATTGAATATTTACAATGTGCCACACACTGTTATACCAAGTACGAGGTTAGCATATTATATAGTTTCTCATTTCATTTTCTTACTAACCATGTGGAATACATATGTTATTATCTCCATTTTATAAATGACAAAATTCTGGCTTAAAGAGTTTAAGCAATATAACCAAGATCACATAGCTAGTAAGCAAAATTCAACTTCAAGGCCATAGGACACACACAGCTAAATATACACAATTATCCCTTTGGAAGTAAGATAAATGGGAACCAAGCAACAGCTTAGACACTGGAATAATTTGTTTCAAAAGTTAGGAAAATGTAAATCAGGGATGTTACTGAAAGAAATACCCATTTTACATGAAGAATTATATACAAAATATTTAAAAAAAAATAAGAACTCAATATAATTTATGTCTTACAAAAATATTGAAGCATGTAAGTAAGTAGTAAGTTTTTTTTAAATCTAATTTGCTACTATGGAAAATGAACATCACACATCATATATTGTCACTCTAAAGATGAAAGGCATTTAACTTTATATAAATATATATTTATAAAAGTCTGTTTAATAGCCACTTCATGACCTAGATTTATGCTCCATAAACAATTGAGAACTGACATTTAAATCGGACACTTGTGTTGAGAATTATGATTTTTTAAATAATTCAACATTATTTCCATAAAAGCAAAGTTTAAATATTCTGACTTATTTTAGGAGATTTTAAATGATTAAGACAATCTTCCAGTGTCTTATTGTGATCTAAATGTAGAAAAAAATTCATGTATAATTCAGATCAGAGCAAATATTTCATTCAAAGGAAAAAAAAAAGCATTGCAGCACTTTGAGAATAGTAAAATGCTTAGTTTTCATGGAATGTGTTTGACAGTAAGATTTTTTAAAAGATCTAAGAGTCTGACCTTTCTCCCCCGCCCCACAACTAAGTAGGTTTTTTAAAATGAGCACATCTGGTTTATGTTTCTAAACCTCTGGCCTTTAAAAGCTTTGTTCCCAATTCACACAAAATACCATTCAGGATTGCTTGACATAATGACCCTTCCCTGTGGGTGGTTAGGTGAATAAAGTGATTAAATGGAATCAGGAATTTAACAGGTATGTAGCAAGTTAATTTTTGCATTCTGAAAGGATTTGTAAACAGTTATTGTTTGTGGACATATCTTAAGTGATTTTTACTTTCTTAACGTTTTAATTATATTGTTTTTCAAGAACCAAATTTGTCTTTTTTTGTTAAGTAATCACACTGGCACTCTTATCTGGTAATTTAGAACAAAGCACATAGTGTTAAAAACGGAAGGTTTTTTATTTTATTTCAAAGCTCCAATACTGTCACTAGTTAAAAAAAAAAAAAAAGGCCACTGAAAAGGTAGTCAGGTTGGATCCATAAATCCAGATGGCCATTCAACATTTAACAAACTCTTTGGTACTCAATTGAGTTAAACACTAAATGGTGCATTGACAAGGAAGATTTCATTTCTATGAGGTCCACTAATAAAATGCTCAGAGTTATTTGTGTAGAGTGTAATTCCTTCTGACTGTGCCTTCCATTTGCCTGGAGGACATACCAGTTTAAAAATGTTCAGCACACTACACCATGCATAACAGGTAATCTGCCTAATTAAGTCCTATAAGAATGTTCTAAGTAAAAGGCTGAAGAGCTCTGGTAACCTCTGCTTCACCCTCCCCATGCACCAGAGCTTCTGAGATTGAGAAACTCCAGCCATTAACTCAAGTGTTTACACTTGAAGCTCAAATTCTACTTTGCCAGAATGGCTCATTTCACATTTTACAAATCTGTTTTCTCATTTGTAGGCAGAAAGAGTCTGTCAATTTTTTATGTTATAATTCTCAACTTGTTCTGATAGGGAATGATCTAACTCATAACTGTAATTCATATTGCAAAAATCATGCTGGGACTGGGACTGCTATATTCAGAGACCTAACAATATTTACATCCATGTTTTGAGTGCATTCATTTAGTATGTTTCAATGAATTATTAATTATGACCAACAATAAAATATTATTTTGCTTAGATGCACAGCAATAGGAAAGATGCCCAAGAGAAATTTATCTGACAGCTCAAAACAAAATGGCCAAATCCACTCATAGGTTACACATCCAACACAGCATGAAGTATATTTGCCCATCAAATGCACTCAGTGAATGTTTTTCTCAACTTGTCAATGTTTTATCAAGAGAATAAAAGCCAAACTTTAAGACTCAGATATAGAAACCTCAATTTAGTGATTAAAAATAAAGCACAATAGACAAATAATAAGGGTTTTGGAAAACTCTTCAACTGTACTAGAAAATGATAACAATGATTTTTATTTAATGTCAATATGGGTAGAATCATACTACATACACTGAAGTACAGATTATACTTTATTCAATTATACTTTATTAAATTTATGTCAATTGTCAAATAATATTCACTACCTCTTAACATGCTCCCTTATAATTGTCTTTTGATCTATACAACAAAATCCTGAGAAATCTAATACTATTCACTGAATTGTCTTTTTTTCTCTTTTACTACACACATTAGACTGATTGCAAAATCAGTGCTACTTATTTATTCTACGTACACCTTTCATTTTTTTCCTTCTTTATTTAGATAGATGGCTTCAAACCTGACTGTTTTCAGGATTTTTTTCTCAGCTGTACTACTAGGTCAGTAATAAACCCTCCAGTTTGTTGGTTGGCAGCTGTCTTAGAGATATTTCAGAAGGCATGGGAAGTACCAGCTAGTTACCGGTAGAACTCAAACCATGTCATTTGAGTTGCCAGCATCTAATGAGGCATTATTAGTTTTTCAGACCCAGAAAGAATGTTAAGGACCTAGAGATGATGGGCCCCAGAGAAAGTTGATGTTAGCTAAATATATACATACTCAATTTTGGACCCAAATTATCAGAGTCAGACTTTGTAGCCTGGAAGAGCTGGATTTAATTTCTTGCTGTGTAGGAACCTTGAGGGAAGCTAGTTAATTCATATGCCTCAGTTTCTTCATCTGAAATAATAATACTTATGATTTTTTTTCCAGTAGTCATGTATGGATGTGAGAGTTGGACTATAAAGAAAGCTGAGCACTGAAGAATTGATGCTTTCGAACTGTGGTGGTGGAGAAGACTCTTGAGAGTCCCTTGGACTGCAAGGAGATTGAACCAGTCCATTCCAAAGGAAACCAGTCCTGAATATTCATTGGAAGGACTGATACTAAAGCTGAAACTCCAATATTTTGCTTACCTGATATGAAGAATTGACTCATTCAAAACGACCCTGATGCTGGGAGAGATTGAAGGTGGAAGGAGAGGGGGACAACAGAGGATGAGATGGTTGGATGGCATCACCAACTCAATGGACATGAGTTTGAGTAAACTCTGGGAATTGGTGATGGACAGGGAGGCCGGGCATGCTGCAGTCCATGGGATCATAAAGAGTTGGACTGACTAAGTGACTGAACTGAATTGAATCATGTAGGTCCCTTCAGAGGATTGAGAAAATGTTTGTGGAATGTTTGAAAAAACAGACACATAGGCATAGGCAGTGTTGCTGCTGCTGCTAAGCCGCTTCAGTCGTGTCCGACTCTGTGCGGCCCCATACACGGCAGCCCACCAGGCTCCCCCGTCCCTGAGATTCTTCTGGCAAGAACACTGGAGTGGGTTGCCATATCCTTCTCCAATGCATGAAAGTGAAAAGCGAAAGTGAAGTCGCTCAATCGTGTCCGACTCTTTGCGACCCCATGGACTGCAGCNGCCGCTTCAGTCGTGTCCGACTCTGTGCGGCCCCATACACGGCAGCCCACCAGGCTCCCCCGTCCCTGAGATTCTCCTGGCAAGAACACTGGAGTGGGTTGCCATATCCTTCTCCAATGCATGAAAGTGAAAAGTGAAAGTGAAGTCGCTCAGTCGTGTCCGACTCTTTGCGACCCCATGGACTGCAGCCCACCAGGCTCCTCCATCCATGGGATTTTCCAGGCAAGAGTACTGGGGTGGGGTGCCATTGCCTTCTCCGATAGGCACTGCTAATGAAGAGTAATTATAGTTAGATCAACTCAGAAGTTCTGTAATCAACCTTTATGTCAAAATAGTTCTTTCTCATTATGACTTGCCATTATACCATTTTCAGACATTCACAACCACTCACAGTCTTGAAATCTGCACTTCAAAACAGGTATGCTCCATTTTTACTTGTCTCCAACTACTGCTCTTAATTTTATTTTTCTCCCTCATTGCGATAATCTTATGTAAAAAGTCTTTGAACAGAAATTAGAGACTGTAAATTGATGCTAGGATTTTTTAACCTTAATTTTTCTCTTTTTCTTTTTTGCTATTTTAAAATAAAGTCTGAGTTTTCACATAAACATTGAATTTAAATATTTTCTCTCAAATAAGGTCTTCTCTTAAAAAAAAAAAAAAGGTAGTATTTGGCTTATGTTAGCCTCATGGCAAAAATCAGTTGGATGGTTTTCCTCTTTCATATTTATCTGTCATAATTCAAACTGTTTCCCACTTCTCTGGTACCTGTGTGCCCCTTATAGGCATTTAACTTTGTGTTCTCTGCCTTAGAATCTTGTCCTAAGGCTAAATTATAAGTCTAAAATTGCTTGTGTACTAGGGTTTACTTTTCTGTTTTCCTCATTTTGAAAGGTAAGCCCACCATTATTTAATTAATTCTTGTGGCAACTTTTACAACTAACCTCTCTTAACTTTCCATTAAGTATTTTTATTTTAGCCTCTGTCATATCTTTATACATACATGTGTGTATATACATATATAAATATATAAATGTGTGCTTATATATCTGATGTTGTTTAATCACTAAGTCAGACTTCCTTGGTGTCTCAGAGGATAAAGTGTCTGCCTGCAATGCAGGAGACCCAGGTTCGATTCCTGGGTTGGGAAGATCCCCTGAAGAAAGAAATGGCAACCCATTCCAGTATTCTTGCCTGGAGAATCCCATGGACAGAGGAGCCTTAGTGGGCTACAGTCCACGGGGCCACAAACAGTCGGACATGACTGAGTAACTTCACTTCACTTCACTTCACTTCAATCACTAAGTCATGTCCAACTCTGCAACCCCATGGACTACCACACACTAGGTTTCTTTGTCCTCCACCATCTCCGAGTTTGCTCAGACTTATATCCTTTCAGTCAGTGATGCCATCTGACCATCTCATCCTCTTTTGCCCCTTTCTTCGCTTGCCCTCAGTCTTCCTCAGCATCAGGGTCTTTTCCAATGAGTAGGAGACCAAAGTACTGGAGCTTCAGTTCCAGCATAAGTCCTTCCAATGAATATTCAGGGTTGATTTCCTTTAGGATTGACTGGTTTGATCTCCTTGCAGTCCAAGGGACTCTCAAGAATCCTCTCCAGCACTTCTTTATGGTCCAGACTCTCCATATATGACTACTGGGGAAAAAATATTTATATATGTGTGTATGTATATATATATAATTCTTAGCTTCTAAAATTCAATTAAAATATATATTAAGTGTTGGCTATGAAAAAAGTGAATACTATGGTCACATAAAAGATGATGTGATTTAAAGACAGACAAATAAACAACACAGGACTATTCTTAATGGGGAGAAAAGCAAGTGTGAAGTAGAATTTTATTACAAGACTAAATGTGCTGTGATAAAACAGTGACACCAACAGGAACACTGGAAGAACAGAGAATAAACCTCATGGTAGCATGAAAGTGGTACCCGGAGACAGTGACACTTGAGCTAGGCCTGGAAAAGTGGCACTAATTTGCAGAAGAAAAAATAAAACAGCTGGCAGGGCAAAGGAAAGAACAGATTAAAGTATGGAGTCACAAATGTAAGAGGTCATTGCTGTTTTGGAGATCGAGATGTGATGAGGAAGCAGATGGAGGATAGTGGAAGATAATTATGTTAAGAATATTTCAACCAGAATGGCTGTTTGTTTGACTGCTAGGCCATAGAGGACTTGATTTTGAAGACAACATTCAGCCACTCAGGAAGGTTTTTGAACAAAATAGTTACATAAATTTCATTCTACTTTCCATAATAAGATACTATAAGCATAAGATATCAATGAACAGGATAAAGATAATTGAACCTTGTCCAATATAAATTTCCACTGTTTTAGAGACAGACTTCTACCACCCAGTTTGAAAAATGGCCATCCTTCTCAAGCTGTGAGAAACTAGAAAAGGTAAGAACTTGGAATGTCAGGGACAGACATAATGTTAAAGGTGGACTTTTGGTTTTGTTCTGTTACTTACAAGATCTGCAATAAGAATTCACTCTAATGTCAATGCTGGATGTGGATGTCCCACAGTCCAGTTCCTGTCATCCAGATTAGATTGCCAATTATTCTATGCCACTGAAGATCAGACAGGGCTCTTAAATAAACCCTTTCCAAACTTGATCATTTGTCCTCTATTTTTACTTTTAATTATCTGACTTCCAGTTCATACTGTTTACAAAATGTTTAAAATGTTGTGATAAGGTATTAATATGTGTCCCTCTTTATTATCTTAAAAAACATCTCCTTTTTTAAGATCACAGAAAATATAATTATTTATACATTGTATCTCTCTTGGCATTTGAATTTTCAGGCTCAGTATTATTGATAAACATTGCTCTAAAAATAAAAATACTTTCTTTACTTTCAAGGTTACTATAAGGGCTTTTTTTCCAAGTTACTATGAACAAGTAATACTAATATAACTGGGTTATGCTTTTTTATTGTAAATTAGAAAGACTAAAGAGCAAAACTGGGAAGTGAGATATTCTAAAAGTGATTAATTCATTTGTATAGCTGCAGATGTATTTATTATCCTTGATTTACATCTTTTTTAAATTTCTAATATCAGAATGTAAAGTAATTTTTATTTTTGATAAAAATGTTTTAACTTATTTGAAAAAGTTAAATGCCCTTGATATCTTTGTTTAATGTCATCCTTATTATCCATGTGTTAGTTCTGCTTTACATGTGAGATTATTTTATAAATCTTCATGATTGAGATTCTAAAGAAATTCACTTTTTATCAACATTTTAGAGGGAAAGCAATGATTCCTTTATAGTTCAAAATATTAAGATATTCAGCCTTCTTCATTCTAATCCCCATCATTGACCAGTCATGGTTAAGAAAACTTCATCCTCACAAAAAATCTATGGCACAGTTAAAGCTATTATAATTATGGAAAGAGTTAATTAAATTAGAATTCAAGATATACTGAGTTATTGGTGTAACTCAATAATTACTTAGCTATGAGGCATCCCTGAAGAGCATGCTTATTTTATCCTATTTTATAGCCACTCCATAAAATATATATGCACCCGAGGACATAATAATCTTTTTCTATCTGGGAAGAAGTTACTATTCTTTATTGAGAACTGTGGTGAAGTTTATAATCCTTGTCTCTTACCTTGCTTCTTTACCTTGTTATGTGAGTTTTTGTTTGGTTTTCTACTCTTTACAAGTATGCATTATCTTTGGTTTATACTTTAGTAGCAAGACACCATCATTCTTAGCATATATTACCCTATAAGTATCATGTTTTAAATATCACAGACATTTGGACCCACTAGAATATTAATTTCAGGGAAGAGAGTCATAATCTTTCTTAGTCACTAGCATATCACTGGTATTTTAACTGTATTTTTTTATACCACTTCAGCAAAAGAAGAGGACATGATGTCTCATTTCTTTCACTTATGTATAAATGTCTAGGTCCTTTAATTAGCCTCCAGTGATACTTGAGATCTTTTATGACATAACACTTGAGGAAGGATTGGAGTACCTTATTACAGTATGGAGGTTGTAGAAGCCTCATCTCACTAGTCAGCCTTTGTCAGGGTGGATTTTGATGGGATGCTATTTTTTCTGAAGTGTTTGGATGGAATTGAGTGGGCTAAATGTGATCTGTTATCTTGCTGGTCTGCTTATTAGCTGAACATTTGGTTGGAGCACAATTTTGTTGTTGTTTTCCTTTGCCTTTTTTTTTTTTTTTTTTAGTCTTCAACCATTGGTGTGTCTAGGCTGCCAGCTTCAGCTCTTAAGTCTGGGATACAAGAAGCAAGAAGAAAACAAAACAAAGTCATCACTGTCTTGTTTCTTGAGTCCCAAGTTCCCCAGCTAGCCTCCTACCTTCTTTCTGTCTTTCAGAGTCGTCTTATGTTTGTTTTACATATAATGCTTATGGCTTAGAATTATACCTTGGAGGATAGAGAAAAGTGTGCTACTCCATTTTTCAAACACTTGGGACATAAACAATATACTTCTAAACAACCTTGGGTCGAAGAGAAAATATTAAAAATAAAATACAATAAATATGAATAAAGCTACTTGAGTCACTGACAAGATAGTATGTGGCAGTTGTCTCAAAGATATCTGAATCTACCAATAGCCTAAGATTTAGGTCTGCAACCAAGAGATACTGTTTCTGAAAAGGATACTGAAAGCTACCTCTGTCTGATAGCCGATGTCAAAATGCGATTGCTAATGGAAATTATAGCCAACAGAAATCACCACAGAAAGCTGTAAGCTTGTTTCCTGGATAACCAGAGAAGCATAGCCTTTTTTTTTTTTTGTATGCAGTTTACTAAGCAAAAGCATATGAGCTTGGAAGTGTTGCAGACTCAATACTAAATATAATACTTGATAGTGTTGAAGGCCTAAAATTCATTCATAGTCTAGATGCCCACACATTAAAATATTAAAATATGATTTATAATCAAGTTGATCAAGATATCATAGATATCTAAAATAAGACATTGTTTTATACGCCCCCTGAACTTTTCAGCAATACATTATATATTAAATTTTTATTTGTTTTAAAATTAATTTATGAATTCTAACTTCTCTCTGCAATGTATAGATTATTATATAAGGACTATTTTTCTCAATTTATATACCTTAGAGCTTCCTTTCCTATAGATTTATATACTGCAAAAGAGTCTAGTAAGCTCCAGTTTCCAGAAATGTCCTGAACTGCTTTTGAGGAAAACTGACTGCCCAAAGTCCTGCAACCTTGCAATAGATAAGTAAAGCAAACAGAATTATAATGATATGAATAGCTCTGTATATATCAATACTTTCTGCACCAAATCACTCTTTTGCCAGCCATAACTCTCTGGACCAAGAATAGAGATTGATTGAATAAAAGAGGACATTCAATGCTTTGTGACTTCTAAACTAGCAGGAGATAAGGTTTAATTGCTTGAGAATACAATTTTCTGGATGATATAGTAATAGAAGGTTGTCAATATATTAAGCTGCTATTGAATTTCAGTGACTATTGCTGTGGATTGTTGGCACTATTTACAGTTCAACTTTCTCTGTCTGAGAAAGTTTAAATCCCAGAGCTGATGGTCAGGGAAGGGCAATGACTGCTTGAGTCACTGCAATCCCAGGAGAAAAGGAAGAATGCCTTGGCCTATTCTCCCTGTTCTATAGTTACTTCCATTCAACTAAGTAGATAGATAAAGCAAACAAAATTATAATGACATGAGTTATCAACTCTATAGACCTGTCCAGAGACAGCCATAGAGGTAAGACTTTTGTGACATCTCCAGTGTTGTCAAGTGTGCATGTTTTGATTTAGATATTTATATAAAATAAATATCTTGGGTCATATTGTTTAGCATTTGCTTATTTACTACTTCCTTAGTGCTAACCCTAAAGCTATTTGACTTTATTTTCAAATATGTGCAAATTACATCATACTGTTTATGGATAGAGCAAGTTTTTACTTTCTGTTATATTTTATGGAGAACAATCAAATTTAAACTGACTTATTTTTTTTCTTTCATTGCCTTTATAAAAACTGCTGTTTTCTGGTTTTACACTTTCTCTTTTTCAAAAATTCTGCTTATTTTTCTGATGCTATTTAGGTATCAACACCCTAATATATTTTATTATTAACCTTATTCTCCATCATTGAGATTAAGGAGTTTATTCAGTATAAATAAGAGCAATATGTATGTTGCTGCTGCTGCTGCTGCTGTTAAGTCACTTCAGTCATGTCTGACTTTGTGCAACCCCATAGATGGCAGCCCACCAGGCTCCCCCATCCCTGGGATTCTCCAGGCAAGGACACAGGAGTGGGTTGCCATTTCCTTCTACAGTGCATGAAAGTGAAAAGTAAAAGTGAAGTCACTCAGTACTCCGACACTTAACGACCCCATGGACTGCAGCCCACCAGGCTCCTCCGTCCATGGGATTTTCCAGGCAAGAGTACTGGAGTGGGGTGACACTGCCTTCTCTGAATATGTAATTTAGGAAAGGAAAATTTAAGACCATTTGTTTAGCTTTCCCTTCCATCCAGATATCCTATTGAAAGCTCCTGCAATATGGAAATTCATGAGATCTTTGCAGTAAGAACCTGAGTGAGGCCTTTGTTTCTTGCATCCAAAAAGGGCTTATCTCATGCTATTCTTAATGCAATTAAGATACCCTCATCCTTTTCTGTTAGTACTTTATGATTCTCTTTATGAAACTAGGAGACTTACTATGAATGATTCTGCTGGTAAAATTCTCCTTTTTATCATTAATGACACCTACATTTTATGAGTATAAGACTACTGTTTGCCTTTAGAATTTCTTGTACTTTGTTGATGCTAGTATAATTCATATTGATTCCAACTGAATTATATTATCAAAATATTCACATAACCTATGTCTTTGAAATACTCAATTATTTCTCTAAATATGGCTGAATACTATTTCAGAGTATTTATGTTTAATTCTTCTGTCTTCTTTTTTTTTCTTTTCTGTCTACTAAGACAGTTAATTGGCTCTGTGCTTCATGCCCTTTGAAGAGGAGAGAGATGTAATGACATTGAATGCAGTGGTAACCTATAAAATGTCTTAGAATTTGTTTTCTAATAATCCTACTATATGGAAAAAAATCAGGTCTGATTTTAAAAATGTCTTGGGAAAAGCAGAAAAGATAAAATTGTGTCTGTAAGTCTCAGAAGGCATTCCCTTAGCTATGGGAAAGAGAGAGATATATAGGCTCTGGAAAGGGAGGAAACAAGGTCCTATTTTCTGACACTGTCCTGGTGGAGGCAGGGAGACCCCAGAGACATAAAGTTCCAGAAGACATCTCTGGATGTAGTAACAAAAGTGAAGTGAAGTTGCTCAGTCGTGTCCGACCCTTTGCAACCCCATGGACTGTAGCCTGCCAGGCTCCTCCCTCCATGGGATTCTCCAGGCAAGAGTACTGGAGTGGGTTACCATTTCCTTCTCCAGGGGATCTTCCCAACCCAGGAATCGAACCTGGGTCTCCAGCATTCCAGGCAGATGCTTTAACCTCTGAGCCACCAGGGCATTA
>SJYX01013993.1:19468-124049 GCA_006410675.1 Oreotragus oreotragus | reverse complement strand
CCATCTTTGCATGAAATGTTCCCTTGGTATCTCTAATTTTCTTGAAGAGATCTCTAGTCTTTCCCATTCTGTTGTTTTCCTCTATCTCTTTGCATTGATCGCTAAAGAAGGTTTTCTTATCTCTTCTTGCTATTCTTTGGAACTCTACATTCAGATGCTTATATCTTTCCTTTTTTTAATACATGATTTATCCATATTTTTCATAGGAACAGTAGGGAGTATTTAAAATAGCTATGCTCACATATTATCTTTTATCCATGTTTACAGGGATAAACATCACTTTAAAAATGACAAATTTTAAGCCAAGAGTATTGTTTTGTTATGTGTATATATTTGTGTAAAATCTGGAATTAAGGCCTAGAGTTATGAATTGATTTTTGAAAAATGAGTTCTTAAGAAAGATCTCATTATACTTAAAGTGTCTAGAGATTTCAAAGAGCATCTAAGATTCTATGGTCTTTCCTAGATTTCAAAAATTCAAGTTTATAGTCTCTTGTATTCCTTTCCTCTCATGAGACTAAATATTTTGGAGAAGTGACCTTTTAATGTGGTAAATTGAGATCTAACTACTAATTACTAATTATTATTGCAATTCTTGACCTGATCTCTAGAAGTGGAAATCATATCCTTGTCTCTGGAGTGTAACCAGATCTAANCTCTTGTATTCCTTTCCTCTCATGAGACTAAATATTTTGGAGAAGTGACCTTTTAATGTGGTAAATTGAGATCTAACTACTAATTACTAATTATTATTGCAATTCTTGACCTGATCTCTAGAAGTGGAAATCATATCCTTGTCTCTGGAGTGTAACCAGATCTAATAGACAGCTTCTGGGTTGACACAATATATTAGCAATTGAGTGACTTTTAAAGTATTACCTTAATGTACAGCAATGAATGTAATGTGTTTTGAAGCTCAAACTAGGTGAATGTACTTACCTTTTCACTGATAGTAGTTAAGTTCAAAATTTCTCTATTCCTTTGTTTAAAGTGAAGAAGCAAATTAGTGGGAAAAAGTATATGAAAGTCCCCTATTGGTACATTTTTAATAGCTTCAAGCTGTTAACTGTTACATTGTATCTAGATGTGAGCTGGCAGATGTTATGGTTAACTGATTAGCACAGAACCTCTCTTGACATATAGACATTTTTCTGTTACTTGTATCAGCCATGAAAATATATTTCCAAGCAATTAAGCCTTAACTCCTGCTGATTTGGAAGCCATGAACCTTCAAATTCCCATGCAAATTATTCAGCACCTACCACTGGTGGAAAAAAAAAATAAAAACTTCATTAGTAAAATTCACAAAGAAATCAATTGATAAGTTTTTAGAGTTTCTTTAACATGGGAAAAATGCAAAAGTGTTCGGATGGTAACTTAGCCACACAACTCTAAAATGACCTCACTTTCTTTTTTCATAACTCTAAGGATTTACTTTATGAGGTCTTAAGTTTAACAACATACTTCAAGAAGAATGTGGACAGCAAGATAAATATATGAAAGGTTATATGTAGGGGAGCAGGGAGAAAACTAGGGCAAAGGAAGTAGTTTTATAATGACAAAACTGTGTAGTTTCAACTTTTCAAGGTTCTATAGGAACTAGATATCCACATAAAATTGGAACAATTGAATATTAAGCAAGTAGACATAGTGTTTGCCAGTCAGTCCTCTCTATGCTTATGGACAATATCTGTTTCCCTTTCTCACTGTCTCAGAAGTGTGTTAAGCCCCATGGAGATATTTGCACATGAATCTGTTTTCTTATCTCTAGAAAGAAATAGAACAGGAGGGTAAAGTGAGCTGGGAATGGAGAAAAGTTCTCCTAAGTAATAATTTTGTGAAGCATTCGAAGATATTACTGAAATACGTGTTTTATTCTAGAAAATTGTATTACTCTAGAAAATTATTCTAGAAAATTGTTTTCAGTGTCTTATGAATCAACTTCTTTCAATATCCTATAAATAGATTTACATCTACAAAGTTAGCATTGTATTTTGAAAACATATGTAATAATGTTTGATGAGCTGGACTTCATAACAAATTAATGGAAATTGAAGCACATAACTTTACCAGGTTAGTGATAGTAAAATGATCTCACTGATATTTTCTGATCATATTATATGCCTTAATAGTAATTTCCTATTTCATCCCATACATCAGAAAATTTATATTTTTAAAGGAAGTAAAATCATTATAATGTAAAACCCTACATAAGTAGATGACCTACTCTGTTTTGTGGTTATGGCATTTGTTTTGTTTTTACTGCTTTAAAAGCTCTGCAGTAGACTTGCAAGCTGATAAGTAACATTATGATAAACATTCTCTCATTTAGGTTTTAATTTTGAGCTTTACGCTGTAAGTCCTTGTCCTTACAATAATGACATGTTATCACATTTTTATCTTTTTATGTGAAAATTTTAAACACAACAACTAAATTATTTCAAGAACTTCCCGAGTAGGTCTTTCAAGGGTAAGAAAGAAGAATGAGCCAAGCAGAAGATCTCGAATGAAAAGTCAACACTAGAATTATCTCTGCAGAAGAAATCTATGTGTTAAATGTACTTTCTTAATTGATTACTACAAATTATATTTATGATATCAGCATGGAAGTGATCCATGCTAGTGAGTTAATTGTTTATTATCAGGGTTGATCATAGCAGATTTAGAAAGTCACTAGAGTTTGTCATCTGTTGCCCAATTGTTGCTTTTATCCATGTCCTTTTAAATGTTTTGTAAAACTTTTTTATTAAAACCTACCATAATTTTTTCTGTAGAATTTAAAAATAACAAAGAGGCCAAGATTCCTCTTCAGGGACATAGAGTCTGCGCATAGAGATAAAACAAATATACTAAATTTTAAGTAATAGACAATCAATGAACAAAATATGTGTTAAACAAGTAGTGGAGATAGTAAAAATTTAACGAGACCTCATTTCTACATAAATTGTTGGAGTAAGACTTCACAGTGGAAATGGGATTTGAATTGGATTTCAGATGACAGTGAAGTTTCCCTTGAGAATAACTAATTTTAAGTATGTTTAAGGAAGGCAGTAAGGGACAAAATGAATTAAATGTGACTCATTGTTACAGATAGTAATAAAGGAGAGTTACACTGAAGCCTGATTGTGAAGGGCATTGAATATCAATTTAAAGTCTCTGAATATTTTCCTTATAAACAAAGAAGAATACTTAATTGAGTCTGAAGAATGACCTGACAAATATCTTTCCTCTCAAATTTAGTCTTCCAAAGAAGTTTGAAGAGGAGATGAAGGAAGGAGGAAAGTCTATGAAAGTATTCTAACTATGAATTACTAAGACTCTGAATTAGGAGAATGACAAGAAAAATGGAAAAGAAGAGCTATATTGAAGAAGCTTTATCTGAGAAGAATCTGTAAGACTACATTATTGAGTCTATATGAGCTAGAGAAACTAGCCAACATATTTTTGAGTTTATTATTCTGAGAAGAATAATGACCTTAGAGATAAAAAATGCATTTTATATAATAGGGTGTTTCTTCTGAGGTGCTGGAAATGTACATTTTGATCTGAGTTATGTTTACACAGGGCTTCCCTCATAGCTCAGCTGGTAAAGAATCCACCTGCAATGGAGGAAACCTGGGTTCAATCCCTGCATTGGGAAGATCCCTTGTTTAAAAACAAACTCGGCAGAAAGTTCACGAGGCTCAGTCTCAGATACCAGAAGACCTCCAGTTAATGTAGGAGGTCCTTGTTTCTATGGCTGGAGGAGCTCCTAAGGCTGTTAGGCTCCTATGCCTAACGAAA
Organism: Oreotragus oreotragus; assembly: GCA_006410675.1. Taxonomy (NCBI): domain Eukaryota; kingdom Metazoa; phylum Chordata; class Mammalia; order Artiodactyla; family Bovidae; genus Oreotragus; species Oreotragus oreotragus. The sequence continues at coordinate 120,266 of SJYX01013993.1, read as the reverse complement.
TCTTAATTTCTTTAAAAATTTTCATCTGCAGCAGCAGCAGATGTTTTTCTGGAAATCTCTTGCTTTTTCCTTGACCCAGTGGATGTTGGCAATTTGATCTCTGGTTCCTCTGTCTTATCTAAAACCAGCTTGAACATCAGGAAGTTCATGGTTTATGTATTACTGAAGCCTGGCTTGGAGAATTTTGAGCATTACTTTACTAGCATGTGAGATGAGCGCAATTGTGCAGTAGTTTGAGCATTCTTTGGCCTTGAATTTCTTTGGGATTGGAATGAAAACTGATCTTTTCCAGTCCTGTGGCTACTGCTGAGTTTTCTAAATTTGCTGACATAATGAGTGTGGCGCTTTCACAACATCATCTTTCAGGATTTGAAATAACTCAACTGGAATTCTATCACCTCCACTAGCTTTGTTCGTAGTGATGCTTTCTAAGGCCGACTTGACTTCACATTCCAGGATCTGGCTCTAAGTGAGTGATCACACCATCATGTTTATCTGGGTCGTGAAAAATACACAGTTCTTCTGTGTATTCTTTCCACCTCTTCTTAATATCTTCTGCTTCTGTTAGAAGCCTTATGGAAAAAAGTGAAGAATAACTAAAAAGCCTCTTGATGAAAGTGAAAGAGGAAAGTAAAAAAGTTGCTTTAAAGCTCAACATACAGAAAATGAAGATCATGGCATCTGGTCCCATCACTTCATGGGAAATAGATGGGGGAAACAGTGGAAACAGTGTCAGACTTTATTTTTGTAGGCTCCAAAATCATTATGATTGCAGCCATGAAATTAAAAGACGCTTCCTCCTTGGAAGGAAAGTTATGATCAACCTAGGCAGCATATTGAAAAGCAGAGACATTACTTGCCAACAAAGGTCCGTTTAGTCAAGGCTATGGTTTTTCCAGTGGTCATGTATGGGTATGAGTGTTGGACAGTGAAGAAAGCTGAGCAATGAAGAATTGATGCTTTTGAACTGTGGTATTGGAGAAGACTCTTCAGAGTCCCTTGGCCTCCAAGGAGGTCCAACCAGTCCATCCTAAAGGAGATCAGTATTCATTTGAAGGACTGATGCTAAAGCTGAAACTCCAGTACTTTGGCCACCTCATGCGAGAAAAAACCCTGATGCTGGGAGGGATTGAAGGCAGGAGGAGAAAGGTATGACAGAGGATGAGATGGCTGGATGGGTCACTGACTCAATGGACATGAGTTTGGGTGAACTCCGGGAGTTGGTGATGGACAGGGAGGCCTGGGGTGCTGTAGTTCATGGGGATATGACTGAGTGACTGAACTGTCATCTTGTACCCAACTGATTTAATCGGTTTATGGCATGCCCTTGTGCTATGTAATTCTTTCAAAATTGTGCCCTGCCCCCTTCCCTCCTGTTTCATGCTCTTTTTCTGAGCCCCATCCAGACCCACAATGTTGCCTCTACAATCTTCTGGAGGGACAACCAGAAAATAGCTGGTCCTTGGGAGAGAAATATTGTATAATGTCCAATCCCTCTAGATATTCAGGTCTTCATATTTCCTACAACATGTGCAACATCAGCATTTCTCAGTGAACCTGCTAGGGCGGGCAACAGGTACATGATGCCCGCTAGAAGTCCATCTGTTGGCATCCCTTCAAAGGCAGTTGGGCTTCCAGGAATAATGTTTGCCACTTGGGGAGTTAGCCTGCAGGCTGTTTGGGCCCAAACCCTTACCACCCTTCTCCTAAAGTTACAAACATACCCCTGGATCAAATCTCCATTCCACTTTTATAGAACATCTGGTCTGTTGCCTCTTACAAATTTGTTCTTAAGTCAACTACTAACTCCTAGAGCCAGGATTCTGCCCCCTTGTAGGCAACATTGCTCCACTCAGCCTATTATGAAAATACTTTAGTGCCCCCAACAGGGCCAGATAACCCACTCCTTTGTCATTACTTCTGTTATTACCTAGAGTCTATTACACAAAATGGTTACCATTGGAGACACCTTAACCTGCTCCTATGGAGGACGAGAGGAGGAAATCAGTGACCTACAATCCCTTATAGCAGAAGGAGAATAAGGCTTATGACACTTCAGTGAGTTCCCAGTCTCAGGGCACAGGCTTGGGTTGCTGTACATCATGATATCTGTTCCTGTCTGTGGTGAACAAACTGGCAATGAGTTAAAATTGCAACCCCTTAATTCTACCCAGCACTGGTCACGCTGGAGACCTTGGGGATGCCCAACTGCAGTCTGGAGGTCCCAGGTGGTCAACCTGCCTTGACCTCCCTAGGAATTTGGTCCTTCAAATGTTGTCATGCCTCAACCCATCGGGGATCCTCCAGTCCAGGGGTCTCAGGAGGTTGTCACGCCTCAACCTGCCCAGGGATCCAATTCCTGGGAGGCCGGCCTGCTTCAATGTGCCTAGGGATTTGATCTCCAGGAAGCTGTCATGCTTCAGCCTGCCTGGGGATCTGCACCCTGACCGGGGGATGCCTGTTTCTCAGGTTGCAACAGTACTGGGTAGGATAAACTTCAGAAAGACTCACCCCTCAGGAAGTCCACCCATGGAAATAGAAGGAATCCTATTACTTGTGGGACTGTGTCCAGTCTCAGCAATAACTCAGGAGTTCAATGAGAACCCCATTGCCTTTCTGGAAAGGCTAAAAGAAGCCCTCCAAAAGTTTACCAGTCTACACTTAGACTCTTACAAGGGACTGCTGGTGGTGCTACTAAGTCACTTCAGTCATATCCGACTCAACCCCATAGACAGCAGCCTACCAGGTTCCTCTGTCCTTGGAATTCTCTAGGCAAGAACTCAGGAGTGGGTTGCCATTTCCTTCTCCAATGCAGAAAAGTGAAAGTGAAGTCGCTCAATCGTGTCTGACTCTTCACAACCCCATGGAATGCAACCTACCAGGCTCCTCCGTCCATGAGAGTTTCCAGGCAAGAGTACTGGAGTGGGTTGCCATTTCCTTCTCCGTTACAAGGGGCATGTGATATTAAAGGACAAATTCCTGTCCCAATGGGCATCAGATATCACTCACCCTTAGATGGACACCGCTATAGGGACTCTGAAACCTAAGACTAGCAAAAGGGGAGGCCCAATACCCCTCGCCATCCCACTTATCAAGAAGTATCCAGAAAGATGTTGATGCCCCGACTCCCAAAGAATTAGGCCTCCTATCTCTTGAGGGGGGAATGTCAGGTAGTTAGAATAGGAAACTTGTTTCATCAGCAAGAGTCACTTTTGGAACTCAGAATTTGGAACATGGAATATTTTCTCTTAGAAGTAACTGTCTCTTGCCCCTTATACCCAGTGCTCGGTTATCATCTTGACCAGATCAAACCTGTGTCTCCTGGATTTTCTGCATTGGCAGGTGGATTCTTTACCACTGTTCCACCTGGGATGCCCATATAAGAATAAAATGCTATGCAATTGCTTAATAGTATTATGATATTTTTCTTATGAAGACAATTTTACTGAATTATCTTCAATATTCAAGAATTCTTGCCTTCTTCAGTCCAACTACTCCACACCATTCTTATTTCTTCTTAGAGCAACCCAGTGAGATTTTAAAGTGGCAACCATTACTATTTTATTTTAGTAATGGGAGAAACTGAAGCAAAAAGAGTTAAATTGCATCACACAGCATGTCAGGGTAAGGCATAAAACAAAGCCAATCTTTTTAATTTTTGTGCCCAAAGCATACCTTAGAAAACTGAAGAAATTTCTTTGCATCAAGAAAAAAAATAGGGGAATGTCATATTACAGTATCACAATCATGGGATGTTATGAGACCTAACGTGTTTCTGAAAATTGTAAAGTTTATTTCTTATAACAATACATTTATTATTTACCAAACGTGTAGAGAATTTCTAATACTTTATAGAGCAACCACAAAACATGATAAGAAAAGGCATGTATAGAATAAGCATAGCATCTTGAAATACTCATTTCATCTCAACCTATAAATTATCACTTTGTAAAATAGTAACATTATTTTCCCAATCTCTCTAAGAAACATTCACATCTAATCTTTTTGTTCAAAAGCACTTTAAAATAACATTTTAATTATTAATTAATCTTATGGTTGGATAACAGAAAGACATCTTCACCAACTGATCAACAGATAGTAGTAGATAAACCTAAAATTTTTCTATTTAGGTAAAAATATAATGTCTGAAGTGTACAGTTTAGGTTTAATGTTTTATGTGATAGAATTTCTGCAGATTCATCTTAAGGAGATTTAATGAAGCATTGTGAACTATTCATTGAATAGAAGTTACCTTGTCCTGCTGGCCATTAACAACATATGTATGGTAGAGGAGTTCACTTAAAACTTTTTATTTTTTTAGAAAGTTAAATTCATCTTATTTTTCATATTTTCCAGGGCTGAGAGCTCCAAACCCCCATGAATGATAAATATATAGACTTCAGAAATTCATTGTGCAAACTCTCCAGTATAAACATATAAAATCCTTTCCAATTTGATTCTACTTTATTTTTATGCAAAATTCAATATTGTTTTTCTAAAACTTCCAGCTCTCATTTCCTGCTTCTTGAGAAGCAATTATAATTTATTTAATCATTACTATTGCAAAATTGTTGCTTCTTTATTTTTTTATGGAACTCTGTTTTTGGCATCAAAATAATTGTGTTTCTTATAAGCTTAGCATTTTAAATGTTATCAAATATTTTATTATCCGTGAATTTGGTAACATGATAGAATATTTTAGTAGAACTTTTAGTATTATTTATGCAAATATAGGTTGCATTACCTTAGTTTTTTGCTACCATCAGAGATGAATTGTTGTTGAAATTTTGCATTTACTTGCAATGATTTTTGTTTACTTGCTTAAAAATTAAAACTAATTTCACTTATTTGTACATCTTTATTTCACTGCCTTTTTTTTAATAGCATGATATATATATATATATAGGTTAAAAATACATACACATACATATAACATGAAATCTATCCTCTTAACATATTTTAAAACCTACAGTCCAGAATTGTTTACAACCAGCATAATATTGTACAACAGATCTCCAGAACACTCACATCTTGCATGTCTGAAACTTTCTCTTCATTGAATAGCAACTCCCCATTGCCCCTTCTTCCCCAGGGGTTGCCATCTTTTCTCTCTATTTCTGTTTCTTTTATTGTCATTTTCTTATCCTTGCCATGGCCTTTTTATACTTCAGTTCAGTTCAGTTCAGTCGCTCAGTCGTGTCCGACTCTTTGCAACCCCATGAATCGCAGCACATCAGGCTTCCCCATCCATCACCAACTCGCAGAGCTTGCTCAAACTCACGTCCATCAAGTTGGTGATGCCATCCAACCATCCTATCCTTTGTTGTCCCCATCTGGTCCTACCTTCAATCCTTCCTAGGTTCAGGGTCTTCTCTTTTCCAGTTGAGTCAGTTCTTTGCATCAGGTGGCTAATGAATTGGAGTTTCAGCTTCAGTCATCAGTCCTTCCAATGAATATTCAGGACTGATTTCCTTTAGGATTGACTAGTTTGATCTCCTTGCTGTCCAAAGGACTCTCAAGAGTCTTCTCCAACACCACAGTTCAAAAGCATCAATTCTTCAGCGCTCAGCTTTCTTTATAGTCCAACTCTCACATCCATACATGACTACTGGAAAAATCACAGTTTTGACTAGATGGACCTTTATCAGAAAAGTAATGTCTCTGATTTTTATTATGCTGTCTAGGTTGGTCATAGCTTTTCTTCCAAGGAGAAATCATCTTTTAATTTCATGGCTGCAGTCACTATCTGCAGTGATTTTGGAGCCCAAGAAAATAAACTCTGTTACTGTTTCCATTGTTTCCCCATATATACATATATACATGAACCAAAGACATTTTCACAGTGACCACCAAACTGTTATTTAAAAAAAAAAACAAGTTAATTAAAAACAGTGATCATAATGTTTATGACAGTATTGTCAGAGGAAATTTCAGCAACTTCTCTGATTTATACTTTTGGAGGACAAAGAAGTAATCAGGAATGGTATAAAAAGATAAATAAACACATGAAGCTTACTAAATCAAAGAAATAAAATACAGTCCCTTAGAACATTGTGAAATGCACATTAGTTTCAACCTATCCTCAATGGACTCTTATTTTCCTAGAAGGTAGGTGCCTAATGGATGCAGACAGATTAAAGTTAAATGCTTCTGTTCCACATTCCTTCATAGAGAATTGATACCTTGAGAACCTAAGTGCTACTGTAGGATTCTTAACTAATTTCAACCCAGAGAAGGTAATGCTGTTAGCAGATTAAGAAGGAAAGAATTGATAGGAAGAAAAAAAAGTAATAGAAAGTCAGTACTAGAGCCGTAAACATTTATACATATTTCAACCCTCTCTCATAAACACAGTCACACACACATGTTTGACAGAATTCATTCAGTTGTCCAGTTATGTAAACTTTTACATCCTCACCTCAGTTCTTAAATCCCCTTTATGATGCATGTGGCAAGTTTTGTAGATCACATATCCTTTACCTATTAACAGATTTTTTTTTTTTCTTGCTAACAAGATTCCACTATTGTTGTATACAGGAGGAGAAGGGGACAACAGAGGATGAGATGGTTGGATGGCATCATCAACTCAATGGACATAAGTTTCTGCAAACTCATGGAGAAAGTGAAGGACAGGGAAGCCTGGAGTACTGCAGTCCATGGTATCACAAAGAGTCAGACAAGACTGAGTAACTGAACAATAAGGTAAAATGAACTACACCAAAATTGACAATCATATTTCCAATTCCTCAACTTCCCTGGCTATTGATCAGGTATCTCAAAAAGGGGTAGGAAGCTCTTACTCTGCTAATAAAATGGACAGCTGCTGCTGGCACTGCCCATATCCATGTATTCCTGTATTAAACACAGATATGATGATATGATGTCTGGAAATATAGCACTTATTTGGCAAGTCAAGGTGACAGACATGAGGATAATCAATGAGTTAGTGATGGTCAAGTGGAAAGATAAAAAGAACCTGGTTCCCTTACTGTAAACCTATTGCCTATGTAGCTTCTACCTAGGCCACCATACTGTCTCTGCGGCCTAAGGGCATGAGAAATAACTATGAAAATGAAGGCCATGCTCATTGTTTTATCATGACTACTAAATCATTTCTATGTGAGCTAGATTCCTGTGTTTTCTCCAGCATCCAGAAAACTGTGGCAGATTAACATAATTAACTTATAATTAACTTAGATTAACTCATCAAAAATAGGGTAAAATATCAAGATGCTTCAGAGTTCGTCGCAATAAGTACTATGTTTTAAAGTTTTCTTTAGTTTGCTCTAAGTTTATTTAACCCATTATTTCTATTGTTGCATACTAGCTCATGATTTCCCTAGTGGCTCAGTTGGTAAAGAGTCTTCCTGCAATGCTGGAGACCTGGGTTCCATCTCTGGGTCAGGAAGATTCCCTGGAGAAGGAAATGGTGACCCTCTCCAGTATTCTTGCATGGAGAATTCCATGGACAAAGGAGCCTGGTGGGCTACAGTCCATGCGATCACAAAGAGTCGGACACGACTGAGTGACTAACTTTCATACTAGTTCATGTAATACTGTGTGAACAAATTTGTATATGCCCCTTTGTGGATTTGTGAGAAAGTGTTCATTTGGGAGTGTTACAAACCTAAGAGCAGGACAATTTTAAGTGTCTTGTCTTTATTTAATTTGTATCCTAGGGTCAGATTGCTATCCTGAAGAACTGCATCAATACCAGCAACTTACGTACATGTCGCCTTCAGCATTTGATATTATTCAGTTTCCTATTTTTGGCCAAAATAACAATCATAAATTTATATATAATTTTAGCTCTAATTTGCATTTCTCTTATTACTTATGATTTTGAGCATCTCTTTTTCTGCTTCTCAGCTTTTGGCATTTCCTCTATAAATTGCCTGGACATATCTTTTTTTTGTTATTGTTGCAAACCCTAAGTAACCACACTTTTGTACTCTGCTAGAAACTAAAGATTATACTGCCCTGAATATTCAGTCCTCCCATTTAATAATTCTATAGATGTCCTTGGCCCATTTCACTCTTTGTACCTAATATGTCACCCATTACCTAGGCTGCTGCTGCTAAGTCACTTCAGTCGTGTCCGACTCTGTGTGACCCCATAGATGGCAGCCCACCAGGCTCCCCCATCCCTGGGATTCTCCAGGCAAGAATACTGGAGTGGGTTGCCATTTCCTTCTCCAATGCATGAAAGAGAAAAGTGAAAGTGAAGTCTATCAGTCTGTCCGACTGTTTGCGACCCCATGGACTGCAGCCCACTAGGCTACTCCGTCCATTGGATTTTCCAGGCAAGAGTACTGGGGTGGGGTGCCACTGCCTTCCCCGATTACCTAGGCACATTAGTAGTATTATTGTTTTGGTACTGTGATATATCATCAGGTTGTACAAACCAATGTTTTGATGTGATTATTAGCTCCTAATAACAGAAATTGTTCCTTATTCATAGAAAGAAAAAAAAAGTACATTGGTTTAAAGATGATAAGGAGGAATATCTTATAATTGTTCACTCTGATGCCACACTGTTTGGCATTGGAATGAATGTTTAAACAAATAAAAGGATCTGTCATTCTCAAGATGGTCACTTCTTAGAAACAAGCTCTCAGTAGTTCTTTCAAAGGCAATGAGGTCTGAAGTTTAGATTGTGCTCTGAAGCCTATTGCTAGAAAGCTGTTGTTTTGTTCTTAGAATGTACTGGAATACTAAAGGTAAGCAAGATTAAATACTAGAGCCTAGTGCTGGTTTATCTCAATCAGGATTTTTCATAGCAGTAGGTCCCTTCTTCTACTCTTTTCTTTTAATCAGACTTGCACATATATGCACTAAAAGTGATGCTTCCATTTATCTATCGGTGTGCTTACCTAGGTAGTTGAGTTGAAAGATGTGGCATAAGAGGGGAAAAGGAAGAGAATTAGAGACTGAAGCACATACAGAAGACAGTGTGGAGAGAAGCTGGGTGACCTGGTTGGGAATGGAGAGGAGATTGGAGGGAGCATGGTAGGTGTAATGATTTAGATATTTTTACCAGTGTTCAGTATATGTGTGTAGGAGTGGTAGAAGATAAATTTAGACTATTGTCTTATGGAAGTAATATGGACAATGAAAAATAATGTAGGACCTGGGGAATAAGTGTAAGATTTTGATAAGGAGAGCAATTTAAGAAAAATTATATTTGAGAATCTCTTTTTGGCATTTCACTGCAGCATGAATTTATGTAGAGTAAATCAGGAGGCAGGGACACTCTTTGGCAGATTGTGGTAGTTGTCCAGCTGGGAGGGCAGAAGCAGTGAAGGAATTGAGAATGGAAATAAAGGCGTGACAGATGCTATGGAATTTGGAAATGCTCAAATGAAAGAAAAAGGAGAAATAAAAGAATTTATGATAACTGCTAGGTTTTCATTATGGGTTGCTGAGAATATGGTGACTCTGTAAAAAAAGATTTAGAACTATTTTTATGAATTAATGTTTAAATCTGATTTAGAATCAACAATGTTTATTTGGATAAAATATCAGTATGGATGCTTATCTGGCTTTTAAAGACAAGGATAAATAGAATGGTTCAGCTTGGTTACAAATTATATAATCATTTGTTTACAGTTGATAATCTGTGAGAAAGGGTAAAGTTGTTGAGAGAAATAAAAGAAAGTACATCAAGGCTGTATATTGTCACCCTGCTTATTTAACTTATATGCAGAGTACATCATGTGAAATGCTGGGCTGAATGAAGCACAAGCTGGAATCAAGATTACCAGAAGGAATATCAATAACCTCAAATATGAAGATGACACCACTCTTATGGCAGAAAGTGAAGATGAACTAAAGAGTCTCTTGATGAAGGTGAAAGAAGAGAGTGAAAAAGTTGGCTTAAAGCTCAACATTCAGAAAACGAAGACCATGGCATCCGGTCCCATCACTTCATGGGAAATAGATGGGGAAACAGTGGAAACAGTGACAGACTTTATGTTGTTGACCTCCAAAATCACTGCAGATGGTGACTGCAGCCATGAAATTAAAAGTCTCTTGTTCCTTGGAAGAAAAGCTATGACCAATCTGCTGCTGCTACTGCTGCTAAGTCATTTCAGTCTGTCACACATGACTCTGTGTGACCCCGTAGACGGCAGCCCACCAGGCTCCCCTGTCCCGGGGTCTAGACAGCATAATAAAAAACAGGTACATTACTTTGCCAACAAGGGTCAAGGTTACAGTTTTTCCAGTAGTCATGTATGGATGTGAGAATTGGACTATAGAGAAAGCTGAGTGCAGAAGAATTGATGCTTTTGAACTGTGGTGTTGGAGAAGACTCTTGAGAGTCCCTTGGACTGCAAGGAGATTGAACCAGTCCATTCCAAAGGAAATCAGTCCTGAATATTCATTAGAAGGACCGATGCTGAAGTTGAAACTCCAATACTTTGGCCACCTAATGTGATGAACTGACTCACTGGAAAAGACCCTGATGCTGGGAAAGATTAAATGTGGGAGGAGAAGGGATGACAGAGAATGAGATGGTTGGATGGTTTCATCAATTCAATGGACATGAGTTTGAGTAGATTCAGGGTTGGCAATGGACAGGAAGGCCTGGTGTGCTGCAGTCCATGGGATTGCAGAGAGTTGGACACGGCTGAGTGACTAAACTGAACTGAACTGATTAAACAAAAAAGAAAAGAAACTCTTTGGAAATGGCCTTATTTAGCAGGGCAAATATCTCTTTGCCCCATTTTTTGGTAGAAGCGTAGTCTTACAAAGCCCTATATCACTGAACACAAAGAAATGTTGTAATTACCAGTGACAAAACATTTTACTGATCTAATACAATTTGATTTCTTTGGAGAATCTTTAATACTAGAAACTAAATAATGAGCCTTCTTTAGAGTATGAGATGTTATACATCATTTGGTTGCATGAGAAACAGAAATCAAATTATTGTATTAGATTTGAAACATATTTGAACAACCAAAAACTGGTATAACCAGAACTGTAGATCTCTGCCTTTACTTTTGGAAACTTGGTAAACTTATGTGAAATAGTAGTTGTATATGTAGTAGTGAGTCGGTTACTTCACAAATATAGCAGAATATGTTATTCAGCAATCTGACATCTTTTCATCTAGGGCTGGTCATCTGAAATGCAGTTTCACAAAGAACAGGGCCATTTAGCACTCAGAGTGAATATTCCAAGTGAAAGTCACTCAGTCATGTCCAACTCTTTGCGACCCCATAGACTATACAGTCCATAGCATTCTCCAGGCCAGAATACTGGAGTGAGTAGCCTTTACCTTCTCCAGGGGATCTTCTCAACCCAGGGATCGAATCCAGGTCTCCCACATTGCAGTGGGATTCTTTACCAGTTGAGCCACAGAGAAGCTGAAGAACACTGGAGTGGGTAGCCTATCCCTTCTCCATCAGATCTTTCCAACCCAGAAATATTCCAAGGCCAGGAGCAAAAGTTGATTTTGCTAATTTAACAGCACTTGTATTCTAATTAAACAACATATCTCAATTCTTTTAAGAGAAGTGCATCTATGCTCAGTCACTCAGTCCCCTCTGACTCTTTGTGACCCCATGGACTGTAGCCTGTTAGGCTCCTCCATCCTTGGTAATTTCTAGGCAAGAATACTGGAATGAGTTGTCATTACCTTCTCTAACTTTTAGAGACATTCAGCAGTAATTCATAGACTTTTGTTCTTGGAAATACCTCCTATCTAATGTGTTGAAACTTCAGATTTCCAATATAAATATTATTCTTGATCTAGCAATTTTTAGTGGTAAGTCTGAATGGTACCCATAATTCTGTAATTTTCTTGTGCATCCCTGGGTGATAGTCATACAAGTTTAATATAGAAAACACTGATTCCAAAGCATGAAGGCAAATAATGCTCAGGCCTTGTCTTAGTACCTAATGTAGAAGAACAGACCTGCAAACTATAAGCATTATAGATTGTGGTTCCTTAGAAATAAGATATAGAAGTAAGTGAATGATATGAGTAGAAATGTGTATTTAATATATTCTATAGCAGTAAAGGCAAAAAGAGAACATTACTAATTATATGTAATTTGTGTAATCACAGAAGTGACTTGTGTGTTTATCTTTCATGTGCATATCTACCATGATGATCACAGTGAAAGATGTTCTAAGCAAAGTGAACAGCATGACCAAAAAAAAAAAAGGGATATAAATCAGTATAGTATATTAGTAATGGTCATTAAATATCTATTGTTTGTCTTTAATTTCGATTATAGTAAAAGATGAGATGTCATTTTAGGAAATTTGGATCTATGCCATATGCAGGGGAATCAATTAAAGGATTGGATGCAAAGTAGTGATATTATCAGGGTTTTATTCAGAAAGCTCACTCACATAGAGTGGACGAAGGTTCACTGAAAGCAGTTAAGTCACTTGGGTGAAAAGAGATAGAATGTATACTGTCATTGTAGTGTGAAAATATTTGATGCTACTGTTCAGTCCTTACTAAGAAATAACACAAGGTCATTAGAACTTCTGTGTTTATTAAGTGATAATAGATAACAACTAATTTGCTTAAGAATTTTGCTTAGGGAAATACTTTTCAAACTTATTTAAGGATTTGTCTTCAAATCTTTTCCCCAATAAAAACTTATTCAGTTAAAAGTTAAAACAGAGAACAATGGGACTGTTCTACTTCCAGCAGGTGATACAGGAGGGAAAGACTCCTTCCCCCTGGACATTGCTTCTCCTCAGTCATTTCTTGACATGGCACTTTGAAAACTGTGAAATTTTAGTGTTATGAATCAGCTTGAATGACTAGATGAGACTTTCTATAGGCATGACAAGGTTTTATTATTAAGATCATAAGTTGAGATCACCACAGCAGTATCATTTCAAGAATTAAATCTTAAAGCTATGTATAAGGAAAATGTTTCTACAGATTTCATATATAGGGAATATATATATTCCACATAAAATGTAAGGTTGATTTTAAAAGAAAGGCAAAGGTAGGGTAACAGTTTTCATGGAATTTAAATGTTACAATATTTAGACCAACCCATTTTTACATTTAAAAATGAACTGAATTGTGAATAAAATATTCTATGTATTTCCATATCTTTGTTGTATTTAATAAACATGGAATTCACTAGCTCCAGACCCAGAAACAAATCATTTCTATTTTCTCTAAGCCTTAGTCTTTTTCATCTTTCTGTGCTGCACTTTACAATAATGGCCTAATCATTCTCAACTCCTTTGGTATTTATTGCAAGGACATTAATTCTGATGGGCTCATTTAGTATGAATGTGGATGTCATAAGTACTTCAGTAGGAATAGGATTTCTCCTGGAATTCAGCATTAATTAGTCAGGTCATTACTTCAAAGTGTTGCTCTTTCCTTTTTGAATGGCTGCACTTCAGCATACTTCTTCCTGCAAAGCACATCATCTCTTTCTGTTAGAAGGGGCACTTTTAAGCACTTGAAGCTACTAAGACAAAGTTGTGGAAGTGAATAGGATACAATAGACAAGGTATGGTAATTACTAGAAAACTGATTAATAGAAAGCTGATGTTTTAATTGAGTTTCTATGAGACCTACAATAGTTTGAACTGATTAGGGGACTTAATTGTACTTTACATTTCTCTGGAGCATAAGGAAACAATACCATAAATAAAAGGCTCAAATAAGTCCTTCAGTTTTTCATACAGAAAAAATACACATCTAAAACCATAACAGTTGGTTTATTAAACAGTTACTATCTTAGATCAGAAATACTTGTATATTCATAACTGAAGATATTTTTAATGCTAAAAATACATTTTTAAAATTTCTTACTTTTTGTGATTTTATTGCATCATTCTAACAAGCTTTTAAATATCTTAGAATAGCTTTCATGTGCATCCAAGGTGCCAAGGTCAACCTATTATTCATTAAAATAACCAAGAAGTTTAACTTCTTAACCATATTACAGGGCTTTCTACCTTTTCTATCTTTATGAAAAGGATTGACTTGATAAAATAGAAAATCATTCTAGACTTGTATAAATGGGAGGGCAAATTCACTTTTTTTTCCAGTGACCTCTCAGTAACTAATTCTTTAATCATTACGGCATTGTAGCAAATACCTTTTTAAAAATTCTCAATTTTATTCAAAGCGAGGATCACTTTTTCACTCTTCTCTAAGAATGCCATTTAGATTTCTAACTTAACTATACGGATTATAGCTTTAGTTTAAGAATAATTCCAAATCTCTTCTTTATAAAATCATTTGCTTCAGACCTACTGTCCAAGTTTTATATGACATATCAATGTCCATGATTAAAGGAACTTATCATTTCTAACAAGTGCTAATTATTCCTCTTTTGCTACGGAAAGATAAAATCAAATTTTTAAATCTACTGAAGTAAGACTAAACAATACAAAGGAACAAGGCTGAATAATGAAAAAAGAAGTAAAAACATCAAGATCTTAGGGTACATTAAATATCCATATGGAAAAATATTTTGTCCCCTAATTTGCACCATAGACAAAAGCCAACTCCATATCTATTATATATATATCTCTACAATCTTTAATTGAACTGTGGTGTTGGAGAAGACTCTTGAGAGTCCCTTGGACTGCAAGGAGATTGAACCAGTCCATTCCAAAGGAAATCAGTCCTGAATATTCATTAGAAGGACCGATGCTGAAGTTGAAACTCCAATACTTTGGCCACCTAATGTGATGAACTGACTCACTGGAAAAGACCCTGATGCTGGGAAAGATTAAATGTGGGAGGAGAAGGGATGACAGAGAATGAGATGGTTGGATGGTTTCATCAATTCAATGGACATGAGTTTGAGTAGATTCAGGGTTGGCAATGGACAGGAAGGCCTGGTGTGCTGCAGTCCATGGGATTGCAGAGAGTTGGACACGGCTGAGTGACTAAACTGAACTGAACTGATTAAACAAAAAAGAAAAGAAACTCTTTGGAAATGGCCTTATTTAGCAGGGCAAATATCTCTTTGCCCCATTTTTTGGTAGAAGCGTAGTCTTACAAAGCCCTATATCACTGAACACAAAGAAATGTTGTAATTACCAGTGACAAAACATTTTACTGATCTAATACAATTTGATTTCTTTGGAGAATCTTTAATACTAGAAACTAAATAATGAGCCTTCTTTAGAGTATGAGATGTTATACATCATTTGGTTGCATGAGAAACAGAAATCAAATTATTGTATTAGATTTGAAACATATTTGAACAACCAAAAACTGGTATAACCAGAACTGTAGATCTCTGCCTTTACTTTTGGAAACTTGGTAAACTTATGTGAAATAGTAGTTGTATATGTAGTAGTGAGTCGGTTACTTCACAAATATAGCAGAATATGTTATTCAGCAATCTGACATCTTTTCATCTAGGGCTGGTCATCTGAAATGCAGTTTCACAAAGAACAGGGCCATTTAGCACTCAGAGTGAATATTCCAAGTGAAAGTCACTCAGTCATGTCCAACTCTTTGCGACCCCATAGACTATACAGTCCATAGCATTCTCCAGGCCAGAATACTGGAGTGAGTAGCCTTTACCTTCTCCAGGGGATCTTCTCAACCCAGGGATCGAATCCAGGTCTCCCACATTGCAGTGGGATTCTTTACCAGTTGAGCCACAGAGAAGCTGAAGAACACTGGAGTGGGTAGCCTATCCCTTCTCCATCAGATCTTTCCAACCCAGAAATATTCCAAGGCCAGGAGCAAAAGTTGATTTTGCTAATTTAACAGCACTTGTATTCTAATTAAACAACATATCTCAATTCTTTTAAGAGAAGTGCATCTATGCTCAGTCACTCAGTCCCCTCTGACTCTTTGTGACCCCATGGACTGTAGCCTGTTAGGCTCCTCCATCCTTGGTAATTTCTAGGCAAGAATACTGGAATGAGTTGTCATTACCTTCTCTAACTTTTAGAGACATTCAGCAGTAATTCATAGACTTTTGTTCTTGGAAATACCTCCTATCTAATGTGTTGAAACTTCAGATTTCCAATATAAATATTATTCTTGATCTAGCAATTTTTAGTGGTAAGTCTGAATGGTACCCATAATTCTGTAATTTTCTTGTGCATCCCTGGGTGATAGTCATACAAGTTTAATATAGAAAACACTGATTCCAAAGCATGAAGGCAAATAATGCTCAGGCCTTGTCTTAGTACCTAATGTAGAAGAACAGACCTGCAAACTATAAGCATTATAGATTGTGGTTCCTTAGAAATAAGATATAGAAGTAAGTGAATGATATGAGTAGAAATGTGTATTTAATATATTCTATAGCAGTAAAGGCAAAAAGAGAACATTACTAATTATATGTAATTTGTGTAATCACAGAAGTGACTTGTGTGTTTATCTTTCATGTGCATATCTACCATGATGATCACAGTGAAAGATGTTCTAAGCAAAGTGAACAGCATGACCAAAAAAAAAAAAGGGATATAAATCAGTATAGTATATTAGTAATGGTCATTAAATATCTATTGTTTGTCTTTAATTTCGATTATAGTAAAAGATGAGATGTCATTTTAGGAAATTTGGATCTATGCCATATGCAGGGGAATCAATTAAAGGATTGGATGCAAAGTAGTGATATTATCAGGGTTTTATTCAGAAAGCTCACTCACATAGAGTGGACGAAGGTTCACTGAAAGCAGTTAAGTCACTTGGGTGAAAAGAGATAGAATGTATACTGTCATTGTAGTGTGAAAATATTTGATGCTACTGTTCAGTCCTTACTAAGAAATAACACAAGGTCATTAGAACTTCTGTGTTTATTAAGTGATAATAGATAACAACTAATTTGCTTAAGAATTTTGCTTAGGGAAATACTTTTCAAACTTATTTAAGGATTTGTCTTCAAATCTTTTCCCCAATAAAAACTTATTCAGTTAAAAGTTAAAACAGAGAACAATGGGACTGTTCTACTTCCAGCAGGTGATACAGGAGGGAAAGACTCCTTCCCCCTGGACATTGCTTCTCCTCAGTCATTTCTTGACATGGCACTTTGAAAACTGTGAAATTTTAGTGTTATGAATCAGCTTGAATGACTAGATGAGACTTTCTATAGGCATGACAAGGTTTTATTATTAAGATCATAAGTTGAGATCACCACAGCAGTATCATTTCAAGAATTAAATCTTAAAGCTATGTATAAGGAAAATGTTTCTACAGATTTCATATATAGGGAATATATATATTCCACATAAAATGTAAGGTTGATTTTAAAAGAAAGGCAAAGGTAGGGTAACAGTTTTCATGGAATTTAAATGTTACAATATTTAGACCAACCCATTTTTACATTTAAAAATGAACTGAATTGTGAATAAAATATTCTATGTATTTCCATATCTTTGTTGTATTTAATAAACATGGAATTCACTAGCTCCAGACCCAGAAACAAATCATTTCTATTTTCTCTAAGCCTTAGTCTTTTTCATCTTTCTGTGCTGCACTTTACAATAATGGCCTAATCATTCTCAACTCCTTTGGTATTTATTGCAAGGACATTAATTCTGATGGGCTCATTTAGTATGAATGTGGATGTCATAAGTACTTCAGTAGGAATAGGATTTCTCCTGGAATTCAGCATTAATTAGTCAGGTCATTACTTCAAAGTGTTGCTCTTTCCTTTTTGAATGGCTGCACTTCAGCATACTTCTTCCTGCAAAGCACATCATCTCTTTCTGTTAGAAGGGGCACTTTTAAGCACTTGAAGCTACTAAGACAAAGTTGTGGAAGTGAATAGGATACAATAGACAAGGTATGGTAATTACTAGAAAACTGATTAATAGAAAGCTGATGTTTTAATTGAGTTTCTATGAGACCTACAATAGTTTGAACTGATTAGGGGACTTAATTGTACTTTACATTTCTCTGGAGCATAAGGAAACAATACCATAAATAAAAGGCTCAAATAAGTCCTTCAGTTTTTCATACAGAAAAAATACACATCTAAAACCATAACAGTTGGTTTATTAAACAGTTACTATCTTAGATCAGAAATACTTGTATATTCATAACTGAAGATATTTTTAATGCTAAAAATACATTTTTAAAATTTCTTACTTTTTGTGATTTTATTGCATCATTCTAACAAGCTTTTAAATATCTTAGAATAGCTTTCATGTGCATCCAAGGTGCCAAGGTCAACCTATTATTCATTAAAATAACCAAGAAGTTTAACTTCTTAACCATATTACAGGGCTTTCTACCTTTTCTATCTTTATGAAAAGGATTGACTTGATAAAATAGAAAATCATTCTAGACTTGTATAAATGGGAGGGCAAATTCACTTTTTTTTCCAGTGACCTCTCAGTAACTAATTCTTTAATCATTACGGCATTGTAGCAAATACCTTTTTAAAAATTCTCAATTTTATTCAAAGCGAGGATCACTTTTTCACTCTTCTCTAAGAATGCCATTTAGATTTCTAACTTAACTATACGGATTATAGCTTTAGTTTAAGAATAATTCCAAATCTCTTCTTTATAAAATCATTTGCTTCAGACCTACTGTCCAAGTTTTATATGACATATCAATGTCCATGATTAAAGGAACTTATCATTTCTAACAAGTGCTAATTATTCCTCTTTTGCTACGGAAAGATAAAATCAAATTTTTAAATCTACTGAAGTAAGACTAAACAATACAAAGGAACAAGGCTGAATAATGAAAAAAGAAGTAAAAACATCAAGATCTTAGGGTACATTAAATATCCATATGGAAAAATATTTTGTCCCCTAATTTGCACCATAGACAAAAGCCAACTCCATATCTATTATATATATATCTCTACAATCTTTAACAGTTAAGATTGTAGACGGCAATATTGGAAAGCTATTTTGTGATATAGAAGTAGGCAAATATCTCTTAATCAGGTATGAAATTGCTAAATATGATTGAAAATTGACAAGGAGGCTATATTAAAATAGAAATCTCTGTTTAATAAATAATAATGAAAAGTCAACTTACCAAATGGAAGAAGACATTTTCAACATGTATATCTAACAAAGGATGACAAATCTATTAAGCCTTCTATGAATTCATATGAAAGATGCAACCAACACAATTTTTTTAATAGGCAAAATATTTGAATAGACATTTCAGAAAAGATGATATGCAAAACTCCATTGAATAGTTTTCAGGGAAATACAAATTAAAACCAGAAAATGATATACTTTCATGAGAATGGCTAAAAATAAAAGATGAAAAATGCCAAGTATAAGTGAAGATATGGAAACTTTACAATGACAGTGGGCTATTTCAGAAAACTATTGACAGTATCTATCAAAACTATTTGACTTCAGAAAACTATTTGACATTATCTATTAAAGCTGAAAGTGCATCTAAGCTACCCTGTTGTTATTCAGTCACACAGTCATGTCTGACTCTTCATGACCTCATGGACTGCAGAATGCCAGGCCTTCCTGCCCCTCACCATCTCCCAAAGTTTGCCCAAGGTCATATCCATTACATCGGTGATGCATCCAGCCATTTCATTCTCTGATGCCCTCTTCTCCTTCTGCCCTCAATCATTCCCAGCATTATGGACTTTTCCAATAAGTCATTTGTTTGCATCAGATGATCAAAATACTGGAGTTTCAGCTTCAGCATCAGTCCTTGCAACAAGTATTCAGGGTTGATTTCTCTTAAGATTGAGTGGTTTGGGCGATGGTCCCAAGTTGGCAGAGGAATAGGATGGGTAGACCACTTTCTCCCCCACAAATTCATCAAAAGATCATTTGAATTCTGAGCAACTTCCACAAAAATCTTCTGAATGCTGACAGAGAACACCAGGCACCCAGAAAGGCAGCCCTTTCCCTTTGAAAGGAGGTAGGACAAAATATAAAAGACAAAAAGAGAGACAAAAGAGTTAGGGATGAGACCCATCCTGGGAAGGGAGTCCTGAAGGAGGAGAAGTTTCCAAACAGCAGGAAACCCTCTCACCGGTGGGTCCGTGGGGAGTTTTGAAATCTCAGAGGGCAACATAACTAGGAGGGGGAAAAAAAAAAAAAAAAAAAAAAACACAGAATACCTGCCTAACCGCAACTCCAGTGGAGAAGTAACCCAGACGCTCATGTCTGCCGCTGGACAGAGAGGCTCAGTTTGCATGCTTAGGGTAAGGACTGGGCCTGAATGTCCTGAGGACAATCTGAAGCAGCTAACATGAGATAGAAACCCAAACTGGGGGATAGCCACGGAGAGGAAAAAAAAAAGAGAGAGAGAGAGAATTTTCCCGTGAAAGGCTCTAACCTAACATGAAGCCAGGCCCACTCACAGAACAAAGGATTGAGCGAATACCAAAGTAGAGCTAGCTGGCTGCAGACCGGCCACTCCTCCCGCTGGAGGCAGAGAGGCAAGTGTGCAAACAGCCAGAGCCAGAAGACAAGGGGCAATCTCAGCCTAGAGACGGCATGCTCCACCAAACTGTGAGCAGGCTCCCAGTTGCTAACCAAATCCTCTTGGGATCCTGGACAGTTGACATCTGCCAGGAGGGTCTCAGCCTGAGATCAGCTACCCAAAGGAGATACACAGCTCACATGAGAAGGGGCTCTCATGGCACACCTGGAAAACTGAGCGGCAGGAGCCGGGGAGTTGAATAAGATGGACGACCCACCTGAGACAATCCACTGGCTAAGCACTTGTTCTCCTGAGCTGCCTGAACCTGGGAAGGGCACGAAATGTATGCACAACCAAGTCTGAGCCTTTGCAGAGTACCAAGAAACTGAACCTGAGGCTGGGAAGTTTAGACCTGGGAAGTGCACAAAATGCAGGGTCCACTTTGAACAGTACCCCTGCAGAGCAACCTGGAGCCTGAGCAGTGTAGACTGAGAAAGCAGATGCAGCTGTGAGCTGGGACAAACTCAGTATGGTCCATACACTGTAAGCACTCCCCACACATGCCAGTGATATTTGTTTGAAGTGTTCAAGTGTTCAACTGAACAAGTGAGCCTAAATAAGTGGCCATCTTTGCTCCTTGGGTCAGGGCAGAACTTAGACACTGAAGAGACTTGCAAACAGAGGAAGCCAAAATAAACAAAGAAGAGGGAACCATTCTGGAAGTGACAGATGCAACAGATTAAAACCCTGTAGTTAACATTGACTAAGCATTGGAAAGGGCCTATAGACCTTGAGAAGAGGTATAAGCTGGAACAAGGGACTATCTGAAACTGAACTGGCTCTGCACTGCCCTCAACAGCTCCAGAGAAACTCCTAGATATATTTTTACATTATAATTTTTCTAATTTTTAAGCTTTTTATTACTCCTTTAGTTTTCATTTTTATAACCTACTACTGCTGCTGCTAAGTCACTTCAGTCATGTCCGACTCTGTGCAACCCCATAGACGGCAGCCCACCAGGCTGCCCCATCCCTGGGAGTCTCCACTCAAGAACACTGGAGTGTATAACCTACTATTACCTTGCAAAAAAAAAAAATCCTATTTTTAAAGCAAATTTCATGTATAGATATTTTATAATTTTTGTGATTGATTTCATTTTGTATTTTTAACATTGTATTTTTGAGAGTCTAACCTCTACTAGATGTTTAACCTTTGCTATTTGGTATTTGTTGTCAATTTTGTACCTTTAAGAATCTAATCTTCAGTACCTATTTTTACTTAGGGGTGAGATTACTGGCTTGATTGCTCTCTCACCTTTTAACTCTCCCTTTTCTCCCTCAGATCACCAGTATCTCTTCCCTCCCCCTTCTCTACTCTACTTAACTCTGTGAATTTCTCTGGGTGCTCCAGGCTGTGGAGAACACTTTGGGAACTGATTACTGGCTAGACTGGTCTCTCCCCTTTTGACTCCCCTCTCTTCTCTGGTCACCTCTGTCTCCCTCCTCCCTCTTCTCTTCTCTTCTGTTTGTAACTCTGTGAACCTCTCTGACGGTTGCAGGCTGTGGAGAGCACATAAGGAATTGCTTACTGGCTCGATTTCTCTCTCCTCTTTTAATTCCCCCTCTTCTCCTGCTGGTCACCTCTATCTTCCACCTCCCTCTTCTCTTTTCCATGTAACTCTACCAACCTCTCTGTGTGTCCCTCACTGTGGAGAATCTTTTCACGATTAGCCTAGATGTTTTATCATCTATGCTATATGAATGGAGAAATCTTGAGGCTACTGTAAGAATAAGACTGAAAGCCAGAGGTGGGAGGCTTAAATCCAAAACTTGAGAACACCAGAAAACTCCAGGGAATATTAATTGACAGGAGCTCATCCAAAGCCTCCATACCTACACTGAAACCAAGCTCCACCCAAGAGCCAACAAGTTCCAGAGCAAGACATACCATGCTAATTCTCCAGCAATGCAAGAACATAGCCCTGAGCATTAAGATAAAGGCTGCCCAAAGTCATGCCAAACAGACAGACATCCAAAAACTCACTACTGGACACTTCATTGCACTCCAGAGAGAAGAGATCCAGAGAGAAGAGATCCAGCAGAACACAGACACAAGCTTCCCTAACCAGGAAACCTTGACAAGTCACTCTTCCAAACCTACCCACAGGGAGGAACCTCCACAATAAAAAGAAACCACAAACTCCCAGACTACAGAAAGGCCAACCCAAACACAACAATCTAAACAAAACGAAAAGGCAGAAAAATATGCAGCAGGTAAAGGAACATGATAAACACACACCAAACCAAACAAAAGAGGAGGAGATAGGGAGTCTACCTAAAAAAGAATTAAGAATAATGATAATAGAGATGATCCAAAATATCGAAAACAAAATGGAGTTACAGATAAATAGACTAGAGACAAGGATTGAGAAGATGCAAGAAATGTTTGACAAGGAACTGGAAGAAATAAAAAATAATAATGAATAATGCAATAACTGAGATAAAAAGCACTCTGGAGTGAAACACCAAGAGAATAACTGAGGCAGAAGATAGGATAAGTGAGGTGGAAGATAGAATGGTGGAAATAAATTAGGCAGAGGATAAAAAAGAAAAAATAATTAAAAGAAGTGATGACAACCTCGGAGACCTCTGGGACAATGTTAAATGCCCCATCATTTGAATCATAGGAGTCCCAGAAGAAAAAGACAAAAAGAAAGGCCATGAGAAAATACCTGAGGAAACAATAGTTGAAAACGTCCCTAAAAAGGGAAGGAAATAGTCACCCAAGAAACCCAGAGAGTCCCAAACAGGATAAACCCAAGGCAAACACCCCAAGATACATATTAATCAAATTAATGAAGATCAAACACAAAAAGCAAATATTAAAAGTAGCAAGGGAAAAGCAAC
This sequence comes from Oreotragus oreotragus, assembly GCA_006410675.1. Classification (NCBI taxonomy): domain Eukaryota; kingdom Metazoa; phylum Chordata; class Mammalia; order Artiodactyla; family Bovidae; genus Oreotragus; species Oreotragus oreotragus. The sequence goes on along the minus strand of SJYX01013993.1, from coordinate 97,022 downwards.
AAATAATACACAAGGGGATTCCCTTAAGAATAATAGCTAATCTTTCAACAGAAACTCTACAGGCCAGAAGGGAATGGCAAGACATACTTAAAGTGATGAAAGAGAAAAGCCTATAACCCAGATTACTATACCCAGCAAGGATCTCATTCAAATATGAAGGAGAAATCAAAAGCTTAACAGACAAGCAAAAGCTGAGAGAATTCATCACTGCCAAACCAGCTCTTCAACAAATGCTAAAGGATCTTCTCTAGACCGGAAACACAGAAAAGGTTTATAAACTCAAACCTAAAACAACAAAGTAAATGGCAATGGGATCATACATATCAATAATTACCTTAAATGTAAATGGATTGAATGCCCAACCAAAAGACAAAGACTGGCTGAATGGATGAAAAAACAAAACCCCTATATATGCTGTCTACAAGAGACCCACCTCAAAACAAGGGACACATACAGACTGAAAGTGAAGGGCTGGAAAAAGATATTCCATGCAAATAGAGACCAAAAGAAAGCAGAAGTAGCTACACTCATATCAGATAAAATAGACTTTGAAATAAAGGCTGTGAAAAGAGACAAAGAAGAATACTACATAATGTTCAAAGGATCAATCTAGAAGAAGATATAACAATTATAAATATATATGCAGCTAACATAGGATCACCACAATATACAAGGCAAATGTTGACAAGTATGAAAGGGGAAATTAACAGTAACACAATAATAGTGGGAGACTTTAGTACTCCTCTCACACCTATGGATAGATCAACCAAACAGAAAATTGGCAAGGAAACAAAAACTTTAAATTATACAATGGAGCAGTTAGAACTAATTGATATCTATAGGACATTTCACCCCAAAACAATGAATTTTATCTTTTTCTCAAGTGCACACGTAACATTCTTCAGGATAGATCACATCCTGGGCCATAAATCTAGCCTTGGTAAATTCAAAAAAAATTGAAATCATTTCAAACATCTTTTCTGAGCAATATGCGGTTAGATTAGAAGCCAACTACAGGAAAAAAAAAAAAAAACTATTAAAAATGCAAACATATGGAGGCTAAACAACATGCTTTGGAATAATCCACAAATCAGAGAGGAAATAAAAAAAGAAATCAAAATATGCATAGAAACAAATGAAAATAAAAACACGTCAACCCAAAACCTATGGGAGTCAGTAAACGCAGTGCTAAGAGGAAGGGTCATAGCAATATAAGCTTACCTCAAGAAACAAGAAAAAAAAAAAATCGAATGAATAACCTAACTTTACACCTAAAGCAACTAGAAAAGGGAGAAATGAAGAACCCCAAGGATAGTAGAAGGAAAGAAATCATAAAAATTAGGGCAGAAATAAATGAAAAAGAAACAAAGGAGACTATAGCAAAAATCAACAAAGCTAAAAGCTGATTCTTTGAGAAGATAAATAAAATAGACAACCCATTAGCCAGACTCATCAAGAAAAAAAGAAAGAATCAAATCAACAAAATTAGAAATGAAAATGGAAAAATCACAACAGACAACACAGAAATACAAAGATCATAGAAAACTACTATCAACAATTATATGACAAAAAAAAAAATGGACAACTTGGAAGAAATGGATGAATTCTTAGAAAAGTATAACCTTCCAAAACTGAACCAGGAAGAAATAGAAAACCTTAACAGACCCATCACAAACATGGAAATCAAAACTGTAATCAGAAATCTTCCAAAAAACAAAAGCCCAGGACCAGATGGATTCACAGGTGAATTCTACCAAAAACTTAGAGAAGAGCTAACACCTATCGTACTCAAACTCTTCCAGAAAATCACAGAGGAAGGCAAACTGCCAAACTCATTCTATGAGGCCACCATCACCCTAATAACAAAACCAGAAAAAGATGCCACAAAGAAAGAAAACTATAGGCCAATATCACTGATGAACATAGATGCAAAAATCCTCAATGAAATTCTAGCAAACAGAATCCAACAACGTATTAAAAAGATCATACATCATGACCAAATGGGCTTTATCCCAGGGGTGCAGGGATTCTTCAATATTTGCAAATCGATCAATGTGATACACCACATTAACAAATTGAAAGATAAAAATCATATGATTATCTCAATAAATGTAGAGAAAGCCTTTGACAGAATTCGACATCCATTTATGATAAAACTCTCCAGAAATAAGGCACAGAAGGAACATACTTCAACATAATAAAAGCCAAATATGATACCCACAGCAGATATCATCCTCAGTGGTGAAAAATTGAAAGCATTTCCCCTAAAGTCAGGTACAAGACAAGGATGCCCACTCTCACTACTACTATTCAACATAGTTTTGGAAGTTTTAGTCACAGCAATCAGAGCAGAAAAAGAAATAAAAGGAATCCAAATTGGAAAAGAAGTAAAACTCTCACTGTTTGCAGATGACATGATCCTCTACATAGAAAATCCTAGACTCCACCAGAAAATTACTAGAACTAATCAATGACTATAGTAAAGTTGCAGGATATAAAATTAACACCCAGAAATCCTTTGCATTCCTATACACTAACAATGAGAAAACAGAAAGAGAAATTAAGGAAGCAATTCCATTCACCATTGCAACAAAAAGAATAAAATACTTAGGAATAAATCTACCTAAAGAAACAAAGGACGTATATATGGAAAACTATAAAACACTGATGAAAGAAATCAAAGAGGACACAAATAGATGGAGAAATATACCATGTTCAGGGATCAGAAAAAAATCAATATAGTGAAAATGAGTATACTACCCAAAGCAATCTATAGATTCAATGCAATCCCTATCAAGCTATCATCGGTAGTTTTCAGACAACTAGAACAAATAATTTCACAATTTGTATGGAAATACAAAAAAACCTCAAATAGCCAAAGCAATCTTGAGAAAAGAAAAATGGAACTGGAGGAATCAATCTGCCTGATTTCACACTATACTACAAAACTACAGTCATCAAGACAGTATGGTACTGGCACAAGACAGAGATATAGATCAATGGAACAAAATAGAAAGCCCAGAGATAAATCTATGCAGCTATGGACACCTTATCTTTGACAAAGGAGGCAAGAATACAAAATGGAAGAAAGGCAATCTCTTTAACTAGTGGTGCTGAAAAGCTGGTCAACAACTTGTAGAAGAATGAAACCAGAACACTTTCTAACACCATACACAAAAATAAACTCAAAATGGATTAAAGATTTAAATGTAAACTATAAAATTCCTAGAGGAAAACATAGGCAAAACACTCTCTGACATAAATCACAGCAGGATCCTCTATGACCCACCTTCCAGAGTAATGGAAATAAAAGCAAAAATAAACAAATGGGACCTAATTAAAATTAAAACCTTTTGCACAACAAAGTAAACTATAAGCAAGGTGAAAAGACAGGCTTCATAATGGGAGAAAATAATAGCAAACAAAGTAACTGACAAAGAATTAATCTCAAAAATATACAAGCAGCTCATTCAGCTCAATCCCAGAAAAATAAATGACCTAGTCAAAAAAATGGGCCAAAAAACTAAACAGACACTTCTTCAAAGAATACGTTAATTCATACCCGACTCTTTGTGTCCCAATGGACTGCAGCATGCCAGGCCTCCCTGTCCATCACCAACTCCCAGAATGTACTCAAACTCATCAGCTCAATCCCAGAAAAATAAATGACCTAGTCAAAAAAATGGGCCAAAAAACTAAACAGACACTTCTTCAAAGAATACGTTAATTCATACCCGACTCTTTGTGTCCCAATGGACTGCAGCATGCCAGGCCTCCCTGTCCATCACCAACTCCCAGAATGTACTCAAACTCATGTCCATTGAGTCAGTGATGCCATCCAACCATCTCATTCTCTGTCATCCCCTTCTCCTTCCACTATCAATCTTTCCCAACATCAGGGTTTTTACAGATGAGTCAGTTCTTTGCATCAGGTGGCTAAAGTATTGGAGTTTCAGTTTCAACATTAGTCCTTCCAAAGAACACTCCGGACTGATCTCCATTAGGATGGACTGATTAGATCTCCTTGTTGTCCAGGGGACTGTCAAGAGTCTTCTCCAAATCCACAGTTCAAAAGCATCAATTCTTTGGCACTCAGCTTTCTTTATAGTCCAACTCACACATCCATACATGACTACTGGAAAAACCATAGCCTTGACTAGACGGACCTTTGTTGACAAAGTAATGGCTCTACTTTTTAATATTATGTCTAGGTTGGTCATAATTTTACTTCCAAGGAATAAACATCTTTTAATTTAATGGCTGCAGTCACCATCTGCAGTGATTTGGGGCTCCCAAAATAAAATCTGCCACTGTTTCTGCTGTTTCCTCATCTATTTGCCATAAAGTGATAGGACCAGATGCCATGATCTTAGTTTTCTGAATGTTGCGCTTTAAGCCATCTTTTTCACTCTCCTCTTTCACTTTCATCAAGAGGCTCTTTAGTTCTTCTTCACTTTCTGCCATAAGGGTGGTGTCATCTGCATATCTGAGGTTGATAATTCTTCTGGCAATCTTGATTCCAACTTGTGCTTCTTCCAGCCCAGCGTTTATCATGATGTATTCTGCATATAAGTGAAATAAGCAGGGGGACAATATACAGCCTTGACATACTTCATGACAGAGAGATGGCTAACAAATACATGAAAAGATACTCAATATCACTGTTTATCAGAGAAATGCAAGTCAAAACCACAATGAGATACTAGCTCATGCTGGTCGGAATGGCTGCTATCAAAAAATTCTACAAACAATAAATGCTGGAGAGGGTGCAGAGAAAAGGGAACTGGTTCCTCTTACACTGTTGGTGGTAATGCAAACTAATACAGCCACTATGGAGAACAGTGTGAAGATCCTTGAAAATAATGGAAATAGAACTGCCATATGACCCAGCAATCCCGCTGCTGAGCAAACACACTGAAGAAATCAGAATTGGAAGAGATGTGTACCTGAATGTTCATCACAGGACTTTTTACAATAGCTAGGACATGGAAGCAACCTAGATGTCCATCAGTAAATAAATGGATAAGAAAGCTGTGGTACATACACACGATGGAATATTACTCAGCTATATGAAGATCACATTTGAATCAGTTCTAATGAGGTGGATGAAACTGGAGCCTTTTATACAGAGTGAAGTAATTCAGAAAGAAAAACACCAATACAGTATATTAATGCATTTATATGGAATTTAGAAAGATTGTAACAATGACCCTATATGCGAGACTGCAAAAGAGGCACAGATATAAAGAAGAAAATTTTGGACTCTGTGGGAGAAGGTGAGGGTGGGATGATTTCAGGGAATAGCATTGAAACATATATATTACCATATGTGAAACAGATCGCCAGTCCAGGTTTGGTGCATGAGACAGGGTGCTCAGGGCCAGTGCACTGGGATGACCCTGAAGGATGGGATGGGGAGGGAGGTGGAAGGAGGGTTCAGAATGGGGGACACATGCACACCTATGGCTGATTCATATCAGTATATGGCAAAACCGCTACAAACTGTAAAGTCATTAGCCTCCAATTAAAAAAAAAAAAAAAAAAAGATTGAGTGTTTTGATCTCCTTGCTGTCCATATCTAACTTTGGCTAGACAATTTCCCGCCATGGTATATGTCCCCCAAAATTCCATTCATATGTTCTCCCAAAGACATTTTGGAATTTTTATGCCTACGTTTTTCCAAGGGGGAAAAAATTATTTCACTAAATGGATATAGTTGAGAAAGATTATTGTCATTTGTGTGAGTGTGTACTCAGTCATGTCAGACTCTTTGTGACCCCATGGACTGGAGCCCACCAGATTCCTCTGTCCATGAAATTTTTCCAGGCACGAATACTAGAGTGGATTGCCATTTCCTTCTTCAAGTGATATTCCTGACCCAGAGCTCGAACCCATGTCTCTTGCATCTCCTGCACGGGCAGGTGGGTTCTTTACCATCTGTGCCAGCAAGAAAGCTGTCACAAATCATAAATTGTCATAAATTATTGATATTTGTAGTTTTTTATTACTAAAACCTAATCTGATAAATATATTACTACTAGTAGTAGTATTCTTTATTATTATTACAGTTATTGGCTTGTACATATTTGTTATCCTGGATTGTCTGCTGCTGCTGCTAAGTTGCTTCAGTCGTGTCTGACTCTTTGCGACCCCATAGATGGCATCCCACTAGGCTCCTCCGTCCCTGGGATTCTCCAGGCAAGAATACTGGAGTGAGTTGCCATTTCCTTCTCCAATGGATTGTCTAAAGGAAGAAAATCAAAAGGAAGTAGTAAGTGGTAGTTTCACTAATTTAAGAAGTTCCCTTGTTTACTAGGACAATCCACAGTCAGAAAGAATTTAGTAGAGGAAACTGAAGCTTGATATTTTGGAGAGAGTTAAATCTAAGCTTGGTTATAATCTCTTGTTAAATTTAAAGTGGAAATGAAATCTAATTACAATCTTATATATTGTTTTTGTGCACATCTGGAGAACTCATTCTTAAAAATGTTGATTTGTTTTATAGAATTACATATTTGAATTTTTAGCTATCATTAAAATAACTTTTATATATGAATAGAATGAGTTTTCAGGGAAGGCAATGGCACCCCACCCCAGTACTCTTGCCTGGAAAATCCAATGGACGGAGGAGCCTGGTGGGCTGCAGTCCATGGGGTCGCTAACAGTCGGACAGACTGAGCGATTTCACTTTCACTTTTCTCTTTCATGCATTGGAGAAGGAAATGGCAACCCACTCCAGTATTCTTGCCTGGAGAATCCCAGGGACGGGGGAGCCTGGTGGGCTGCCGTCTATGGGATCACACAGAGTCGGACACGACTGAAGTGACTTAGCAGCAGCAGCAGAATGAGTTTTATATTGCTTAGTGATAGCTCTTCCTTTCAGTAGTCTTTAGTAATAGGGTATATATAAAGAAGATTTTTAAACTATATATATATTTAAATGTTGATAATTGAAGTGAGTCTTACAAATTCTGTAGAACTTTCAGTGTAAGCATCAGGAGCTCTAAGAAAAGACATATTACAAATGAGCTCTTGATGAGAATGTGACATTAAATTTCTGGAAATTAGAAATAAAATCACAGATTAAGAAAGTTTAAAAGGCAGAAAATAATTCATCTGAACATCATATAATAGAATGCAAAAGTATAAACAAGTCAGCTACTTAAATTGTTTTAAAAAGTTAACTCAATTACTGATTTAAGAGAAAAATAAAAGTTGCAAATATAGAATAGTTGGACAATAAAATTACCAGAAGCTCACTTGTCTTAAAAGTTTAATAATATATATTACTCAGAGAGGCAAAGGCATAAATTATTAGTATAAAACTTTCCACTTTATGCGTTCCAATTTCTTTGCAGTTTCACCTGGATTCATATTTTTATGCTTGAATTTCTGCCTAAACTTTCCACACTTTGAGTGCTTCAAGAAGGCAGAGTGTTAATGGGATTAGCTTGTTAAATAGTACAATGTTATTTCTGTATAGGCTTTTGCTGAGTTGCTATTCATAACATACTTTTCAGAACTTTGTAAACTGAAAATTAAGGAATTTTATTTTTTGTGGAATTGGATGCTGCTGCTTTAACAATATATCAATGCATGCTGCTTTGTTTTGACAGCAAATACCACATGTATGTATACACATTGAATATATATATATAATAATAAATTATATCATGTTTTTAAAAATTATCTTAAGTCTTCAATTCCTTTTCCATTTTATTGATAGAGTCTATCTATTTTACAGCCAATATTAATGGGGCAGTAACAAATTTAAAAAGTGAGAGAAACATACTAAATTAATGTGTTTTTGTTTTTTTTTTTTTTCCTATCCTTTGCACAATATTGGAGCTTATGGTAAGGACCAAGGAGTGTGTCAGGGATCTCAGAGACAAGGGTGTATCCTAGCCTTGGAAATGAGCTGGAAGCTGCAACTCGAATTTAACACTTATTTCTTCCAATGTGGGCTTAGTGATAAAGAATTCACCTGCCAATGCAGGGAGATGTAAGAGATGCTGGTTTGATCCTTGAATTGAGAAGATACCCTGTAGGAGTGTATAGCAACCCAGTGCAGTATTCTTGCCTGGAGAATCCCCATGGACAGAGGAGCCAGACAGGCTAAGGTCCATAGTGTTGCAAAGAGTCGGACACAAGTGAAATAACTTAGCATGCATGTAGACGTGGTAACTTTAAGTTTGGGCATCCCTGGTGGCTCAGATGGTAAAGAATCTGACTATAATGCAGGAGGCTCAGGTTTGATCCCTGGATCAGGAAGATTCCCTGGAGAAGGAAATGGCTATCCACTCCAGTATTCTTGCCTGCAGACTTCCATGGACAGAGGAGCATAGTGGCCTACAACCCATGGGGTCTCAAAGAGTCAGATACAACTGAGCACATAACACTTTCACTTTCTGCCAATTACTTCTGCTTCCTCCCTCCCTTCTCCCTTTACTCCCTTCCTCCTCCCTCCCTCTCTCTCTCTCTCTCTGGCTTTTTTATTTTTAGCGGTCATTTTATATTCATGGAAAAATTAAGAAGAAAGCAGAGAGATTTCCCGTATACTCCCTGCACCACATGTAAACAGATTCCGTCATTATCAGCATCACTCACCAGAATGGTACATTTGTTATCAGGAAGATCCTACATTGAAACATCATAGTCATCCAGAGCCTACAATTTACATTAGGTTTTACTCTTGGTGTTATATATTTTGTGGTGTTTGAATAAAGGTGTAATGACATATATCCACCAATATAGCATTATATATCATATATGATATTAGAATATTTTCACTGCTCTTGCTCTAAAAATCATCTGTTCTGTCTGTTCATCCCATCCCACTCCTCCCTATAAACTCCTGATCTTTTTATTGTCACCATAGTTTTGCCTTTTCCAGAGTTTTGTATGATTGGAATCATAAAGTATATAGCCTTTTCAGGTTGGCTTATTTTGTTTTTCATTTAAGAATATGCATTTAGAGTCTTCTATGTCTTTCCATGGCTTGATAGCTCAGTCTTTTGAGCACTGAATAATATTTCATTGTCTGGTGGTACAATTGTTTATTTTCCATTCATCTACTAAAGGGCATTTGGTAACTTCCAAATTTAGGAAATTACAAATAAAGCTGATATAAACATCTCTATGCAGTGTTTTGTGTGGACATACATTTTCAACTTCTTTGGGTAGATGCCAATGAATGTGATTGCTGGATCTTGGTAAGAATATAGTTTTATAAGATATCACTAAATTGTTTTCCAAAGTATCTGTACTGTTTTGCATTCCTGCAACCAATAAATGAGAATTCCTGTTGCTTGCTCTACATCTTCACCAGCATTTGGTGGCATCAGTGTTCTATATTTCTGCCATTCTAGTAGGTGTATGGGAGAAGGAAATGGCAACCCACTCCAGTGTTCTTGCCTGGAGAATTGCAGGGACAGAGGAGTTCGGTGGGCTGCCATCTTTGGGGCTGCACAGAGTCGAACATAATTGAAGAGACTTGGCGGCAGCAGCAGTAGCAGCAGTAGGTGTATAATGATGTCTTAGTATTTTAATTTACATTACATGTGGAACATCTTAGTTGTTATCTTTGTATCTCCTTCGATGAGATGTCTGTGAAGTTCCTTGGCCCATTGTTGATCTGTTAATTTTCATTTTGTTTTAAGAGTTCTTTGTATAACTTGGAATATAGCTCTTTATTAGGTATGTATTTGGCAAACATTTCCTCCCAGTATATGGCTTGTCTTCTCATTCTTTTGATATTGCTTCTTATAGAGGTGAATTTCTAATTTTAATGAAGTCCAACCTATCAAGTATTAACTTCATAGACTGTGTCCTTGATGTTTTATCTAAAAAGATGTCACTATACCCATATCATCTAGGATTTATTCTATGTTATCTTGAAGGAGTTTTAAAGTTTTACATTTTACATTGAGATTTATGGTCTATTTTGAGTTAATATTTGTGAAAGGTGTAAAGTCAAAGTCTAGATTCATTTATTTTGCATGTGAGACTCATTTGTTGCGACACCATTCATTGAAAAGTCCATCTCTCCTCTATTGTTTTATCTTTGCTTCTTTATCAAAGATCTGTTGATTCTATTTATGAGGGTTTGTTTATGTCTTCTTTATTTTGTTCCAATGATCTATTTGTTTAAACTTTTGCTAATACTTCTGTCTTGATTACTGTAGCTCTGTAGTAAGTCTTGAATCCATGTAGCGTCCAGTTTACCAACTGTGTTTTTCCTTTAACAGTATGTTGGCTATTCTGGATCCTTTGCCTTTCCATACAAACTTAACATTTTCATATTTGCAAATAATATCAACTTTATTGTGTTGTCCCTGAAAATGCTTCTTCAGGCTCCTCTCAGATATGTACTAGGGATACTGCCTTGACTGATCAAAACTGTTGCTTCTCTTTTCTGAAGCAAAGGTTATGGAGATTTTGAGTATGTATTCCCTCGTTATCACCATAATAAGAAGTTTGTATCACAATGAGAAGAATATAAACAGGAGGGATTTATTTAAAGCAATTATTTTTATAAGAAGAAATAAAAATAGCATGTGTATATATTTGGCACCTTCATTAATATATGTTAAATTGTTTTAATTGCTTTATTCAGTTTAAAAATAAAGTCTAATATTAATCAAGCAAAATATAAACGTGTGTGTTAGTCTCTCAATCATGTCCAGTGCTTTGTGACCCCACGGGCTATAGCCCGTCAGAATTTTCTGTCCATGGAATTTTCCAGGCAAGAATACTGGAGTGGGTAGCCATTCCATTCTCCAGAGGATCTTCCCAACCCAGGGATTGAACCTGGGCCTCCTGCATTGCAGGCAGATTCTTTACTGATTGACATACGAGGGAAACCCACAGTACAAAAAATTAAGTCTAATTAAGAGCAATTTCAAGGGTAAGTCTGGCTTTTTAGACAGTTTATGAGTATTGAAGGTCTCACATGTTCTTGTGGGACAATGATAGCATCTAAGAGATTAATAGCCACTGTCTACTTCTGTAACTAATGCTATGTAAAAATGACACCTAGAAAGCATTTTCTAAACTTCACAGAGAAACACATGCTAAATGTTGGACAGTACCTATCTGCCCATCTGTCTCTGCAAAATGCCACCTTTAGAGGCCTTGGCTTGCTCTAGAAAGCCCACTGTTTAGTTGCTGAATGTTCAACTGAAAATGTTTGTAGAGCTCTGACCTAAAATCCATTTATCAGAAAAAATCCCTGAAGAATTGTGGGGGTTTTGTGTATTTGTTTGTTGTAAAACTTTTTAAATTGTAGGAAATAATACAGACTGACATAAACAGCTGGATATCTACCATCTAAAATTAACAAATGATCTTTTTTGCTTCAGAGGGATTAATTAAAAAAACACACATAAAAGTAGACTTTTCAAAAATCCCCTTCCTAGTTCTATTTCCCACCTAACCTTATATTTTAGATAAAACTATTATGAAATTACTGTATTCTTCCTACTCATGTTTTTTATTTCATTACATTTCTATTAATCATAAATAATATATAGTATTACTTAATACATTTTTAAACTTTTTCACAAATACTATCACACTGAATTATCTAGGACAGATCCATGAACACATCTCTTGTTTAATGGAGTAAATCTTTGTAATATATACTGTAATATACATTGAAGACCCACAGGTATCTTCAGAATTTTATATTAGCAGAAACACTGCCAGGTTGAGCTAATATAAACAAATTAGACTTAAATAAAAGGTATTGGATTTCCCAACTCTAGTGGCAAGAAACCAACTAATGAAACTACTTAGCTGTATAATCTGCTAACTTTTTATAATAAAAAAGGATAATTCATAGGCTAAAGTTTTGAGCCAGAGGGCAGAGATGCAAGCTGTAGAGAATTATGCCTAGGTCTTGAAACCTAATGGAATTTGTGTGGCTGAATTGTAAAACTGCTTGAAAATAGTGCATTTTTTCTTCCATTTTTTCCTATTTTGAGTTGATATATTAACTCTTAGTTCTATTTCTGTCCAATCATTGCATTATATGACATGTTTCTTTAATTTCACAGGTTACCAGATGGAGAGGAATTGTGTCCTGGGATGGATTATACCAAGAATCATCCGTACCTGATTTAGGTGATGAGATTCTGGATTTTTTTGAGATGACATGTTATTGAGATTGCTAGACTATTAATTGATACTATAATGAGTTGAGGACATTGAGGTGGGAATAATTATATTTTGGATGGATGAGAACCTTTTAGGGCCACAAGTTGGACACTTATGATATGCAGTATAATGGTCACGAAGGTTTTCTATGCCCTATTCATCAGAACATGTGATTGTTACCATAAAGAGCAACAGGTTTTGCAGTTATGTTTAGGGTTAAAGACTTTGATATGGTGAGATTATTTTGGGTTATTCAGGTGAGACTTCCCTGGTGGCTCAGAGGTTAAAGCGTCTGCCTCCAATGCAGGAGACCTAGGTTCAATCCCTGGGTTGGGAAGATCCCCTGGAGAAGGAAATGGCAACCCACTCCAGTATTCTTACCTGGAGAATCCCATGGACGAAGGAGCCTGGTGGGCTACAGTCCACGGGGTCGCAAAGAGTCGGACACGACTGAGCAACTTCACTTCACTTCAGGTGGGTATGATCTAATCACACAAGTTGTTAAAACTGGAAAAAACTTCCTGGCTGTACTAAGAGAGATGTAATGATGGAACAAAAAGAGTGGATCAAGGTAGTAGTGAGAGAAAGATTCCACACCCTGTCACTGGTTCTGAGATGTGAGGATTATGTGCAAAGACCGGAGAGAGGATCATAGAACCACAGGAGTTTATGGCAGCCCTCAGGCTGACAGGCACCAGATACCTCAGTCCCACAATTATATGAAGCTGAATTTTGCCAATACCTAAATGATCAAGAAAAAGATTATCCACTCGAACATACCAGAAGGAAGAAAGACCTAACATCATGTTGACCTTAGCCTGATAAGATATATGTCAGATTCCTGACACAAAGAACTAACAAATTTGCCTTGTTTAAACCAATAAGTTTGTGGTAACTTTTTATGGTATCGTAGAAAACCAAAATAGTATGGTTAACTCTGTATCATATATTTTTTTATCTATCAAGGTCTACATTCACAGATAAAGTTGTTTTATTTTAATTGATGTATTATGTTTTATCATCTGAGCCACCATACAAATAAATCATACTTTATCCATTTCTGTCCTGATGGATATTTATATTGTTTCTAGTTTTTCTCTGTGACAATGTAGGAATAAACAAAACATCCTTATTTCTATCTGCTACTAGTCAGTGTAAAATTTCTGGACAACATCTAGAGAAATATAAGTATTGTATCATTAATCATACATATTTTAAATTTTATTTGAAATTCTCAATGTCTTCTAGAGTTGTTCTACCAATTTTAATGTATGGTGATTATTGACATAGTTGATCCTTCCCCTATTCTTTTCCTACCCTTTGCTGAATTGATAAGTTTTTATTTCCCCAACCCCCTCCCTGTCCAATTTTGATTTCCAGTGATTAAGTGTTCAGTTCAGTTCATTTCAGTAGCTCAGTCATGTCCAACTATCTGCAACTCCATGGGCTGCAGCACACCAGGCTTTCATATCCATCAACAACTCCCAGAGTTTACTCATGTCCATTGAATTGATGATGCCATCCAACCACCTCATCCTCTGTCATCCCCTTCTCTTCCTGCCATCAATCTTTTCCAGCATCAGGGTCTTCTCTAATTAGTCAGTTCTTCGCATCAGGTGGCCAAAGTATTGGAGTTTCAGTTTCAACATCAATCCTTCCAATGAATATTCAGGACTGATTTCCTTCAGGATGAATTGATTGGATCTCTTTGCAGTCCAAGGGACTTTCAAGAGTCTTCTCCAACACCACACTTCAGAAGCATCAATTCTTTGGTGCTCAGCTTTCTTCACAGTCCAACTCTTACATCCACACATGACCACTGGAAAAACCATAGCCTTAATTAGACAGACCTTTGTTGGCAAAGTAATGTCTCTGGTTTTTAACGTGCTGTCTAGGTTGGTCATAGCTTTTCTTCAAAGGAACAAGCATCTTTTAATTTCATGGCTGCAGTCACCATCTGCAATGATTTTGGAGCCCCCCAAAATAAAGTCAGCCACTGTTTCCACATCTATTTTTCATGAAATGTTGGGGCCAGATGCCATGATCTTCATTTTCTGAACGTTGAGTTTTAAGCCAACTTTTTCACTCTCCTCTTTCACTTTCTTCAAGAGGCTGTTTACTTCTTTTCACTTTCTGCCATAAAGGTGATGTCATCTGCATATCTGATGTTACTGATATTTCTCCCAGCAATCTTGATTCCAGCTTGTGTTTCATGCAGCCCAGCATTACGCATGATGTATTCTGCATATAAGTTAAACAAACAATGTGACAATATACAGCCTTTATGTACTCCTTTCCCAGTTTGGAAGCAGTCCATTGTTCCATGTCAGATTCTAACTATTACTTCTTGACCTGGATACATATTTCTCATGAGGCAGGTCATGTGGTCTGGTATTCCTATCTCTTTCAGAATTTTCCACGGTTTATTTTGATCCACACAGTCAAAGGTTTTGGTATAGTCAATAAAACAGAAAGAGATGTTTTTCTGGAAATTTCTTGCTTTTTTGATGATCCAACAGATGTTGGCAATTTGATATGGGGCTACTCATAAATTTTAACATGCATACTAATTTAACAACGTCTACTTTTACTGTAAAATCTTATAAAATAATACAAGGACACCACTATTGCTGTTTAGTCACTAAGTTGTGTCTGACTCTTTGCGACCCCATAGATTATAGCCCACTAAGCTTCTCTGTACATGGGATTTCCAAGGCAAAAATACTCGAGTGGGTTGCTATTTCCTTCTCCAGGAGATCTTCTGGATACAGGGATAAAACCCGTGTCTCCTGCTTGGCAGGCATATTCTTTACCAGTGAGCCACCTGGAAAGCTTTAAATTTGTTTTCCCATGCTATTTTCCCGCTTATTTAATTTTAGTTTCTTTTTGATTCTAAGCACTCCATTAGTTACTATTATGTATTTTTTAGTTAAATCTCATTTAATTGTGCCAGCATTTTATAAATTATTTGTTAAGGTTTGTTTATTGCAAACATTTGTTTAGTTGTTTAATGTTTGTTTATTGTTGCTAATTGTTGCATAAACCAGTGGTGGAAGTGAACGTTGCTCAGTCGTGTCCGACTCTTTGCGACCCCATGGGTTATTCTCCAGGCCAGAGTACTGAAATGGGTAGCCTCTCCTTTCTCCAGAGGATCTTCTCAACCCAGTGGTTGAACCCAGGTCTCCCACATTGCAGGCGGATTCTTTACAAGCTGAACCACAAGGGAAGCCCAAGAATACTGGAGTGGGTAGTCTATTTCTTCTCCAGTGGATCTTCCTGACCCAGGAATCAAACTGAGGTCTCCTGCATTGCAGGAGGATTCTTTACCAACTGAGCTATCAGGGAAACCTGCACAAACCTACTTTCTTTTTTATTCAACTCCCTGCTTCCTAAAGTATATCCTTTAGTTATTCTTTAAGGCATGGCCTGCAAATAGTTCATTTGAAATTGACATCTCTTTTACTCAGAACTTTAAAGGTATTATTCCCTTTCTTCAGGTTTTTATTTGTCCTAATGAGAATTCTGCCATAAGTCTAATTATTGTCTTCCTATACAAAATCTTTATTATTTTTTGGTTTATTTTTAAAGTGCATGAGGTCTTGCAAGTTTGCCATTATATATTAGAGAGTGGAATGTTTTTGATCTTTCAAATCTGATCAGGACTTGAATGGCTTTATTAGTCTAGAAGTGAAGTCCCTCAGTCGTGTCCGACTCTTTGTGACCCCATGGACTGTAGCCTACCACGCTCCTCCATCCATGGGATTTTCCAAGCAAGAGTACTGGAGTGGGGTGCCATTGCCTTCTCCAGAGGATCTTCCCAACCCAGGGATTGAACCTGGGTCTCCTGCATTGTAGGCAGATGCTTTACCATCTGACCCACCAGGGAAGTCTAAGAATTATTAGTCTAAGAATTGCTGAATTTCTTGAACTCTAAAAAGAAAATGGCTAGCTACCATCATTACTTGAAACTCTGCTTCTTCACCATTGTTTCAACTTTCTCCATACAAAATGCCTATTAGTATGCAGGACTTTCCTATTATATATATCATGCTCAACTTACCTTTCTTATTCACTTCTCTCTGTTTTTTTCTCATTGCATTCTAGGTGATTTCCTCAGATCTCTATTTAAATTCTTCAGTTCTTTTGTCAGTTATTATGTTATATTCTATGGGCTTTCCTGGTGACTCAGTGGTAAAAACCTTGCCTGCCAATGCAGGAGACAAACTCAATCCCTGGATCGAGAAGATTCCATGGAGAAGGAAATGATAACCCACTTCAGTATTCTTCCCTGAGAAATCACGTGGACAGAGGAGCCTGGCAGGCTATAGTCCATCAGGGTGCAAAAAGGTTGGACACAACTTAGTGACTAAACATTGTATTCTATGCTATGGTTATATTCATTTTTGTTTTTGTTTTCTAAATATATTTCAATTATTCTTAATTTACTTCTAGTATTTATTTCTAGAGTTTTTATTATTATTATTAAATTGTCCCATTACTTTTTTTATTCTGATCCTATGTTAAGCAAGTGGCTTCTGTTGCCTATTATCAGGAGTAGAAATCTGAACACTTCTACCCAATGATCTTGGTATCAGTCACCAAGAAAACATAACAGAATCTGAATGGAATGATACTTTATTCACACAGCAAAGAAATAGAACAAGATTGGTTTCATTAGTGTGTGTCAGTGGGTCCCTCCAGCAGGTTCCATGGTGAGCAGGTGTCTCCTGGAAGCTGATGCAGTGCAATGGCCTATATGCTTACCTCTTCTGAGGCTCAGAAGGGCCTACCTCCTCTCCACAGGGGGCCAATATAGTAGTAGAGTTGGCCAGATGTCATGTGACACACCCACTTAAGCAGGACAAAGGAATGCACATTGAGTCTGAAACAAGGGAAGATATTCCTACACAGGGTGATGAGCCAAGTATAGGCTATGAGCAGGCCATCTCTTGGTAAACCCACCAGGGAAGTCTAAGAATTATTAGTCTAAGAATTGCTGAATTTCTTGAACTCTAAAAAGAAAATGGCTAGCTACCATCATTACTTGAAACTCTGCTTCTTCACCATTGTTTCAACTTTCTCCATACAAAATGCCTATTAGTATGCAGGACTTTCCTATTATATATATCATGCTCAACTTACCTTTCTTATTCACTTCTCTCTGTTTTTTTCTCATTGCATTCTAGGTGATTTCCTCAGATCTCTATTTAAATTCTTCAGTTCTTTTGTCAGTTATTATGTTATATTCTATGGGCTTTCCTGGTGACTCAGTGGTAAAAACCTTGCCTGCCAATGCAGGAGACAAACTCAATCCCTGGATCGAGAAGATTCCATGGAGAAGGAAATGATAACCCACTTCAGTATTCTTCCCTGAGAAATCACGTGGACAGAGGAGCCTGGCAGGCTATAGTCCATCAGGGTGCAAAAAGGTTGGACACAACTTAGTGACTAAACATTGTATTCTATGCTATGGTTATATTCATTTTTGTTTTTGTTTTCTAAATATATTTCAATTATTCTTAATTTACTTCTAGTATTTATTTCTAGAGTTTTTATTATTATTATTAAATTGTCCCATTACTTTTTTTATTCTGATCCTATGTTAAGCAAGTGGCTTCTGTTGCCTATTATCAGGAGTAGAAATCTGAACACTTCTACCCAATGATCTTGGTATCAGTCACCAAGAAAACATAACAGAATCTGAATGGAATGATACTTTATTCACACAGCAAAGAAATAGAACAAGATTGGTTTCATTAGTGTGTGTCAGTGGGTCCCTCCAGCAGGTTCCATGGTGAGCAGGTGTCTCCTGGAAGCTGATGCAGTGCAATGGCCTATATGCTTACCTCTTCTGAGGCTCAGAAGGGCCTACCTCCTCTCCACAGGGGGCCAATATAGTAGTAGAGTTGGCCAGATGTCATGTGACACACCCACTTAAGCAGGACAAAGGAATGCACATTGAGTCTGAAACAAGGGAAGATATTCCTACACAGGGTGATGAGCCAAGTATAGGCTATGAGCAGGCCATCTCTTGGTAAGGAAATACTCTGGGCTCAAAGTCCATTCTTATGGGGCCAAGAGGAGAAAAAAACTATGCATTGGTTACTGCCTTTTTTCAGCTTCTTATATTGTCTATTCCTTCTTTTTACCCTTCTTTATCCTCTTTGATAATTTTAAATGTACTTCTCTGAAACTGATTAATCAAGTCAAGTTTATTTCCTCTTGTGGTTTATAAAATGTTAGTAGTTTAAGTTCATTTGCCCATGGCTTGTATTGTCCATAGATGCTTGTGCTGGAGAATTGTCTCTGAAATATGTTTGTAGGTGTTCCTGCCTAGAACCTTGTGTTTTTATTGGTTCTAAAATTGACTTTAAATTCTTAACTTTAGATTTCAGAATCATATTTGCAGGGTAACATATGTCCTACACATATGAGTAATAATGAGCTGAATTTTTATGATGTTTATCACCAGGCCCTAGGTGGATAGAAAATTTCCTCACTGCTTCCACAGGCTTGTGTTTAGAGCTTGTAACCTGAACCCATTCTAGAAGTGAATGTTAAAGCCTGAAACTCATTAAAGTTTATATCTGATATCTGTATCATATATTACTGATTCTTTCAGATGCATTCCCTGTTTGTTCTAATTTTGGATTTCTCTTTTATTTCTGGAACTTTGTGTTTCCTTCTCTTTAACTTTAATTATGTGTTTAATCTATTATTTCTATGTACTGGGCTTGAAGTCAAGCCTTTCTGAGTTAGATTGGCCCATTATGTTCTTTACCTTAAAGAAATATCTTTAATGTATTCGGTGGTAAAATATAGTAAGCTGTCAATTGTGAAGTGTGTTTTTATTTTTTCTTCATATATTCTTGCTTTTCTCTTGTAGACAATGATAGAACAGACTATTTTTAAAATAACATGCTATTCATTCATCCCTTTCAAATCGTTTGTTTTGAAGAGAGGTTGATTCTGGCATCTTATCTCCCTGAATTGCTGGTGTTTATCTAGGCAGCTGTGCCACATGGCAGCAAAACAAAAAATGTTGGTACCTCTGCTGGCATTCATTAAAGGTGATGGAGTATTTTGATCTGAATATAGACAACCATCCCCATATAGAACATTTTGTGTGCATGATCATGGGGAAGAAAGGACTAGTACCAGGGACAAATATGAAATGACTATAAGTTCCATGGAAATAAAGGAGAGTTGAACAAATAATAATTTTAGATAGCAGTGTAAATCATGTTTACTAGGCTAGTGTAGCATTTAAATAAATACAAAATAGATTTTCTCTGATTTTCCTCCTGTGCATATTGCAGGACTTCCAACCATTTCTCCCCAGCTATTTTATATATTTCTTACAGGGTGACTTACAATATGCCATTGAGCCATTCCCCTTGATAGCCACGTGGCTCCTAGCATTTCCATCTGCTCCTTTTTTGGTCTGGCTGTGATACTGTCTCCATGCTGCTGGTGCAAAAATCACCAGTGTTTTGAAGGCTCACTGAATGCTCAAAAGTCAGCCGACACAGAACATCCTCTCCTGTTTTTCTGCTGTTTCAAATGCAGATGAGTCCAGCTTCCAGAGTAACCTGTTAAATCTATTCTGTGCTCTAACATACTCCAATAATATCCTTTTCAAAGGCTTCTATCAAGAATAATACAACTAATATTTGTTTCAAACTTCATATATAAGTGCTGGGTATTTAGGTGCATTACTTATATTATCATACTCAACCAGAGCAGATGTAACATTACTGTCTGCTTTTGCATTTAACTAAATATAAACAAAAATTTTAAACTTGTTCAGATTCAGCAAATAAAATAGTAAATTCTAGATTGAAAATCATATCTGCCTCAAAGCAGACCTCGAAATCTTAAACAATATACCATTTTATGTTCTTTAAGATACATATTTTTGAAAGCTTATGTGTGCCTGCCACTGTGCGAATGTTTTACATGCTGTATTGCATTTTTTTCTTGGTAGCAAACCAAGAAAATAAGGTCTATTTTTTATTATAATTCTAATTTAGAGATTCAACTAAACTTTAGACTCATTAAGTAACTCCTGATAACACAGTAAATAGTAAAAGTGATTTAAATCAAAGTCTATCAGGTTTTGTAGGCTTAACCATTGTTTTGTTATATATTCTCCAAAGTAATACTGTCTTGAATTTCCAATGGTTTTCTGAACTTAAAATAAATTGTGTTATCATTTGTGTTTCAAACACCCTTTCTAAGACTAAAAGTGAGAGAAAAACATTTAGAATCTATTTTCTATGTTTATACTGATACTAACTTCTTGAACTAAAATTTTTATCATTAATAAATTTTCCAAAGAATAAATTATTTCCTTCAGAAATTAACAAAAATTGGATCCCACTATTCTAAGCATCAAAATCCAAAGATGACCGTAGTTTGTGTTCAATCTTGGAAATTTACAGAAAGATAACATAAAGTTTTTGTTTTTGTTTTTTTATTTGAGCAAACTGCTTGAGCATAAAAAGAGAAGTTGAATGCGTACATTAAGAAATTTCTTAACTTCATAGCAAAAGCATTGAAAGTATATTGTATACTTTCTTTTCCTTTTGAAGCAATAGAACTTTTCTTAATGTCCATTACATTTGCAACTTTAAGCTCAGACTATCACGTCATCTGTGTTAGGTTTGGTTGGGTTAAACACTAAGAAATTTGGAGAACCTGATTTTCTTCTATGACTTGATACAGGTGTATAAAAATAGAAAATAATTAATCATTTGAAGAAATGTTGACTTGAAATCTATTTTAGTATTAGTGTTAATGTTCACCTATATCAGTACATATGCAAAAAATGCAAAGGAATTTTACCAAGTGGCTTCCAAATACTAAGTCCAAAGTATTATTTCTCAAATGTAATTAAAACCAAGTAACAGTTCAAGATTTTTTTTTTGGCAGTGCTCTCTAATAAAGCACTGAAAAATCCCTGGAGGAAGTTATAAATGTTTCCAACAAACAAAATGAAGAGAAACATTAGTCAGTTTCAAGCCTCATTTACTCAGTGATGGGTGGTAACAATGTCATAAATCACTGAGTACCTTTTAAATCATATGATCTTTCATTCCACAGGCCTTTCAATAATTTTTTTTATTTAACTAAGATGGAAATATTTGAAACATAAATATTTTAAGAGCCCAAGAATGTACAATAGTAACAATACATTAGAATAATGAAGAGTTCTAAAAAAAATCCGTATCAGTTGGCAGCTGTAGGTCATAAATGTCACTTATTAATGATACTTGATAAAATCATCTTTATAAAAAAAAATCTGAAAGAAAAGCATATTTAATAACCAAATATGTGCTCTAATACCTTGAGAGATAATTTTGGTATTTCCAAAATGAAATACACCTTCATTTTGACTAAATAATGTACCACTATTGCTTAGCTAATTAACAACATATGCTTCTTCAGGATCTTTTCTAATACTCAGGGTGGAAACAAGACATTTTAATGAAGATGTAAGATTATGAACAATGGTTTATACTTTAAACTTAAACCATGTAATGAGAGATCATATTTTGAATAGTACAACCCTATTTAAATGCCACATATGAAACAGTAAATCATACGCAATTTATTTAAAGCTTAGATTCATTCCTCATTTTAAAATGTTACTTCCTTTTATTAATGGGAAGCACTATATGAAAGCCAAAGGCATCGCTAAAAGAAAATGGCATGTCTGAAAAAATCATAAATAATGCTAACCACTTTACATGTTAAGTCTAACAGTATACAAAATAATTACACACAAGTACTGTTTAATTAATGTTATACATTTGAACAGTCTGTTGATATATTTGAAAAAAACTATGTGAAAAGGCTGTATCATTTTGTGCATCAGTATTGATTATGAGTTAAAAAATGCTTGCAGTTATTACTTGAGTTATTGAAAATATATCAACACATTTACACATTTTTCAGTTTAAATATAATATGTACATTTCTTTCATATATAATTCTTGGTTACATTTTTTGTCCTTCTCTGTAATAGTAGAGACTCTCATTCTCTTACTGGTTTTGTTACCCAGGATATATCCCTCAATATGGGGTTTACAAGTGCAGAAAAGGAAATTTTTGGCTCCTTTGAAGATGTCACAGAAGTAATATCTTTCATAGCAAAAGAAGCTTTAGACTTTCAGAATGTCTTTGGCAGAGTCTATAGCAATGGGTTTTATACTTTGGTAGCATTGAATTCAGAGAACAAATGACTGCTTTTGTGGGAAATGTTCACTTGTCCTTTTCTTCTGTCTTCTGAGGATGGAGGTAAAAAAAAGAAAGAAAGAAAGAAAAAGAAATGCTATAGAAACTAACCTCTCTGGTCTTTGTTGAATGCAGATAGTTTTATTTTTTTTTCTCCTCTGTGTAACCAGTTTTCTCAATGTAAGATCTAAAAATATGGATTGCTTAAAAATTGTTTCAGTCCTTATTTTCTGAAATTATCATAAAGCTTTAAAAAAGTTCCCTTTTTTAAAGATAGGTTGAATAAAACTCACTATCTAAATAGTAAACTGTTTACAATTACCATGATGGAGTAGAAAATATAAGTGGGCAGGTAAATTACTGTTTTACCAAAATATTTTCATATTAGCATCACATTTTTCTTATTAGACTTGTGAGATGTAACATTGCTGGCATAATAAGTGTTTAACAGCAATTAACATCTAGGACCTAATCAGAGTTTAAATTTAAACCTAAAATGTATAGTCACACTTGTAGTATATTCACACTAATAGTTCGAGAAAATAAAAATATATTTAAAAAAAATCTAATGGAAGTAAATTGTTCTTTCAATATGACTGACTATTCATATGTAGTTGATAAATTAGAAAATAAGGGTTGAATATGCCTTTTTAACCCATTTATCATTATTATCACTATCAATCCCATCATCATTAACAAAAAGTTCCCTTTAAAGAAGTTATTTAGTTTGATGTTCAAATATCTTTGTAAGTAGATAATTTGGAGTTCAGATTCCTACTCTGCCTCTTGAACTATTTAAGTAAGTTGGTCAACCTACTTAGTTTCTCATTTTATAAGTACTTTGAGTGAAATGGTTAAACACTGCCTTGTTTATAATGAGCAATTAATAAATACTATCACTATTACTTTGACTATTACTATTATGTTTTCTTCCAAACATAGCTCTATAAGTTACTATATCTTTTTTTGTAGATTAAAAAAAAAATGGTTAAAGGGGGATGATTTGGGAGAATAACACTGGAACATATACATTACCACAGGTAAAAGAGGTAGCCAGTGGGAGTTTGATATGATGCAGGGAACCCAAAGCTAATTCTCTATGACAACCTGGAGGAAGGAAAGTGGGAGGGGAGTTCAGGAGAGAGGGACACAGGTATGCCTATGGTAGACTCATGTTAATGTATGGCAAAAACCATCAAAATATTGTAAAGTAGTTATCTTCCAATTAAAATGAATAAATTAAAAGAATTATCTTGGTGATATGTCTACAAAGAGATAAGATAGGAAAATAAACACAAGCAGTCTGTCAACTCCAGAGCCAAAGCTACCTTAACCTTAAGGTATACTGTGTGGTGCTGTGCTTAGTCACTTATTTGTATTCAACTCCTTGTGACCAAATGGACTGTAGTCTTCCAGGCTCCTTTGTCCATGGGGATTATCCAGGCAAATATACTGAAATGGGTTGCCATGCCCTCCTTCAAGGGATCTTCCCAACCTAGGGATCAAACCCAGGTCTCCTACATTGCAGGTGGATTCTTTACCATCTGAGGCACCAGGGAAGCCCCTTTAAGGTAACACCTAAATGTAAAACTAATACTATTTTATGTCTCTTAGTGAAAAGTAAGCTCACTCAAAACAGGATTTCTTTGTGAAAAATGAGATATTCCCCATAAATATGTATTGGATAAACAGTTTCTCAAAAAGCATATTGTGTGCTCAAATGCAATGCAAACATATGACTGTATCTAATTAAAATGAACAAGTAAATTTGGTTGAAACAAAATGAAGTCATTTAAACAAATTTATAGAATAAATCTGATTAAAATATATTTTGAGAAAAAACACTTTTGATTCCAATTTAGTTTTTCTCTTCTTATCTAAATGATATAAAGAAATAATTTCTGAGAATAAATTCTTGTTTATGTTTAAGAGAATTTAACTATAAACAGATCTAACCACCAATGAAAATCAGGGGCCACTGGAAAGAAGCAAATCCTATCACCATAGCTACTCACAGAGTTGCAGTGTAGTCTTGTGGAAGGTTAAAACAAAGCAAAATTTAAAGGTAAATTTTCTAGCTAACATTATTCTAGAAAAAGAGCAGAAGTATTACTGAGATTAAGTTAGTGATAGAGTTAATCTTTAAGAGATGAAATACTAGATTGTTCATGGAAGATTCTAGAAAGGGACTTGGCTACATGAGTTGGGAATATAACATTAAGGCACATTAGGCTGTACTTTATTGGTCAATCTGTATATGTCTAAGGTACATTATGAAGTAAAAGTCTATAGGCTACTACCTAAAATATTTTAAAATGGAATCATTTCACAGGATCAAAAACTTAATATAATTAGCCTCATATATTCTGACCCAAAATAAACCTTAAAAAAAGAAAAAAAAAAAGAGAATAAATTTGAAATGAAGTAGCTCTCCAACTGATTGATTTAAAATTTCTCTTGGTACATAAATGAATTCCTAAAGAATAAATCCAATTCAATTAAGAAAGATACTGCATGATAATTAGTAACAATATTGATATTAATTAGTAGAAAATTGTATGTAAATTAGTAAAGAAATCTTTATAATACGCATTTGTAGTAAATGTCAGTTTTACAGAAAAGTCCTGAAAATGCTAATTGCATTCAATTAAAAATACTTTCATTCAAAGTCACATGGGATATTTAAGTAAAGATAAGAAAAATATAGACAATAAAGAAGCACAGCTTGATAGAGAAGAAAAAATTCATTAGTTGCAAGACTTGAGTGTCCATGTAATAAATAGCTAAATATAACATTTCACAAAGATGATTGATATTTATGCCATCAGGAGTTATCTGATTTACCAAAATGCACTGCTAAATTACTGATGAATATAGAGTAAGCAGTGTATTTGTTGGATTGCTCAGTGGATGAACTTGTTGTTGTCCAGGTGCTAAGTCTTGTCTTATTCCTTGCAGCCCCCTGGACTGCAGTGTTCCAGAATTCCCTGTCCTTCACTATCTCCCTGAGTTTTCGCAAATGCATGTCCATTGAATCAGTGATGTCATCCAACCATCTCCTCCCTGAGTTTGCTCAAACTCATGCCCATTGAATCAGTGATGCCATCCAACCATCTCATCCTCTGTCACTCCTTCTTCCTCCTGCCCTCAATCTTTCCCAATATCAGGTTCTTTTCCAAAGACTCAGCTCATCACATCAGGTGGCCAAAGCATTGGTGCTTCAGCTTCAGCATCATCTTTCCAGGGAATATTCAGCGTTGGTTTCCATTTGTTGTATTGCTCAGTGGATGAACTACAGAGAAGTTTTGAACCCAATGACATTCTGCCCTGAAAACTTTGATTAAACTATATGACTCTTTATCTAGTATTTTAGGTGTTTCTTCAGCAGTCTCTGTTGCTGCTGCTAAGTCGCGTCAGTCGTGTCCGACTCTGTGCGATCCCATAGACAGCAGCCCACCAGGCTCCCCCGTCCTTGGGATTCTCCAGGCAAGAATACTGGAGTGGATTGCCATTTCCTTCTTGAATGCATGAAAGTGAAAAGTGAAAGTGAAGTCACTCAGCCGTGTCCAACTCTTAGCGACCCCATGGACTGCAGTCTACCAGGCTCCTCTGTCCATGGGATTTTCCAGGCAAGAATATTGGAGTGGGGTACCATCAGCAGTCTCTAGAGTAGTCAAAATCAAATTTCTTCTCACAAAGCACTGGTGTATCTTGCGGAACAGGCTCCATCTGATAATCACTTCAGTTGTGTGTGACTCTTTGAAATAGAATCCAGATACAAACTGATAATAGGGGATTTCCAATAGCTCAGTGAGTAAAGAATCCATCTGCAATGCAGGAGACACATGAGATGTGGGTTGATTCCTGTGTCAGGAAGATCCTCCAGAGGAGGGTATGGCAACCCACTCCAGTATTCTTGCCTGAAAATTTCCATGAACTGAGGAGCCTCACAGACTATGGTCCAAAGACTCACAAAGAGCTTGCCTACAATGCAGGAGACCTGGGTTCAACCCCTTGGTTGGGAAGATCTCCTGGAAGAGGGCATGACAAGCCATTCCAATATTCTTGCCTGCAGAATCACTTGGACAGAGGAGACTGGTGGGCTACAGTCCGTGGAGCCGCAAAGAGTCAGACATGACTTAAGCAGTGTAGCACAGCACATTTTGGAACAGTCTCAAACACATTAGGGAATAAATAGGGTTTAAATGAACTCTAATCTGTTCTCCCCCTCTAATATTACAACATACCTAGGCAAAAATCCTTGCACATCTTATTGTATGCTGCGTATTGTTCTAGGTCAAGAGATTCTGTATCACCTGACTCTTGAAATTATGTATCTAATAGTCTTTTGAGAAGGGTTTTGTTTTCCTCATAAAAATATAAATTTCTTTATTTTTCTATTATATACATTTTCTTCTTTTACATTATTAAATTCATGATTTAATTACAAAGATTCACCTAGTCAATAGTCTATGTTTAATATACCTAATAGTGTAATAGTCATTACAATAGCCATCATTACAATAGCAACAATGATGACAGCAATATCTGTATCAGTTTCCTACTGCTGCTATAACAAAGTATCACAAAGTTATTGGCTGGAAGTCCTAAAATCAATGT
Organism: Oreotragus oreotragus; assembly: GCA_006410675.1. Taxonomy (NCBI): domain Eukaryota; kingdom Metazoa; phylum Chordata; class Mammalia; order Artiodactyla; family Bovidae; genus Oreotragus; species Oreotragus oreotragus. The sequence goes on along the minus strand of SJYX01013993.1, from coordinate 70,007 downwards.
GTCAGGAATGCTGCATTCTTTCTGGAACCTCTAGGGGAGAATCTTGTTTCCTTGCCATCCCCAATGTGATTGTATTTGGTGGTGGTGGCTGGCTTAGTCACTAAGTTGTGTCCAACTCTTTGGCACCCCTGAACAGTAGTCCATCAGGCTTCTCTGTCCATGGAGTTCTCCAGGTAAGGATACTAGAGTGGGTTGCCATTTCCTTCTCCAGGGATCTTCCTGACCCAGAGATCAAACCCACCTCTCCTGCATTGGTATGGATTATTCACCACTGAGCCACTAGGATGGTATTTGGAGGTGAGATCTTTAGGAGATTATTTTGGGAATGATTGGTCAGCTCTGTCCCATGAATGGGGTTAAAAAAAAGAAGAGGTCCCAGACAGCCCTCTTGGTCCTTTCATTATGTAAGGACACAGTGAGAAGACAGCTATTTATGGATCCAGAAACACATCCTCAACAGACACTGATTCTGCTGAGTGCCTCAACCTTGCAGTTCCTAGCCTCTATAATTGTGATAAATTTATTTTCTGTTTATAAAACCACCCAGACTGGGGTATTTTTAGCAGCCTGATGGACTAGGACACACACTTGCTTTATACTCAAATATAACTTGGAAGATCAGAACATCTTTGATTTCAATATATTTTAGTTATATCTGAGATCTTTTGCCATCACTCAGTGAGGTCTGAGTGCCAGCTACACAGATAGCAAGGGAATTCCCTATAAACTCTTTGACATGCTCATAATCTGGCTGAGGATGAAGGCAAAAATACAAGTAATGCCAAAGACATCCTTGTGTGATTAATGTTATAGTATCTTTAGTTATCCCTAAGATAAATGCTAGGATACTTTCTCTTCTTTGATGAGGTAAAAATATGAAGTGGGCACAGTTCAAAGGATAAATCATTGGGAGTTTTACAGAAGAAGTGGTATTTGATCTAAATGTTCAATGACTTTAGTTATTAAAGTTAGCAGAAGAAAAGCTATGGGAATTCTACAAAAGCAAGAAAAGGGGTCTATGTTTGAGAAATAGAAAGTAACCCACTCTGGATCCAGCATGAATCAGGTACCATCAGCAGTCTCTAGAGTAGTCAAAATCAAATTTCTTCTCACAAAGCACTGGTGTATCTTGCGGAACAGGCTCCATCTGATAATCACTTCAGTTGTGTGTGACTCTTTGAAATAGAATCCAGATACAAACTGATAATAGGGGATTTCCAATAGCTCAGTGAGTAAAGAATCCATCTGCAATGCAGGAGACACATGAGATGTGGGTTGATTCCTGTGTCAGGAAGATCCTCCAGAGGAGGGTATGGCAACCCACTCCAGTATTCTTGCCTGAAAATTTCCATGAACTGAGGAGCCTCACAGACTATGGTCCAAAGACTCACAAAGAGCTTGCCTACAATGCAGGAGACCTGGGTTCAACCCCTTGGTTGGGAAGATCTCCTGGAAGAGGGCATGACAAGCCATTCCAATATTCTTGCCTGCAGAATCACTTGGACAGAGGAGACTGGTGGGCTACAGTCCGTGGAGCCGCAAAGAGTCAGACATGACTTAAGCAGTGTAGCACAGCACATTTTGGAACAGTCTCAAACACATTAGGGAATAAATAGGGTTTAAATGAACTCTAATCTGTTCTCCCCCTCTAATATTACAACATACCTAGGCAAAAATCCTTGCACATCTTATTGTATGCTGCGTATTGTTCTAGGTCAAGAGATTCTGTATCACCTGACTCTTGAAATTATGTATCTAATAGTCTTTTGAGAAGGGTTTTGTTTTCCTCATAAAAATATAAATTTCTTTATTTTTCTATTATATACATTTTCTTCTTTTACATTATTAAATTCATGATTTAATTACAAAGATTCACCTAGTCAATAGTCTATGTTTAATATACCTAATAGTGTAATAGTCATTACAATAGCCATCATTACAATAGCAACAATGATGACAGCAATATCTGTATCAGTTTCCTACTGCTGCTATAACAAAGTATCACAAAGTTATTGGCTGGAAGTCCTAAAATCAATGTGTCAGGAATGCTGCATTCTTTCTGGAACCTCTAGGGGAGAATCTTGTTTCCTTGCCATCCCCAATGTGATTGTATTTGGTGGTGGTGGCTGGCTTAGTCACTAAGTTGTGTCCAACTCTTTGGCACCCCTGAACAGTAGTCCATCAGGCTTCTCTGTCCATGGAGTTCTCCAGGTAAGGATACTAGAGTGGGTTGCCATTTCCTTCTCCAGGGATCTTCCTGACCCAGAGATCAAACCCACCTCTCCTGCATTGGTATGGATTATTCACCACTGAGCCACTAGGATGGTATTTGGAGGTGAGATCTTTAGGAGATTATTTTGGGAATGATTGGTCAGCTCTGTCCCATGAATGGGGTTAAAAAAAAGAAGAGGTCCCAGACAGCCCTCTTGGTCCTTTCATTATGTAAGGACACAGTGAGAAGACAGCTATTTATGGATCCAGAAACACATCCTCAACAGACACTGATTCTGCTGAGTGCCTCAACCTTGCAGTTCCTAGCCTCTATAATTGTGATAAATTTATTTTCTGTTTATAAAACCACCCAGACTGGGGTATTTTTAGCAGCCTGATGGACTAGGACACACACTTGCTTTATACTCAAATATAACTTGGAAGATCAGAACATCTTTGATTTCAATATATTTTAGTTATATCTGAGATCTTTTGCCATCACTCAGTGAGGTCTGAGTGCCAGCTACACAGATAGCAAGGGAATTCCCTATAAACTCTTTGACATGCTCATAATCTGGCTGAGGATGAAGGCAAAAATACAAGTAATGCCAAAGACATCCTTGTGTGATTAATGTTATAGTATCTTTAGTTATCCCTAAGATAAATGCTAGGATACTTTCTCTTCTTTGATGAGGTAAAAATATGAAGTGGGCACAGTTCAAAGGATAAATCATTGGGAGTTTTACAGAAGAAGTGGTATTTGATCTAAATGTTCAATGACTTTAGTTATTAAAGTTAGCAGAAGAAAAGCTATGGGAATTCTACAAAAGCAAGAAAAGGGGTCTATGTTTGAGAAATAGAAAGTAACCCACTCTGGATCCAGCATGAATCATGTAAAGGTTTATATGGGAAATACAGAAAATAGTATTGGTAATAGATCACAGAAGACTTAAACCCCAGGCAAGATGACTTTAACGTTCTTGTATACACAATGAGGAGACATTGAGAACTTTTGAGCAGGCAAGTGACATGATTAGATAGGTATGTGCTTTGGTGTGATTCAGTTGACATATATATGCAGAATGAATGAAGTGTGTTTGAATGATTGCAAAGACATCTAAAAGACTTACTTGATTAAACTGACACACATTGCATGTATTAATTGTTGTTCCTTCTGCAAAGAACGTTCAGTCTCTAGATCTTCAATTTCTTCCAGATCCCAGTTTCTGCTGAACTGTTACCTCCTCAGAGAGAATTTTCCTGACTCTTTCTCTGAGACATTCCTTCAGTTATCCTCCTACCTTTTTTGTTCTTCATCCTAGCACTTAACTCGGCCTTATATCTAACTTGCTTAATTTCTTTCCTTGCTAGAACCCAAACTCTAATAGAACAATGGCGTTGTCTATCTTGTTTACCACAGCACCTCTAACCTAAAATAGGAAACCACACATTTTTATTAAAATGAATAAATGACTTAAGACTAAGAATACAGATCAAGGCAATAGGGTCATTAACAGAAAATAAGACACCAGAGATATTTATTATACTAGAAAGTATTTAAAATACTCACACCCTGACCTCTATAAGCATTTTGGACTTATATAAATATATTCAAATGCATTTAAAGGCAATCTCAAAATTTAACACCTAACTTTCAAAACTATCCCTAGTCAGTCCTACGTGTTTTCATTTTAGCTTACCAGCCCTGGATTATTTAATTCCTTGGTTCCAAATTTAATCTGACACTTTCACCCTTATTTGACTTTCATCCTGACTCTTAGCTTTGGAATTTAGATTTTAAAGGGCATGATGAAAGTTTCTTGTTTCAAGTTTTGCTCCCCAGAAACATCTTTCTAATCTCTAGATAATCTTCAAAGGGTAAGGGTAAATCAGGTTGAAATTAAATGAACTATCAGTCTTCAGATTCAAGGAAGTACATAGAGATGTTGGTATCATTTCCCCCCTGTCAAAAATTTAAATATTCCACCTTCATTCAGAAACTGTTTAAGGGGACTTCCCTGTCAGTCCAGTGGTTGATTCCACATTCCCAATGCAGGGGGCCTGGGTTCATTTTCTGGTGAGAGAACTAACATCCCACATGCTGCTTGGCAGGGCCAAAAATAAATAAATGAATAAAAATTAAAAGACAGCAATTACAAAAAAATTTATTTAAATAATACCTACTGTAATGTGGCCAATTTAGATTTAAGATGAAAATGAACTTTTCAAATGCATGTCACACAAAAAACAATTCCACCCATTTAGATTTCAGGGGCAGGTTCAATTTAAAGTAAGAAGTGAAAATCCATGTCAGAAACTAGAAAGTTAAACTATGTTATAGGAAGCATTCTGTATTGAAATGTACCTGTTTTTACACTATACCAAAATAAATTTAAACAATGCATTCAAAATATGTAATTTATATTGCTTTTCACAGTTTTTGTTGTCACTTTGGGAAAATTAGCAGCTTTTTTCCCCCAAATATAGCTTAGAAGTATGACCTTAGCTATATATAATAATCAAAAATTCATGCTTACCCTAATTGCTTTGATTTATTCATGGTCTTAAATATTAAGGTAGCTCTTTGTGCTTTAAGAAAATAAGTACTATTAGGTTCATAAGCTTCATTTATGTTGACATAAAAATAACAAAGTAATTGTTAGTCAACTAATATGTTGATTTCCTTATTGCAATTTAGGATTTGAAGCAGTAAGAATAAGATTATTATTTAGATAAGAATATTGGTTAATATGATGAAAAAATACAACTTCTTTTCTGTTGCTCAAACCAGTAATTATTATAGATTTGGGATTCCAATGCTATAAACTGCCTGTGATATCTGAAAAACTTATTAGATAAGGAGAAAATTTGATCTGAGGAAATCATCCTCTATCTCTTCCATAACTTGCAAATCCAAAACTGAGACCTGAGAAAGGGTTTAAGCAATAAGCATAGATTTTGAAACGTTAATTTGATTTTCAGCTATTTAAAAATACCTATGTATTAAAAAGGGTAAGAAAGCTTTTAGCCTCAATTTCATTTCTTTCTCATGAAGAGCTAATTTTTAATGGATCATTCCACTTTGAGTACTTTCTTATTTTGAAATCTTCCAAACACTTTCAGAGTAAAAAGTTGCAATGTTCTTACTTAGCTCTTTTGGTAAAATATGGACTTAAGCACCTGTTACATAATTATAGCCTTTTTTTTTTTTCCTTTGAAAGGGAAAAGTGAAAGTGTTAGTTGTTCAGTTGTGTTCAACTCTTTGGACCCCATGGACTGTTGCCCACCAGGCTCCATTGTCCATGGAATTCTCTAGGCAAGAATACTAGAGCAGGTAGCCATTTCTTTATCCAGGGGAACTTCCTGACAAAGGGATCAAATGCAGGCCCCCCACATTTCAGCAGCTCTTTACCACCTGAGCCACCAGGGAAGCCCCTCTTCTTCTTTAAATTTTCCGAAATAAAATATATTTTTATCTGTATACTTTAGCATTCTGAATATAGCTTACTGTAGCCCAGCTTTTCAGTTAATGCAGTTATATAACTATCATCTAGCTATGGTTCTTCCAGTGGTCATGTATGGATGTGAGAGTTGGACTGTGAAGAAAGCTGAGCACTGAAGAATAGATGCTTTTGAACTGTGGTGTTGAAGACTCTTGAGAGTCCCTTGGACTGCAAGGAGATCCAACAAGTCCATCCTAAAGGACATCAGTCCTGGTGGTTCATCAGAAGGACTCATGTTGAAGCTGAAACTCCAATACTTTGGCCACCTGATGTGAAGAGCTGACTCACTGGAAAAGACCCTGATGCTGGGAAAGATTGAGGGCAGGAGGATAAGGGGACAGAAGAGGATGAGGTGGTTGGATGGCATCACTGACTCTATGGACGTGAGTTTGGGAAGACTCCAGGAGTTGGTGATGTACAGGGAGTCCTGGCGTGCTGCATTTCGTGGTGTTGCAAAGAGTCAAACATGAATGAGAGACTGAACTGAACTGAACTGAGGTATCATTTTTCTTAGTTATACCGAACTTACTGTGCTATAGGAATCAACCTGATTTAGTCATAACCTAACTTATTTGTCAGAGTTGAAAACAAAATGAGAAAGCAAATATAATTATTTTCTGTAAAAATAAAACAAACTAATAATTCATTACACTAAAATTCTTGATGACCATGTCATTTGCTTTTTAAAACTTTAAATTTTTAGAGAAGAGCTAACATCTATCCTACTCAAACTCTTCCAGAAAGTTGCAGAGGAAGGTAAACTTCCAAACTCATTCTATGAGGCCACCATCACCCTAATACCAAAACCCGACAAAGATGCCACAAAAAAAGAAAATTACAGGCCAATATCACTGATGAACATAGATGCAAAAATCCTCAACAAAATTCTAGCAATCAGAATCCAACAACACATTAAAAAGATCATACACCATGACCAAGTGGGCTTTATCCCAGGGATGCAAGGATTCTTCAATATCTGCAAATCAATCAATGTAATTCACCACATTAACAAATTGAAAAATAAATGCCATATGATTATCTCAATAGATGCAGAGAAGGCCTTTGATAAAATTCAACATCCATTTATGATAAAAACTCTCCAGAAAGCAGGAATAGAAGGAACATACCTCAACATAATAAAAGCTATATATGACAAACCCACAGCAAACATTATCCTCAATGGTGAAAAATTGAAAGCATTTCCCCTAAAGTCAGGAACAAGACAAGGGTGCCCACTTTCACCGCTACTATTCAACATAGTTCTGGAAGTTTTGGCCACAGCAATCAGAGCAGAAAAAGAAATAAAAGGAATCCAAATTGGAAAAGAAGAAGTAAAACTCTCACTGTTTGCAGATGACATGATCCTCTACATAGAAAACCCTAAAGACTCCACCAGAAAATTACTAGAGCTAATCAATGAATATAGTAAAGTTGCAGGATATAAAATCAACACACAGAAATCCCTTGCATTCCTATACACTAATAATGAGAAAGTAGAAAACGAAATTAAGGAAACAATTCCATTCACCATTGCAACGAAAAGAATAAAATACTTAGGAATATATCTACCTAAAGAAACTAAAGACCTATATATAGAAAACTATAAAACACTGATGAAAGAAATCAAAGAGGACACTAATAGATGGAGAAATATACCATGTTCATGGATTGGAAGAATCAATATAGTGAAAATGAATATATTACCCAAAGCAATCTACAGATTCAATGCAATCCCTATCAAGCTACCAGCGGTATTTTTCACAGAACTAGAACAAATAATTTCAAGATTTGTATGGAAATACAAAAAACCTCGAATAGCCAAAGCAATTTTGAGAAAGAAGAATGGAACTGGAGGAATCAACTTACCTGACTTCAGGCTCTACTACAAAGCCACAGTCATCAAGACAGTGTGGTACTGGCACAAAGACAGAAATATAGATCAATGGAACAAAATAGAAAGCCCAGAGATAAATCCACACACATATGGACACCTTATCTTTGACAAAGGAGGCAAGAATATACAATGGAGTAAAGACAATCTCTTTAACAAGTGGTGCTGGGAAAACTGGTCAACCACTTGTAAAAGAATGAAACTAGATCACTTTCTAACACCACACACAAAAATAAACTCAAAATGGATTAAAGATCTAAATGTAAGACCAGAAACTATAAAACTCCTAGAGGAGAACATAGGCAAAACACTCTCCGACATAAATCACAGCAGGATCCTCAATGATCCGCCTCCCAGAATACTGGAAATAAAAGCAAATATAAACAAATGGGATCTAATTAAAATTAAAAGCTTCTGCACAACAAAGGAAACTATAAGCAAGGTGAAAAGACAACCCTCTGAATGGGAGAAAATAATAGCAAATGAAGCAACTGACAAACAACTAATCTCAAAAATATACAAGCAACTTATACAGCTCAATTCCAGAAAAATAAACGACCCAATCAAAAAATGGGCCAAAGAACTAAATAGACATTTCTCCAAAGAAGACATACGGATGGCTAACAAACACATGAAAAGATGCTCAACGTCACTCATTATCAGAGAAATGCAAATCAAGACCACAATGAGATACCACTTCACACCAGTCAGAATGGCTGCGATCCAAAAGTCTGCAAGCAATAAATGCTGGAGAGGGTGTGGAGAAAAGGGAACCCTTTTACACTGTTGGTGGGAATGCAAACTAGTACAGCCACTATGGAGAACAGTGTGGAGATTCCTTAAGAAATTGCAAATAGAACTGCCTTATGACCCAGCAATCCCACTGCTGGGCATACACACCGAGGAAACCAGAATAGAAAGAGACACATGTACCCCAATGTTCATTGCAGCACTGTTTATAATAGCCAGGACATGGAAACAACCTAGATGTCCATCAGCGGATGAATGGATAAGAAAGCTGTGGTATATATACACAATGGAGTATTACTCAGCCATTAAAAAGAATACATTTGAATCAGTTCTAATAAGATGGATGAAACTGGAACCAATTATACAGAGTGAAGTAAGCCAGAAAGAAAAACACCAATACAGTATACTAACACATATATATGGAATTTAGAAAGATGGTAATGAGGACCCTGTATGCAAGACAGCAAAAGAGATACAGATGTGTAGAGCGGACTTATGGACTCTGAGGGAGAAGGAGAGGGAGAGGGAGAGGGAGGGATGATTTGGGAGAATAGCATTGAAATATGTATACTATCATGTAAGAAATGAATTGCCAGTCTATGTTCAATGCAGGATGCAGGATGCTTGGGGCTGGTGTATGGGGATGATCCGGAGGGATGATGTGGGGTGTGAGGTGGGAAGGGGGGGTTCATGTTTGGGAGTTCATGTACACCCATGATGGATTCATGTCAATGTATGCCAAAACCAATACAGTAGTGTAAAATAAAATAAAGTAAAAAAAAAAAAAAAAACTTTAAATTTTATCTCCAGTATATAGCACAAAGAATGACATATAAAGTTACATATTATATGCTATTTAACCAAGCCTAAATGGCACCCCACTCCAGTACTCTTGCCTGGAAAATTCCATGGATGGAGGAGCCTGGTAGGCTCCTCCAGTCCATGGGGTCGTTAAGAGTCGGATACGACTGAGTGACTTCCCTTTCACTTGCATGCATTGGAGAAGGAAATGGCAACCCACTCCAGTATTATTGCCTGGAGAATCCCAGTGATGGGGAAGCCTGGTGGGCTGCCTTCTATGGGGTCACACAGAGTCAGACACGACTGAATAGACTTAGCAGCAGCAGCAACAATCAAAAATTTAAAACATTGAAAGTAGTGGAAAAGTTTAATATGAAGAAGAAAAACCTAATTATTTTCAAAATTAAAAAAAATGTCTCAAATGCATTTATCAAAATCATTATTACTGTTGTTATCATTTATCCTATGGAGCTGATATGACTTTTGATTTTACAGAAGAGGAAGCTGGGGTTTAAAGAGGTTATGAAATTTCCCCAAGTTTATAGAAACTAGTAAGTGTGTGCTGATAGATCAGAATTATATACAGAGGTCTAGTTCCAAAGGCAAAGTCTTAACTGCTACTATACTGCTTCTACTGCCACTGCTGCTACTGCTGCTGCTAAGTCACTTCAGTCGTGTCCAACTCTGCGTGACCCCATACACGGTAGCCCACCAGGCTCCCCTGTCCCTGGGATTCTCCAGGCAATAACACTGGAGTGGGTTGCCATTTCCTTCTCCAATACATGAAAGTGAAAAGTGAAAGTGAAGCTGCTTAGTCGTGTCTGACTCTTAGCGACCCCGTGGACTGCAGCCCACCAAGCTCCTCCGTCCATGGGATTTTCCAGGCAAGAGTACTGGAGTGGGGTGCCATTGCCTTCTCCATCTACTGCTACATAGATGAGTGACTAAAACAGAGTTGATCTTGGTCCAGTGTATCGAATGGAAATTAAGTGCCTCTGAATATATTAATACCAAATCAACTTTTTTTTTTGACTCATATGTATAGGCAGATTTCTTTCTTTGTTTATGATATATTTTTCTAACTAAACTCCTTGAAAGTAAAACTTGGATGTCTTTTTAACCACTACTATCAGGAAGTAGACGAAACATTATTATCGGTCTTAGTTCTTTTGGATTGCTATTAAAAATTACCACAACAGAAATTTATTTCTCACAGTTTGGGAAGCTGGCCAGTACAAAATCATGGCACCAGCATGTTTGTGGTCCACTACTACAGTCTTTGGACTTCTCATTGGCTCTTGACATAATGGAAAGGCTGAGGAGCTCTGAGGAGTCTCTTTTATATGGGCACTAATCCCAGTTATGAGAGCTTGACCCTCATGACCTAATCACCAATACAGGCCATTACCTAGAGGATTATATTTCAACATATGAATTTTGCCAATCCATGGCAGTATTGAACTGGAGTTGTACCCAGGAAAAGCACAATGAATCTTTATTTAATTAATGAATGTATGGTAATTCAAGGAATGAATGTCACTAATGAGTAAGTTCACTGCTGAGTTGAGACAGAAATATTATTACAATATTACTTCTCACTGCTTGCCCAAGATGAAGTATGATATTATATAGTTAGAATAGAGGACCAATACAAAAAAATGTATGGTTTTAACATCTGCAATACTTTAAAAACCAAACAGATGCTAGTAGCTTAGTTCTCTGTCAAGGAGTTAAAGAAATCAAATAATTCAGATTCAAAGAAGAATTCAAACATGTATTAGTTGTGTGATGTGCAATGAATCACTTAATCCCATCTCTAAGAGCCAATAATAATAGTCTCTGACTTATATTTGTTGTGAGATGAATATATTACTGGAGATTCCAGATGGCTCAGCTAGTTAGGAATCCACATGCAATACAGGGCAGACACAGGAGCCAGGACTTGGGTGTGATCCCTGGGTCAGGAAGATCCCCTGGAGGAGGAAATGGCAACCCCTCCAGTATTCTTACATGAGAAATCCCATGGACAGAGGAGCCTGGCAGACTAAGTACAAAAGGTGGCAAAAAGTCGGACAGGACTGAGTGACTAAGCATGCATCCATGAATATGTTACCAGACAATAAAGCCTTAACTCAGTGCTTAGCATGTAACAATAGTTTAAAGGAACTGTTGTTATTGTTTTAGGGTAAACTCTAGCTTTCAATTATGTTCAATTACTTTATAAAACTTTATTTCAGAAACAAAGATAATTCATATATTCAGTAATATGCTTTTACCTCCTTTATAGATAAAAGTTTTTCTTTAATTATTTCTAAGAGACTGATTTTCACTTTTTGATTAATTATTTATATTGTACAATGCTAAATAAATGTAAACTGTTTCATTTATAAATTTAATTTTAGTAATATTAATGTCAATGAATAATTGTATCAAACTGCTAATTCAAATAATACAAGATGATATTATTACAGCCAGTTTTTAGACATGTTCATTATATCCCATTTTGTTAACATCGTCCTTCAGGCTTCGCCTTACCTGTGTAGAATATAGCTTTGCAAAGTTATCCAGCACACTAAGAAACAAATTTTTAAAAAAAGTTTAAAAGGAAAAACAAGCAAAAATGTATTTCCTTAATCTATTTGTTTAACATATTAGCAAATTTTTCAAAATTATCTAAGATTAATTCTAACTGAAGCAAACATACATCGCTTATTTCAAGGATCTAGAAAAAGTCAGTTGTATTAGTGGGTTGATTATATTTGTTCACTGTATAGTTTTATTGGATAATAAAGAAGAAAAATCACTGATTTAATTTCTGAATCAATATTTATTTTCTATCTCATTTAAAACTTTCAGATTTCAAAATAGTTTTGTTAATTTTTATACAATTTTTATAATTTTAATATATTTTAAATGTGTTCAAACTTATTAACAAGAGAAAGTTAGATTATACTAATTCATCACCACTGGCACAGATGGTCCTTTACTGACATTTATGTGGAACTTATCAATGGCACAATGAATATTTCAAAAGATTCAATAGTTTTTCAAATCTTAGTAGGTATTTGTCATTGGAAAGATTTGTCTTATCAAACACTTTTGATAATTTTATTTTCTCTATGATCTCACTTTTCATGGGGTTCTCAAGGCAAGAATACTGAAGTGGTTTGCCATTCTCTTCTCCAGTGGACCATGTTTTGTCAAAACTCTCCACCATGGCTTGTCCATCTTGGGTGGCTCGACACGGCATGGCTCATAATTTCACTGAGTTAAGGCTGTGGTCCATATGATCAGTTTGATTAGTTTTCGTGACTGTGGTTTTCATTCTGTCTGCCAATCCTAAAGGAAAAGGATAAGAGGCTCATGGAAGCTTCCTGGTGGAAGAGACTAACTGTGGGGGAAACTGGGTCTTGTTCTAATGGGTGGGGCCATGCTCAGTAAATCTTTAATACAATTTTTTGTTGATGGGCAGGGCTGTGTTCCCTCCCTGTTGTTTGACCTGAGACCAAACTATGGTTGAGATGATAAAGATAATGGTGACCTACTTCAGAAGGTCCAGTGCACCCCACTGCCACACTCAGTGCCCCTGACCCTGCAGCAAGCCACCACCGACCCATGCCTCCACCAGAGACTCCTGCATCATGGCATCTGGTCCCATCACTTCATGGCAAATAGATGGGAAAACAATGGAAACAGTGACAGACTTTATTTGGGGGGGCTTGAAAATCACTGCAGATGGTGATTGCAGCCATGAAATTAAAAGACGCTTATTCCTTGGAAGAAAATCTATGATCAAACTAGATAGTATATTCAAAAGCAGAGACATTACTTTGCCAACAGAGGTCCATCTATTCAAAGCTATGGTTTTTCCAGTAGTCATGTATGGATGTGCGAGTTGGACTATAAAGAAAGCTGAGCACCAAAGAATCGATGCTTTTGAACTGTGGTGTTGGAGAAGACTCTTGAGAGTCCCTAGGAATGCAAGGACATCCAACCAGCCCATCCTAAAGGAAATCAGTCCTGAATGTTCTTTGGAAGGACTGATACTGAAGCTGAAACTCAATACTCATTGAAAAGACCCCAATTCTGGGAAAGATTGAAGGCGGGAGGAGAAGGGGACGACAGAGGATGAGATGGTTGGATGGCATTACCGACTCGATGGACATGAGTCTGAGCAAGCTCCAGGAGTTGATGATGGACAGGGAAGTCTGGCATGCTGCAGTCTGTGAAGTCACAGAGTCGGACACAACTGAGCAACTGAACTGAACTGATGATCTCACTATAGTTCACTTGCAAGTGTAGAGGTCTTAAACCTTCTTATCAGTTCTGGTCAATAAGAGAAAAAAAGAGAGCTTCAGAGACTTTTGGGTCTATGTATTTCTGCCAATCAAGGTAATCCAGGAGATAAATTTCCTTTGTTCACCACTAATTCATCATACTTTTCATAGCTGGATCTCAACTGAAGCAACACAGATTTGACCTTTAAATCTTAGCTAGGTTGCTTTTGAGCCTGTCTCCCACAGGTACTTCCATTGCCCTTTTTCCATAATTTGACTTTGATTTATCTTTTAACTATCAGCAGTCAACATTAACACAAGAAGCCATGGATGTGAAAATCAAGTGTTGTGCTTTATCAGGCCTGTAATCATATACATCTATTCAATATCATTCTATTAACTTTGAAGCAAAAATACATTTTGATTTTATTGATTTAACAACAGAACAAATTCACAGAATTAGTTATCTCTTGTTATAATAACTTTATCTGCCTTGGGATTTTGAGACTGTGGTAGCTTTACAGGCAGAAAATATAGAGCCATTAATGAGGTCAAAATACAGCAGTGGTTTAGGTACAATATTCAGCTATTCTTATGATTTCACAAAACATTTTTATTGATGTATTTCTTTCTTTTTCTCCTTCAGTGACACTGGATGAATTCTAAAACTTCACTGAAAGTTAATTCAAGGAGGTTTACTGAACAATAAAAACTCAAATCCTTAAGGACCATTTTTTTCCTAATTATTGTTTCTTTCAAACTGATATAAACCTACCTGACCCTCCAGTAATTTTTTACTTCTAACCAACTGAAATTAATGAACCACAAATTACACTGGGGAAGAGAATTGGCTTTTTACAAGGAGCTGGAATGTGTTGAATGTGGTGAGAGAACGTTAACAAGTCTGTCACTTAGCCTGCAAGGTATTTGGCCTTTTATGTGTTCTCTTTGCTTGCTCAATATATCAAATGAATTCCCTTCATTTTGTTTAGTATATTTCTAATAATAACAATAACCAACTATCTGTTTTCTCAGTCTATAATTGGTCTTTCATGACAGTCTGCTCAAAAGTTGCAGAGATATAAGCACAAACTTTTCAGACTCACAGTATAATTGTCCTACTTCTTGATTCTCACTCCAGTAATCTTTGAGGAGGAGATAAGCTATTTATTCATAATTTTTTTTACCAGTTTTTGCTCATAACTGATCTTCATTTGACCCAAAGTTCTCACCAAACCATTTAACAAACATCAAGTGCAGACAGATATTACAGTGTTTCCCCAAACTGTAAAAGGCATATTACTGATAATTCTATCTTAATATCTAATAGGAGTATCCATTCATTAGTGATATGGTAAACTATTAGTATTTACAGCCTTTCATAATCTTAAACACAATTTTTACAAGTGCAAAGAGAACAAAATCTATCTATTGATGCTATCTACTACTTAACCAAATGGCTTTCCAGTCTTGGTAAACCTGAGAGCCTTAATTCAAAACAAATGTAAACCAAGAAGATAAGCTTAGCACCAGAAAAGAAAGAAAGGAAAAGAAAGAAACATTAGTAAAATGAAAGAGAAACTTCATTTTAATGTGTTTAACTTTTCAGGGCTCAATAATTCAAAACAATAATTATCATTCTATAATTTATCATGAGCAAGCACATAAAAAATATGTTGTCCTATTTTTGAAGAATTATAATTTGAAGTATCAAGATTACTTTTTTCTTTACCATATTATACCATATAATACCATATACCATACTATAATTTTTTTTTACCATGGATAAACATAACTTTAAGGACAATTGTGATTATTAACCTTTGTTAAGGTCACATAATGTTTAAAGGGCTTCCTTGGTGGCTCAGATGGTAAAGAATCAACCTGCAGTGCAAGAGACCTGGGTTCAATCCCTGGATTGGGAAGATCCCCTGGAGAAGGGAATGGCTATCCACTCCAGTATTCTGACCTGGAGAATTCCATGTACAGAAGAGCCTGGAAGGCAAATGGGGTTACAAAGAGTCGGACGCCACTGATCAACTTTCAGTTTCAATGACTAAATATAATAATAATTTTAAAAAAAAAAGAAACCTAAGATAATTGTGAGGCAACCTGGTCTTAAGTTTCTAAATATCCAATTCATTGTTCTCTATTATAACACCCAGAGAATTCTACTTTTAATACTTAATGAATCAGTTGGAGTAATTATACAGAAAATAATAATTGTTGACCAAATGAATACTTATGATTATTGTTAAGGCTCAGAGATGTGTGCTATATATAGTAAGAAAGACTTTAGAAAGGAAGTTTTTTTCTTTTTCTTTACTATAAAGTATTCCATTAGTAAATAGAACAGAGAACAGTAAAATAAAATACAGATACTAAATACTTCTGTAAAGAATCCTTTACTTACTATGTATTCTTCTACCAATACTTTGAGGACACCACTTATCGTAATAAAGGAGTTTAAAACATTCTATAGAAATATGTTTATCTTCAATGAAGACATTAAAAATAATTGCCTGAAAGAGCAGTGCTATTGCTGAGCTTAAAACTTAGTAATTAATATTCTTTTTGAATTTGAATTGATGTTGCTTGGAGTGATCAAGTATCCCATTTGCCTATGATTTTAGCTACATAATCCATGGCATATGACATTTCAATTAGTAAATCAGAAATTACTTTCATACATGTAAACAAATATTTCCTTTTTCTGTCCCTTTCTTCTGCAAGTAGACAATAAGTCATCCAAAAAGAAGTTATTCTCAAAATAAGATGTTCATATGATAATGGCAACCCACTCCAGTACTCTTGCCTGGAGAATCCCATGGAGGGAGGAGCCTGGTGGGCTACAGTCCATAGGGTCGCAAAGAGTCGGACATGACTGAGTGACTTCACTTTCACTTTCACTTTCATGATAATATATCACATAGTTAACCTGAAGAGGAAAACCAAGGATTTCACATATTCAGAAATCACGCATTCAGAAATGTTTTTGAATTGTTACATTCTCAAAATGGCTAACAGTGAATTTTCTCACATGTTAGAAAATGCTTGCTTCCCGGCAGCTCTGATGGTACAGAATCTGCCTGCAATACAGGACACCTGGGTTTGATCCTTGTGTTGGGCACTTCCCTGGTGGCTCAGATGGGAAAGCATCTGCCTACAAAGTGGGAGACCCAGGTTCAATCCCTGGGTTGGGAATATCCTCTGGAGAAGGAAATGGCAACCCACTCCAGTACTCTTGCCTGGAAAATCCCATGGACAGAGGAGCCTGGTAGGCTACAGTCCATGGGGGTCACATAAAGTAGGACACGACTGAGTGACTTCACTTCACTTCCTATAGGAGGGCATGGCATTCCACTCCAGTATTCTTGCCTGGAGAATCCCCATAAACAGAGGAGCCTGGCGTACTGCAATCCATGGAGTTGCAAAGAGCTGGATACTTAGGGATGTACTATCTCATAGTGAGATTGAAATTAAAAACAGCAAATGTGAAAAATCTTACGTTTATCTTTGGCTTTTCCCTCTCTCTTTCTTACCAATATGTCTATTGATGAAACAATGCTTGAGGGGGAAAAAAAAAACCACATTAAATCTCAGGAATATATACAATGTCTATTTATTGTTTCTCAGAAGCCAGTGGGGTGCCTGCCTGATCCTGTTTCTTTGGGTGATTGATCTTCTACAGGTTCACACAGGTGACAGTTCAACTAGAATCTGGCTATATAAGGTGACCTGAACTGGAGTACTCAGCTCTGCTCTAGAGATCTCTTACCTTTTAGTAAGCTAGCTTGGGCCTGTTTGCACAATGGTAGCTGTGTTCCAAGAAAGAACGTGGAAATGAGAAAGTATTTTCAAGTCTACACTTGCAGCAAGTTTGCCACTATCAAAGAAAGTGGGCAAAGAAAGTTGTATGACTAACCCCAGAGTTAGTTTGGAAAAATAGACACCACCTCTTGAGGAAAGTGCCTGTGATGCCAAATTGTAAAGAGCATAGATATTTGTATAGATAGAGTGATGCTAGAACTTTTGCAACAATTTTCCATCAATCCATTACACTCTACATCCAGTTGGTTATCAATTCCTTCTGAATATAAAGCCATATGGTCCCTGGTGTTCTTCTTGACTTGTTTTTCATACCACTACCCTAATGTAAAATCAGGTTAACACTCACCTGAAATATGATACTGAATCATATAACCAGATTTCAGACTCCTAAGTCTTCCTTCTCCTCAATATTCCCTACATACACTTCAGATGTTTCAAGATTTTGTTTGTTTTGTTCATCTTTTCTACCATGCTTGATAACACTTATTACCACATAAGGTTACAGCACACTCTTCTTTATATCTTCCACAGCTTTGCATGTGTAGTCCAATACACTGTCCACAAAATACACTTAACTGTTTTAAATTAGGAAAATAGATGAATGAATGAAAGGAAAATAAATCACAAAATAATCTAAAATCTCAACCTCAAATATTTTCTGATGTAATTTTTTCCTTAAGATCCCTATGAATTCAGATCCCCTTTCCAAATCCTTAGAAATTACTCGTGTTAATTTGTGTGTCTTATTGGCTGTTACTAGATGCTGATTTCATGGCATTCTTAAACTTTTATTTATTTATTTATTTTTGTTAGGAACTTTATTTTTTTTTAATTTTTTTTCCCTTTGCCTTTTTTTTTTTTTTTGAGGTAGAAGATATTTAGTTTTATTATTATTTTTTTTTTGGTATTTATTTATTTAAAGTAATCAATTTGAAACAGAGCTAAAGGCTAGAAGTTGGCCAAGGGACTTGAGGTCTTGCCACATCAGTGGTTAAACTCGTACAAAACTGAGCAGGGTCCTAGAGACAGTTCTTTGGCTCTTAGCTGATGATAACATGCATACTTATCTCTAGGCAGGGGGAGTCATTCCAGTCTGCACAGTGGACTAGATAAAGAAAAAACCAGGCAGAGTAATGGTTGGTAGACAGGTTCAGATGAATGTAGCTTTACCTTGATTAATGGCATCCAAGTAAAAAACAATAATAGGCTTGACAAGAGTTTAATGATCTTTTTTTTTTTTTTAAGTGTTCTCCTCTATCCCATGAGCAAAACTTTTTAAATCCCCTGTTTTAAAATGATTGTATAAAATCATGTTATTTTTATTTTGGATACTTTTTAAAGCTGTGAAAAGATTCATTTAATAAAACCTCTTTACAGAAATCATAATCAGCATTTCTAACCAGAGAACAATGGTGGGAGGAAGAATTCTTCTCAGAAATACAAAGAACAATGCCAAGTTTCTGATTTTCAAAGGAGTTGTTAAATAAGGGGCAGAAATGAACTAGGGGGGAAAAAAGGCAAGTTAGGAAATTTTCTCAAGTGTCTCTCAAGTCAGAGAACATGTACTGCAGAATTTAATAGCATGAAGATTAGGCTTGGATTTTTAAGATCTACATACTGAGATTGCAAAACTCTATAAATCTTGTTTATAGTATGAGCCTCAATATTTAAAATATTTTATTTCACTATGGAGGCCATGTTCAGTTGATTAAATAAAGTCATGTTTATGCAAGTCTCATACCATAAATCAATGTGTACTTATCATTACAATTTATGAAAAAATATATGAAAGACCCTGCTACCCTCCTCGGGGAAGGCAATGGCATCCCACCTCAGTACTCTTGCCTGGAAAATCCAACGGACGGAGTAGCCTGGTGGGCTGCAGTCCATGGGGTCGCGAAGAGTCGGACACGACTGAGCGACTTCACTTTCACTTTTCTCTTTCATGCATTGGAGAAGGAAATGGCAACCCACTCCTGTGTTTTTGCCTGGAGAATCCCAGGGATTGGGGAGCCTGGTGGGCTGCCGTCTATGGGGTCGCACAGAGTTGGACACGACTGAAGCGACTCTGNAAATCCAATGGACGGAGTAGCCTGGTGGGCTGCAGTCCATGGGGTCGCGAAGAGTCGAACACGACTGAGCGACTTCACTTTCACTTTTCACTTTCATGCATTGGAGAAGGAAATGGCAACCCACTCCTGTATTTTTGCCTGGAGAATTCCAGGGATGGGGGAGCCTGGTGGGCTGCCGTCTATGAGGTCACACAGAGTCGGACACGACTGCAGCGACTTAGCAGCAGCAGCAGCTACCCTCCTGGTGTACATTTCTGAATGGCTTTTCTCCCTTCACAAGAAAAATTACAACAGTTTTAGAATTAGAACTTTTAAAATGCCTTTAGTTTAAAATTATTGTGTCAAATCATGCTATTTTATTTTGGAAAACTAAAGAGTGATGAAAAGATACATCTACCAAAACCTCTTTAGAGAAATCATAGTTGGTATTTCTAATCAAAGAACATGTAATTATATATGCAAAATAGAACTTTCACTTATGTAGGTAGATATTTTAGAATTAGAACTTTTAAAATGCCTTTAGTTTAAAATTATTGTGTCAAATCATGCTATTTTATTTTGGAAACTAAAGAGTGATGAAAAGATACATCTAACAAAACCTCTTTAGAGAAATCATAGTTGGTATTTCTAATCAAAGAACGTGTAATTATATATGCAAAATAGAACTTTCACTTATGTAGGTAGATGACTTCTCCCACAATGAGACCTAAGGAAAAAACAGAGGTACTCTTTATGAGTTATATGCTCTTGATTTAGACTTGTTTGACTAATCTATAGTAATGAATAATGCATTTAAAAGACGAATGTATCAAGGCATTTAAAAGAAGAATGTATCAAGAGAGGGACAATGATTAGTAAAGCAAAAAGTTCACATGGTTGACCTTTGAAAGAGTGTATGTCTAGCTCTTTGAAAAGATGCTGGATTTGGAGTCTAGGTATATGCTTGTTCCTCAGATAGGTGTTCTGAACTCTTTTCTGGGGGGTGTTTTCCTTCTGCCATTTAGAAATAAGAAAAAGATAACTGCTGCATAAATAAGAAATATTACAGTTTGCCACCCACAATTTCCTCATCTATTAAACTGAGCCATCTAGTAAGTAACTCCTCCTCCCCTTGTCTTAGAATATTTGTCATTTGTTTTTTTTCCTGGGATGTACATAACTCTGCTTCTGATATAGTCAGGGAGAAATGGCTAAGTGTTAGGATGACTTTGCAGTTGTTTCCTTAAGAGAGGATATGAGTATCTCAGGGCTCTAAGGGTTCAGAAGGACCAGATGGAAGGCAAAGAATGAATGATTTCAGCAGCAAGTCACAGTATCCTAATTCTCTGCAAAATAATTCCTGATTATGTATGTGGTGATTGCATTTTAAGGGGCTGCAATGTGGTGTCTCAGGGGTAGAACCCGCCTGCCAATGCAAGAGACATGGGTTCGATCCCTGGGTCAGAAAGATGCCCTGGAGAAGGAAATGGCAACCCACTCTAGTATTCTTGCCTGGTGAGTCCCACGGACAGAGGAGCCTGGTGGGCTACTGTCCATGGGGACTGAACTGGACACGACTGAGCAGCTAAACAAGCACCACAAGGTGAGAGAAACTTGCTCTCCTGGAAGGGCTATTTGCGACCGTCAGGCATCTAAAGCCAAAGATAGCTTCTGAGCAGCCCACCTCACCTGTGACTGAGTGATCTTAATAGGTAGAATCCAGAAAAACACCCTATTTATAAAGCAGAAATACAGACATGGACTTAGAGAAAAAATGTGTGGATCCCAAGGGGGAAGGGGAGGGGGGAAGGATTGGGAGATTGGGACTGACACATTCATTATTGATACACTGTATAAAATGGATAACTAATGAGAGCATGGCAGTTTTGGGGCATTTCAGAGGTAAAGAATCTACCCGCTAATGCAGGAGACATGAGACATGGGTTCGATCCCTGGGTCTGGAAGATCTCCTATAGGAGGAAATGGCAGCTTACTCCAGTATTCTTGCCTGGAGAATCCCATGGACAGGAGATCCTGGCGGGCTACAGTCCACGGGGTTGCAAAGAGTCTGACACGACTGAGTAACTGATCACGCACAATGAGAACACACTGTACAAAAGAAAGATCTCTACTTAATGCTCTGTGGTGCCCTAAATGGGAAGGAAATCCAAAAAAGAAGTGATGTATATGTGGATGGCTGATTCACTTTGCTATACATTAGTAAATACATGAGTAACATTATAAACAAACTATATTCCAATGAAAGTTAATTAAAAAAAATACAGCTAGTCTGATTTATATTTTCTTTCACATTATCCCAGAACTCCCAAAGTCCAAGGCAACTAAAACAGGTAGGATGCTGGAAATGGTAACCACTCTGGATTAGCAACTTCAATCAATATTCAGAATAACTTATCTTTGTTTCTTTCTATTGTTTATCTCTGTCTTCCAACCCTATTGTGTGAATTCCTTAAATTTATCTTGTCATTCTTTAAAATTTCTTAAAGCTTCCATCTATTATATAATTGTTTCCATATTGTTTAAATATTCTCTAAAAAATAACATCATGTTTACATCACGAATTTAATATTTTCCATTTTTTTCCCCCAGACTTCCCTTGTGGCTCAAACAGTAAAGAATATGTCTGCAATGCAGGAGATGTGGGTTTAAATCCTGGATTAGGAAGACCTCATGGAAAAAAATTTTAGTTTTTTAAAAGTTGTGTTTTTTTTTTTCTTCCTGCATTGTCTCTTTTATTTGAGATGGTGTCTCTTTACAGTGTATGGATGGTGGTGTCTTTTTGTGTATTTTGATTTTCTTGTTAGAGGTTGAAGTTTTCCTCAACTGTCTGTTGATCTCTGACTGACCTAAAGGTGAAGCAGTAAACTGATGTGTCTGTCAGGTCAGCTGTAACACAGAGGGGTCTCCAAATCTGCAGTTTTCTTTTGTGCTAGAGGAGGTTCTCAGTCTTCTGCCTTGATGGACAGCCCATCAGCTCGTTCTGAGTGAGGGGAGAGAGCTCACTTTTGGCATGTGTATCGTACCTCACTGCTGGCATCCCTAAGCCAGGATGTTCCTGGTACAGTTTCAGCAGGGGGTAAACCTCTCTTTTCTTGCAGGGGTATGAGAGGGAGTAGCTGTTGCTTTGATTGAATGGGCATTAGTCCCTCTGATTGTTTCATATATAAAGTGTGAGCCAATCCTGTTTACAGTCTCTCATGTCTTAACCCTCTTTCCGGCCTATAACCTTTCTGCCTATAACCCTTAAGTTTGCTAGGTCCCCAAGTGTTAATCGTCTTATTTCTTGTCACTAAGCACTCCTTAAGATATTGTGTTCCACTGAGTTTGTCACCAAGTTTGCACATTTACCCAGAGTACTCAGCTTATAGTGGAGTGTCTTAAAACAGCAAGGAAAGATTAAAACAAGACCCTGAATCTCCTGGGCCACTTCTCTCTTTAATGTAACTGCTTCCTCCCATCCTCTCTCTAATACCAGGAGAGACTGTTTCTACCACATTTGTGCCTTGTTATCCACAAGATACTGACGCCAGTCCCAGAAGAAAGAATAGCATGGATCCTTCCCCCATAAACTCATTTTCTGTCCTGATATCACTTTCACTCCACACAGAAGGACATGATCCAGCCATTTGGTCTCCAAATTATACAACTGTCTGGCTGCACCACATGTCCTGGATTCTGAGTTATTAAATTCCACCACATGTGGGGGATCAGCAGCCCAGGATCCACAGCTCCGAGTTCCATTCAATTTATTTTCAGCCTCCCCTTGGCAATGGTTTCCAAATTGTGTGGTCAGAATTGAAGCAGTCTTTCTTGGCCAAGACAAATGAATAAGAGAGAGGGTAAGAGTGAAAACCAATGCAATAGATGTGACACCAATAGAAATCCTTGTAGAGCAGAGATGACAATTTCAGCTGAGAGGACTGGGGAAAGCTCTCCCTCTTTTTTCTTTCTTATCTTTTTTCTCTTCCTTCCTTATCTTTTTTCTCTTCCTTCCTTTCATTTTTTTTTTTTTTTAATGACCATGAAGAACAATTCCCAGTTTCCCTCAGAGGCATTCCTCTGTGTTACAGTTCTGGTAGCCAAGAAGTTCTTTGTTATGTCCAATCTAAATTGCCTCTGATTTAATGCTGTTTTATTTCATTCCATTCACCATGGTAAGGGCAAAAGCAATAAATTTCGGTTTCATAGAACCACTTCATACACTTGATGACAGTGAATATGCCGCCCTGAGTTTTCTTCTCTAGGCCTAAACAACCCTGACAAAAATTTTTCTGAGATGATTTTTAGATTGGGTTCCAGGGATGACGTTTCTCTCAGTAAAATAAAATCTGATTGAAGTGTTCAGAATTCTGTCATTTCTTCTGTTTTTTCTGGCTACATTAAAAAAAAAAAAAAACCTAGGCATGTACTTCAATCACACTTTATAAACCTCATTTCCAGTGTTCAGCACTTATATACTTAAAACTTATAGCCCTTTAAAAATTGCAGCTTCACTCAAATTAACCAAAGCAGATATTGCAGTAATTCAAAAGTGATTACTGTCTGACTTTGGTCTTATGAAAACATAAACACTGGTCTCCTGGGCTAAATTTCCTCTTTCATATGGTCATGATTTTAAGAACAGACTGTGTAGATATGAATGTGATTGCCAGAGACACCAGTTGGAAGCTGCCCTAAGTGAGCCAGTGTGGTTAGTTTGAGCTAAACAAAGAAACAGTAAAATTTCTGCAGATTTAATCAAGTCCAGTTGAGAACACAGTCAGGGGTATTGTGTCTGTGATAAAGAGAGATTATACTGCAAAGCATCATTCCTTGAGCTTCTCTAAGAGCATATATATATCACGAAGTTTTTGTTTTCAGTTCGGAAAGATCAATCCACTAAATGATTAATAGCTGCTGACAGTATTTTGACACGATTGACCTTCATATTTAAGATATACAGTCCTAACTGAGAAGGATTACTTAATAAAGATTATTTAGTAGGTGTTAGGTTCTGAAAGCAGAACTAGGTGTTTAATCATCTTTAAAATACAGAAAACTCCTTATTCCATGATCCATATAATGGATAGACTCTAGATGTCTAGCTTCCCTTTCTCCTTTTTTGGTAAGAAAATCTCTTTCTTAAGGAAATCCATAAGAAATTTGGATTCCTGTCCTTCATTTCATGCCCCACCAGCATTAAGGGACAGACACAAGATACAGGTCTTCCGTAACTGATGACTACTTTAGAGGCAGTGATGATGGGCAGAATTGATAGAAGTAGTGGTATTTCTGAGATTTTTCAGCCAGCACAAGATAAGAAAGATGGAGAATAAGAAGTCTCCATTAAGGAAAGAAGTAAGAAACCCCTGTGTCAGTAAATTCTGCCCCCAGTCACTTAAATTTGTTTTGTTTTTTAGTTGGGCCAGTTTTATTTGCATTTCTATTACAATTTAAAGTCTCAATTAGTAAGACTGATCAGAAATGCTCCATTTTGCAAACAAGAAAAACGAGGCATGAAATGTCAAGTGATTTGCCTAAGTTAACACATAGCTAGTTTGCTATGCAGTTATGCTTGATTTCCAGCTCGCTTAAGCTTTGCTGTTTGAGTCCTTATTTCCTGGGCACCTGGAGTGTGTCAGATCTTGATGGTAGGCTGATAAACGTCCCTTCAGAGAGCTCATAGTCAATTTCTTTTTAATTCTCCATTTTGGTGAATCTGTGTAATTTTAAACAATTTAAAGTCTCCAAGAGGATTTCTAAAAGCAACTTTGTTACAATAAATTGAATTGAGAAGAAGAAAATGAAAGATTTTCCATAGAACCATAAATTCATTGGAAAGACTGATTTAAAGTTGAAGCATCAATACTTTGGCCCCCTGATGGGAAGAATCGACTCATTGGAAAA
Organism: Oreotragus oreotragus; assembly: GCA_006410675.1. Lineage (NCBI taxonomy): Eukaryota > Metazoa > Chordata > Mammalia > Artiodactyla > Bovidae > Oreotragus > Oreotragus oreotragus. The sequence goes on along the minus strand of SJYX01013993.1, from coordinate 44,785 downwards.
GACCCTGATGCTGGGAAAGATTGAGGGCAAGAGAAGAAGGGGACAACAGAAGATGAGATAGTTGGATGGCATCATCGACTCGATGAACGAGTTGGAGCAAGCTCCAGGAGATGGTAAAGGATAGGGAGGCCTGGCATGCTGCAGTCCACGGGGATGCAAAGAGTCGGACATGACTGAGCAACTGAACAACAGCAATAAAAGTTAAATGTAGAATTATTACATGTTTCATCTATATCTTAAAAAGCTTTTGTCAACTGCATTTTGGAGCTAAAATAATACAAGATCTAGGAAAATTAAGCCACTTCATGAAAGTCATACTATATCCTGCCTATTAATATTTAAAAAAAAGAGGCTTATTGCTTGTTTCTTAATTCATTAAGAAGACTGTGTACAAAAGAAAATACTGAGGTTGAATATTTTTTTCATACCTTATTTAATAGTATGCACGATATTGTTTGTTAAAAACTTGTAAGTCTTCTATTATCGTAAATATCCTTAAGATTAAATAAATACTGTTAATGAATGTATTTCATTACCTGCTACCTGCATTCTGGGAAAGAATATGAAACACCAAATTTTTCCTGTTCTTTCATATTACCTTAAAGTTGAAATGGCCCCCATCTCCTGCCTAGTTCAAATGTCTCAAATATATAATCTCCAAAAGTGAAAAAAAAGTGAAAGAAAAGGGCTTCCCTGGAGGCTCAGATGGTAAAAAAAAAAAATCTGTCTGCAGTGCAGGAGACCTGGTTTCAATCCCTGGGGCAAATGCCCAAACATAATCACCAAAACTTCCCACTAAGACAAAGGTGCTGAAGAAGGTCTAACATGACTCAAGGGAAAAAGCTAAGTCAGGGCAACCTCATCCAAGGTAAGGAGCAGCAGCTGAGCTTTGCTGGAGCAGCTGTGAAGAGATACCCTATGTCCAAGGTAAGAGAAACCCAAGTGAGACAGTAGGTGTTGCGAGAGGGCATCAGAGGGCAGAGACACTGAAACCATAATCACAGAAAACTAGCCAATCTGATCACATGGACCACAACCTTGTCTAACTCAATGAAACTAAGCTATGTCCTGAGGGGCCATCCAAGATGGACGGGTCATGGTGGAGAGGTCTGACAGAATGTGGGCCACTGGAGAAGGGAATGGCAAACCACTTCAGTATTCTTACCTCGAGAACCCCATGAACAGTATGAAAAGGCAAAATTATAGGATACTGAAAGAGGAACTTCTCAGGCCTTTAGCTGTCCAATATGCTACTGGAGATCAGTGGAGAAATAACTCCAGAAAGAATGAAGGGATGGAGCCAAAGCAAAAACAATACCCAGCTGTGGATGTGACTGGTGATAGAAGCAAGGTCCAATGCTGTAAAGAGAAATATTGCAAAGGAACCTGGAATGTCAGGTCCATGAATCAAGGCAAATTGGAAGTAGTCAAAAAGGAGATGCCAAGAGTGAACATCGACATTCTAGGAATCAGTAAACTAAAATGGACTGGAATGGGTGAATTTAACTCAGATGACCATTATATCTACTACTGCGGGCAGGAATCCCTCAGAAGAAATGGAGTAGCCATCATGGTCAACAAAAGAGTCACTTGAGAAGCCAAGAAGAAATCCTGTGGTTCAGGCAAGGGGAAAATGCTCTTTTCTGTTCCTGCTTCCTGATCATAGTAACGCAGGTAATATTTCACCACGTAGTCCACCAGATTAATCCCATTATCCTCTCAAAAAATGTGTGTTCTTAATCTTAAACTTTTAAAATATAGTTTCTACTACCTCCTTTCTGCATCATCATAATCTCTTACATCTATGAAATGCACTGAAGTATTTATACTGGAGGCAGTTGTATGTTTCACTTTATAACTGAGTTTATAGAAGGTATAATCCTGAGAGAATTCTTTCAGCAGTGATGAAGTAACATTAAAACAAATGCCCAGTTCTCTCTTTGATTGATTATTATCATAATTATTGTTCCCGATGCTCTTAGTATGTAAAATCATCCTTGAGAAGTAAATTAGTCCTTTGGGAAGTTTCATCATAACTCCTTAAAGTATATACTTCATGCAATTATTATTTTAAGGAAACAATTGATACGAATGTGGCTTACAGGTTTTTGTGATATTTCCCAAAGGCTTAACTACATCAGCTAATTATTCATTTATTAGTATTTTGGGCTTTGCAGTGGGCTCAAGTGGTAAAGAATCCTCCTGCTAATGCAGGAGACACAGCTGACAGGGGTTCAGTCCCTGAGTTAGGAAGATCCCCTGGAGAAGGATATAGCAACCTACTCCGGTGTTTCCTGCCTGGAAAACCCTGTGTACAGAGAAGCCTACCAAGCTATAGTCCATGGAGTCACAAAGAGCTGGACACGATTGAGCATTCACACGCTGGCACTGACTCAGTTCCAGTTTGCTTCTGTAGGCTTCCTAAACACGGGATATTTCATCATAACTCCTTAAAGTATATACTTCATGCAATTATTATTTTAAGGAACCAGTTGATACCAATGTGGCTTACATATTTTTATGTTTCCCAAAGGCTTAACTACATAAGCTAATGATGCACTTATTAGTACTTTATGATTCATTACAGGTTTTGAATTGCATAGTTTGTGTTAGAGAATCCATGGAAGATAAACTTGTCCTCAGAATACCTGCATCATGGTGGTTAGATACCAGTAGTGTTAAAGTAATTTGATAAGGAGGCCAGTAGACTGGCTCTAATGCTTAGGTTGCCTATATAAACAAACTGAAACTTAAGCCAGGATCAGTTCCTGTAAATGTCTCAAAGGTAAGAAGAACAATCATAAACACCCACCTAAGCTTTCCCAAGTAATGTCATGACTTAAGATAAACCAGTGCTATCTATTTATTTTGCATTGTTTCTGTTTTTTCTATGAAAACCTCATCTCCAGCTCCTTTCACTAGAACACTCCTAATCACTTCTGGCTTTACATTGCCCAACTGGAATTGATTTTTTGCTCAAATAAATTATCAACATTTGTAATATGCCTCAGTTTATCTGTTAACAGTGCAATCACCATATAATTTATCCAAACCAGGACATTGTTGAGAGTAAAAGGAATGCTATTAATACTTATGATAGAAAATATAGGACTGTTCTAGGAAAATGAGAAAAATGGTCACCACAGATATCAACAATCCATTATAATATGATACTCAGATAAAATAAAATGTGTGCATTTCTAGGTACACACATCTAGAAATCCTGGAGAGAGAACCTAAGATCTTGTAGGATTAAAAGAACTAGAAAGCCAGACAGTAGTTACAGTACAGACAGATTCCACCCAACAATTGTTGCAATAGAGGAAGAGAGATCTCCTTGTAGAACCGGGCTCAATTCTGAATATGGCAATGACAGGCAATGTGTTTTATAGTCAAAGGATAGGATGACAGTTCAATAAATAGGAAATTACTAAGCAGAGACATCAAAGAAGGGTAGGAGAATTACTGCTAAACTGACTTAACAGGATTCTTGGAGAAAAGAGGCCAGAGTGATTAGATGCCAGGGGTGGAAGATGAAGATTTGATCAGATATTGAGAGGCATAAGATACCAAGGATGGATTATTCTCTCTAAACTTACCTATGCAGATTCTTGCTAAAATTAGGCTAGGCAGGTCAACAGATTTAAGGGACCAAAATGTTGAGGTCTAATTGAGAACAGGGTTCAGAAGAATCTTCTAAAATGTGAGCAAAGAGAGAATCTTGATATCCTCAGAAAGGCTTTGGTGATAGATCTTGGAGACTAGAATATGGGCACACAACAAAGAGGAGGAATGAGATATTCAAAGTTTCAGTGTAAGTGACTAGTTACAATTTCTTCCTAGTTTTCTTTCCTCCTTCTTTTCTTCCTTTTCTCCTTCCTTCTTCCCCATCCTTCATCCTTCCTTCCTTCCCTCCTTCCATCTTTCATTTGTTTCCTCCAATATTATTCATTGAACAGGCTATGAGGGATCTAATAATAACCAATATACAATTAGCTCCTATCCTCAAGAAATTCACATTTTGGTTGGGTTTAAAATTGTACAGTTGAAATTTACTTATTTTTAAAATTACCTTTATAAAAATCTGCAAAATAATGCCAAGTCTGATAGGAACCTGAACTCTTAGTCTTGGGAGGGATTTAATCAGGAAACTATTCTCTTGAGAAAGTGAGGTTGGCATTGTTATTGGTCAGATAATTAGAATTCAAAGACCCAAAACAAGGGGGAAAAGACTTTTAGCCAAAGGTCTCAGACAAAGCTACTGATATGAAATACAAATTAAACATTTAAAAAATGATCAAAATGAATAGGAATGATAGACAAGAGGATATTTAGAAATGAGAAAATGGTCGGAGGATTCAGGTCATTGAAAGCAATTTGGACTGTTTTAAGAATATTAATTTGATACCACAATCATAGTAAATTAGGGTAAGTAGACAATTGCACTCATCTCACATGCTAGTAAAGTAATGCTCAAAATTCTGCAAGCCAGGCGTCAACAATACATGAACCATGAACTTCCAGATGTTCAAGCCGGTTTTAGAAAAGGGAGAGGAACCAGAGATCAAATTGCCAACATCTGCTGGATCATCAAAAAAGCAAGAGAGTTCTAGAAAAAACATCTATTTCTGCTTTATTGACTCTGCCAAAGCCTTTGAGTGTGTGCATCATAATCAACTGTGGAAAATTCTGAAAGAGATGGGAATACCAGACCACCTGATCTGCCTCTTGAGAAACCTATATTCAGGTCAGGAAGCAACAGTTAGAACTGGACATGGAACAACAGACTGGTTCCAAATAGGAAAAGGAGTACGTCAAGGCTGTATATTGTTACCCTGCTTATTTAACTTATATGCAGAGTACATCATGAGAAACACTGGGCTGGAAGAAGCACAAGCTGAAATCAAGATTGCCAGGAGAAGTATCAATAACCTCAGATATGCAATGACACCACCCTTATGGCAGAAAGTGAGGAGGAGCTAAAAAGCCTCTTGATGAAAGTGAAAGAGGAGAGTGAAAAAGCTGGCTTAAAGCTCAACATTCAGAAAATGAAGATCAATGCATCTGGTCCCATCACTTCATGGGAAATAGATGGGGAAACAGTGGAAACAGTGTCAGACTTTATTTTTGGGGGCTCCAAAATCACTGCAGATGGTGACTGCAGCCATGAAATTAAAAGATGCTTACTCCTTGGAAGAAAAGTTATGACCAGCCTGGATAGTATATTCAAAAGCAGAGACATTACTTTGCCGACTAAGGTCCGCCTAGTCAAGGCTCTGGTTTTTCCTGTGGTCATGTATGGATGTGAGAGTTGGACTGTGAAGAAGGCTGAGCGCCAAAGAATTGATGCTTTTGAACTGTGGTGTTGGGGAAGACTCTTGAGAGTCCCTTGGACAGCAAGGAGATCCAACCAGTCCATTCTGAAGGAGATCAGCCCTGGGATTTCTTTGGAGGGAATAATGCTGAAGCTGAAACTCCAGTACTTTGGCCACCTCATGCAAAGAGTTGACTCATTGGAAAAGACTCTGATGCTGGGAGGAATTGGGGACATGAGGGGAAGGGGACGACAGAGGATGAGATGGCTGGATGGCATCACGGACTCAATGAACGTGAGTCTGAGTGAATTCCGGGAGTTGGTGATGGACAGGGAGGCCTGACGTGCTGCGATTCATGGGGTCGCAGAGTTGGACACAACTAAGCGAGTGAACTGAACTGGACTGAGGCTGAGACTGAGATAAATCTCAATATTTTGATGACTTAGCATAATTAAACAGTATTTTCCTTTGATATTAGAATTCTATGTGGTTGTAGGCGTTGGGGCATTATGTTGAGAGAAAGAAGGAGGGGGAAGTAGGAGGTCTGCTTAATGAAATTATTCATGGACCCAGGCTCCTTTCATTCCATAGCTCTACCGCTTTGTGCTCATGGTTACAATTGTTGGCATAAATGTCCAGCAACCGAGTGAGGAACAGGAGAGAACATGGAAGTCTGTTCATACATTTTACAGGCCATGTATTCTCCAGCCTCATTCCATTGGCCAGAACTCAATTACTGGTCTCTACATAACTGAAGAAGAGGCTAAGAACTATAGTTTAGCTGTACTTACAGTGTGTAGTAGAAAAAATAGAGTTTGGTGGGCATGTAGCATTCTTTGTGAGGACTGATATCATGTGTTCCTACATTTGACCTGAACACTAAGAACAGAAACATATCTACTGTTCATGTTAGCATGAGTCTGATGTTCTATATTTATTAACACTTTTTTTTTTTACTGGTCCAGGAGTTTATTTAGCAAATGGTTTGCTATTTTATTATAGACACTTTTTGAAAGATCTTTTAACTCTTCAATGGAAAGCATTAAGAGACAGTCGTGCCCTAAGAGTCTTTTTAAAATCCTCACTTTACTATTTCTACAAATCCTGTATTATTTTAAAGTGGTGATATTTACCAATTTCCAACAACTTTTTGCATGAAAAAATCTACCTTAAACCAAACTTTCAATTCTGAATTAATTTTGATCTTACCTTTCCTCTTCTAGTTACAGCTATATCTTTAAAGAGATAATGATCTCTCCCTTACTACAGTAAAAAATAAAATCTGTCTTGTGTTATAAACAATTTATGTTGGTGATATTTGCAGTAGCTAGCATTCAACATTTGTTGAATTAAAGCATTTAATTTATTTATTGTATAGAAGAATGTGGTCTGATTTGTGTGTGCTTTAAAGTCTTTGTGGTATAGTTTACTTTTCTTAGAATTTTACTAAAAATTTGCACATTATTTTGTAGCTGTAGAAACTATAAATAAACAAATGACCAAATTTTAGGAGTTTAAAATCAAATCTTGGAGTATTGTATTGTATCTATCAGGATGATTTATAGTACCGAGCAAGTGGTCTTGTAGAGTCAAAACATTTCTGAGTTGTAGGGAGAGAGAAAGTATTTTCAGATTATACTTTCCTCTGAAGCTGGGTAAGTAAAACCATTTTATAACTCAAATCAATTCCAGAACTGACAAGCGACTAAAAAAGAAAATGAACCAAATAAGTAAAAACCCAAAGACACAGCACAGGTAAACAGAATCTATTCCCTCAGAAGTTTTCCTAAGAGATTACCACTTGAAGTAGGAATTATGCAGGGTACCTACTGAAGAACAATAAGCTACTTACCAAAGCTGCATAGATCTCTGTAGTAGGTGTATAATAGGGACATGTAAACCTATAGAAACACAGCACTGTTGATCACTGTAGGTCAAATATAACTTTAAGCAAAGATAGAGGTTGAAGTTGAGTTTACTTTGTAGGTATTTCTTCAAAGAATTGACCATTCTAGTATAAAAACAAACATTGAACATTATTTATATCCAACCAAATGTTGTTTATGGGATTCACTTTATTTTATTATTTTTAAAATTTTAATTGGAGGTTAATTGCTTTACAACACTGTATTCGTTTCTGTCCTACAACAACATGAATCAGCCATGTGCATGCTGAATTACTTCAGTCATGTCTGATTCTTTGTGATCCCATGGACTGTAGTCTTCTCTGTCCATGAGAGTCTTCAGGCAAGACTACTTAAGTGGGTTGCCATGCCCTCCTACAGGGGATCTTCCCAATCCAGGGATTGAACCCTCATCTCATTTGTATCCTACATGGGTAGAAGGGTTCTTTATCACTAGCACCACCAGGGAATCAACTGTAAGTATACTTATGTCCTTTTCCTCTTGAGCTTCCCTCCCATCCCTCCCCCATCCCACCCCTCTAGGTCCTCGCAGATCACCTAGAAATATGGAAAACTTCACAAATTTGTGTGTCATCCATGTGTAGGGTCCATGCTTATCTTTTTTGTATTGTTCCAATTTTTGTATATGTTCTGCCAAAGTGAGCATGGGACTTNTTTTCCTCTTGAGCTTCCCTCCCATCCCTCCCCCATCCCACCCCTCTAGGTCCTCGCAGATCACCTAGAAATATGGAAAACTTCACAAATTTGTGTGTCATCCATGTGTAGGGTCCATGCTTATCTTTTTTGTATTGTTCCAATTTTTGTATATGTTCTGCCAAAGTGAGCATGGGACTTACCTGAGATCCAAGGACACACATAGGTTGAAAGTGAAATGAAGTACAAAGATATTTTATGTGAATAGCAACCCAAACTGAACAGGAGTGGTTATACTAATGTAAGACAAAATAAACTTTAAGTTAAATCTTTTATAAGAGACAAGGACATTATAGGATGGCAAAAGGCTTAATTCACCAAAAAATATGTATTTACACAGATATCAGTTCAGTTCAGTCACGTCACTCAGTCATGTCTGACTCTTTGCAACCCCATGGACTTCAGCATGCCAGGCTTCCCTGTCCAGCACCAACACCTGGAGCTTGCTCGAACTCATGTCCATTGAGTCGGTGATGCCATCCAACCATCTCATCCTCTGTCATCCCCTTCTCCTCCTGCCTTTAATTTTTCCTATCATCAGGGTCTTTTCCAGTGAGTCAGTTCTTTTCATCAGGTGGCCAAAGTATCGGAGTTTCAGCTTCAGAATCAGTCCTTCCAATGAATATTCAGGACTGATTTCCTGCATCAAAGTCAGACTTCCTAAAAATGGAAAATCAACATTGGTAGGAGTGAAGGGAGCAATATGCAAGTCTACAATCCTAGTAGAAGAGTTCAGTACCTTACTTTAATTAGTAGATAGAACAACCAGACAGATGACCAATAAGTAAATTTATCAACCCCAGATGAGTTGGAAGTACATATATATTATATTCCACCTAAAAACAGCAGAATATTCATTCCTATCACAAGCACATATAGCATTCTACAGGATAGAACACGTTGAGCCACTAAATAAGTCTTAATAAATTTAATAAGATTAAAATCATGCAGCGTATCTTTTTCAATCATAGTAGAAACTAGGACTCAATAGCTACAGGAAAATGAAAAAAACCCATAAAAATGTGGAACTTAAGCAGAATGCTTTTATATATAACCCATGGGTCCAAAGAATAGCAAGAAGAGATAAGAAAGCCTTCTTCAGCAATCAATGCAAAGAGAGAGAGGAAAACAACAGAATGGGAAAGACTAGAGATCTCTTCAAGAGAATTGGAGATACCAAGGGACCATTTCATGCAAAGATGGGCTCGATAAAGGATAGAAATGGTATGGACCTAACAGAAGCAGAAGATATTAAGAAGAGGTGGCAAGAATACACAGAAGAACTGTACAGAAAAGATCTTCATGACCCAGATAATCATGAGGATGTGATCACTAATTTAGAGCCAGACATCTTGGAATGTGAAGTCAAGTGGGCCTTAGAAAGCATCACTACGAACAAAGCTAGTGGAGGTGATGGAATTCCCGTTGAGCTGTTTCACATCCTGGAAGATGATGCTGTGAAAGTGCTGCACTCAGTATGCCAGCTAATTTGGAAAACTCAGCAGTGGCCACAGGACTGGAAAAGGTCAGTTTTCATTCCAATCCCAAAGAAAGGCAATGCCAAAGAATGCTCAAACTACCGCACAATTGCACTCATCTCACACGCTAGTAAAGTAATGCTCAAAATTCTCCAAGCCAGGCTTCAGCAATATGTGAACCGTGAACTCCCTGATGTTCAAGCTGGTTTTAGAACAGGCAGAGGAACCAGAGATCAAATTGCCAACATCCGCTGGATCATGGAAAAAGCAAGAGAGTTCCAGAAAAACATCTATTTCTGCTTTATTGACTATGCCAAAGCCTTTGACTGTGTGGATCCTGTCTCTTATACACATCTAAAAGCTAGTGGAGGTGATGGAATTCCAGTTGAGCTGTCTCAAATCCTGAAAGATGATGCTGTGAAAGTGCTGCACTCAAAATGCCAGCAAATTTGGAAAACTCAGCAGTGGCCACAGGACTGGAGAAGGTCAGTTTTCATTCTAATCACTAAGAAAGGCAATGCCAAAGAATGCTCAAACTACCGCACAATTGCACTCATCTCACACGCTAGTAAAGTAATGCTCAAAATTCTCCAAGCCAGGCTTCAGCAATACGTGACCTGTGAACTTCCAGATGTTTAAGCTGGTTTTAGAAAAGGCAGAGGAACCAGAGATCAAATTGCCAAAATCAGCTGGATCATCAGAAAAGCAAGAGCGTTCCAGAAAAACATCTATTTCTGCTTTATTGACTATGCCAAAGCCTTTGACTGTGTGGCTCACAAGAAACTGTGGAAAATTCTGAAAGAGATGGGAATACCAGACCACCTGACCTGCCTCTTGAGAAACCTGTATGCAGGTTAGGAAGCAACAGTTAGAACTGCACATGGAGCAACAGACTGGCTCCAATTGGAAAAGGAGTACATCAAGGCTGTATATTGTCACCCTGCTTATTTAATTTTTATGCAGAGAACATCATGAGAAATGCGGAGCTGGAAGAAGCACAAGCTGGAATCAAGATTGCCAGGAGAAACATCCATGATTTCAGATATGCAGATGACACCACCCTTATGGCAGAAAGTGAAGAGGAACTAAAAAGCCTCTTGATGAAAGTGACCGAGGAGAGTGAAAATGTTGGCTTAAAGCTCAACATTCAGAAAACTAAGATCCTGGCATCAGGTTCCATCACTTCATGGTAAATAGATGTGGAAACAGTGTCTAACTTTTTGGGCTCCAAAATCACTGCAGATGGTGATTTCAGCCATGAAATTAAAAGAAGGTTACTCCTTGGAAAGAAAGTTATGACCCACCTAGATAGTATACTGAAAAGCAGAGATATTATTTTGCCAACAAAGGCCCGTCTAGTCAAGGCTATGGTTTTTCCAGTGGTCATGTATGGATGTGAGAGTCGGATTGTGAAGAAAGCTGTGTGTGAAAGAATTGATGCTTTTGAACTGTGGTGTTGGAGAAGACTCTTGAGAGTCCTTTGGACTGCAAGGAGATCCAACCGTTTCCTCCTAAAGGAGATCAGTCCTGGGTTTTTATTGTTAGGACTGATGCTAAAGCTGAAACTCCAATACTTTGGCCACCTCATGCAAAGAGTTGACTCATTGGAAAAGACCCTGATGCTGGCAGGGATTGGGGGCAGGAGGAGAAGGGGATGACAGAGGATGAGATGGCTGGATGGCCTCACCGACTCGATGGATGTGAGTTTGAGTGAACTCTGGGAGTTGGTGATGGACAGGGAGGCCTGGCATGTTGCGATTCATGGGGTCTCAGAGTCAGACATGACTGAGCAACTGAATTGAACTGAACTGAAAGCATACAGAAGCTTTTTATCTCATATTCAAATGCTTATTGTCATATGCCAACTTATTAAGTAGAGAGTGCTAATAGACAAAGTGCATAAATATAATTATTGAGATAGGTCAATTTGTGTGTGTAATGGCAAATCACTCCAGTATTCTTGCCTAAAAAATTCCATGGATGGAGGAGCCTGACAGGCTACAGTCTGGGGTCACAAAGAGTTGGACATGACTGAGCACACACACATATACACAGTATTCAGATATAGTCAGCATATAATAAAATGAAACGTACACGTTTAAAGAAAACAATTTGACAAATTTTTATATATACAATTGATCCTTGAACAATAAGTAGGTTAGAGGTGTCAGCCCTTCACTCATTTGAAAAAATCAGCATATAAATTTTAGTCACAGATTCAACCAACTGCAGATCATGTAGTACCGTGTTTATTGAAAATAATCATCTATAAGCGGAGCTACATAGTTCAAGCCCTTATTATTCAAAGGCCAAATGTATATACTATAAAATATAGATATATATTTGTATCTGTGAAATATTATGAAAATCAAGATAATATATCCACCTACCATCCACCCCAAAAATTGCTTAGAACCTTTGCTTATTCCTCCTTCTTCATGGTCTTAAAAGCAAGCCTGTCTGCTTTTTGTTGCTATTAATGACTTTGCATTTTTTAGGATCATGAGTAAATAGAATTATACTGTATGGGCTCATTTTATTGTATTCATTAACTTAGCATAATTATTTTGAGAATTGTTCATGTTGTTGCATGTATCCACTTTACTGCTAAGCAGCAATCCATTTTATATTCAGCATTGGATATAGCAATTTGTTCATTCATTCACCTATTGATGGAGAGTTTGGTTATTTACAGTTTTAAGCTATTCCAAATAAATGTTCTATGAATAATTATGTACATATATATAAAGGATATACACTTTCATTTCTCATCAATAAATACCTAGCAGGGGCAATGGCTGGGTAACACAATGAGTATAAGTTTAACATTTTCAGAAACTGCCAAACTGTTTTCCAAAATGCTGTGTCATTTTATATTGCTAGAGAGTTCCAATTTTTTCACATCCTTGCCAGCACTTGGTATGATAAGATTTTTTAACCTTTGTTATTATAATAGATATGTAGTAGCATACCGTTATAATGTTAGTTTGCATTTTGCTTATGACTCATCATTCTGAACATCTTTTCATGTGTATAATTGTTATCTATATGTTTGTTTGTTTTGTTTTGTTTGGTGAAGATTCTACTCTGTATTTTGTCCAATTTTTTATTGTTTGTTTTGTCACTAGAATTTTAAGAGTTCTTTATATGTATTTTATCACATATGATTTGCAAATATTCCCTCCCAATCTGTAACTTGGCTGTTCATTCCTTAGGTAGTGTCATCAACTAGCAGAAGCTTTAAAATGTGATGAAATCCAATTTGTGTATGTATGTGTGAACCTCGACGGACGTGAGTCTGAGTGAACTCCGGGAGTTGGTGATGGACAGGGAGGCCTGGCGTGCTGTGATTCATGGGGTTGCAGAGTCGGACACGACTGAACGACTGAACTGAACTGAACTGTGTGTATGTTAGTCACTCAGTCATGTCCTACTCTTTTTGATCCCATGGATTGTAGCTTGCCAGCCTCCTCTGNGGGAGTTGGTGATGGACAGGGAGGCCTGGCGTGCTGTGATTCATGGGGTTGCAGAGTCGGACACGACTGAACGACTGAACTGAACTGAACTGTGTGTATGTTAGTCACTCAGTCATGTCCTACTCTTTTTGATCCCATGGATTGTAGCTTGCCAGCCTCCTCTGTCCACTGGATTTTCCAGGTAAGAATACTGGAATGGGTAGACATTCCTTTCTCCAGGGGGTCTTCACAATCCAGGGATCGAACTCAGGTCTCCTGCACTGCAAGTAGATTATTTACTGTCTAAACTACCAGGGAAGCCAGACAACCAGTTTATCAATTCATTTAAAAAATAGATTATGTTTTTTCAGTTACATCAAAGAAATCGTTACCTAACCAAAGGTCATAAAGATTTTTTCCTTCAATGTGGTCTTCTAGATATTTTATAATTTTAACAACTAAAATCCAATTTCAGTTAAATTCTATAGACTGAGCCTTTTTGTCAGAGTTCACTTTTTTGCCTATGTATATACATTTGTTACAATTGTTACAACATAATTTGTAGGACAGAAGATACTTTTCCACAGAAATGTCATTTTTTTTTGCCAAAAATTACTTGTAGTATGCAAATTTAAGGGTGAAAGATGATTTGATTCTCTAGAGAAAGTTTTCAAATGAAGACTGGTTCTTTTGTTTGAAAACAAATATGCTTAATAACAAGAGTTAAATAGGACAATGCAGAAATCACATAGGAATATTAGACTCAATCATCAAGTCACTGGCTAGAGATGACTAATGTTTTTATGAGCATACAATTCATCCTTTTATCTTTTTAGTAAAAATTGAGTCAGAATGCATTATTTTGAAATCTGCTTTATGTATCACTGTATCACAAATAATTCTGATATTATTAACATCTTCTATTGCTTATTTCAGAGAAGGCAATGGCACCCCACTCTAGTACTCTTGCCTGGAAAATCCCATGGATGGAGGAGCCTGGTAGGCTGCAGTCCATGGGGTCGCTAAGAGTTGGACACGACTGAGCGACTTCACTTCACTTTCACTTTTCACTTTCATGCATTGGAGAAAATTAGGCCCCCACCCCGAGTCCGACACTCTCCATCCCTCTGTTTGCTTTTCTCTACTGCATGTTTAACATTCTTCATATCAATAATTTATTGTGTTTACTCTTCTGTTAGGTTCCAAGACGGCAGAGATTTTTGTCTGTTTCTTGCTGCTGTGTCTTCAGCATCTACATAGTACCTGACTCATAGTTGATGCTCTGTAAATACTGTCTCTTATACACATCTAGATGTGTATAAGAGACAGCTGGTGGGCTGCCGTCTGTGGGGTTGCACTGAGTTGGACACGACTGAAGTGACTTAGCAGTAGCATAGCCTATTTGGAACCAGTCTATTGTTCCATGTCCAGTTCTAACTGTTGCTTCCTGACCTGCATATAGACTTCTCAAGAGGTAGATCAGGTGGTCTGGTATTCACATCTCTTTCAGAATTTTCCACAGTTTCTTGTGATCCACACAGTCAAAGGCTTTGGCATAGTCAATAAAGCAGAAATAGATGTTTTTCTGGAACTCTCTTGCTTTTTCGATGATCCAGCAAATGTTGGCAATTAGACCTCTGGTTCTTTTGCCTTTTCTAAAACCAGCTTGAACATCTGGAAGTTCACTGGTTCACATATTGCTGAAGCCTGGCTTGGAGAATTTTGAGCATTACTTTACTAGTGTGTGAGATGAGTGCAATTGTGCGGTAGTTTGAGCATTCTTTGGCATTACCTTTCTTTGGGATTGGAATGAAAACTGCCCTTTTCCAGTCCTGTGGCCACTGCTGAGTTTTCCAAATTTGTTGACATATTAAGTGTAGCCCTTTCACAGCATCATCTTTTAGGATTTAAAATAGCTCAACTGGAATTCCATCGCCTCCATTAGTTTTGTTTGTAGTGATGCTTTCTAAGGCCCACTTGACTTCACATTCCTGGATGTCTGGCTCTAGGTGAATGAACATGGAACAACAGACTGGTTCCAAATAGGAAAAAGAGTACGTCAAGGCTGTATATTGTCACCCTGCTTATTTAATTTATATGCAGAGTACATCATGAGAAACACTGGGCTGGAAGAAGCACTAGCTGGAATCAAGATCGCTGGGAGAAATATCAATAAACTCAGATATGCAGATGACACCACCCTTATGGCAGAAAGTGAAGAGGAACTAAAAAGCTTCTTGATGAAAGTGAAAGAAGAGAGTGAAAAAGTTGTCTTAAAACTCAACATTCAGAAAACTAAGATCATGGCATCTGGTCACATCACTTCATGGGAAATAGATGAGGAAACAGTGGAAACAGTGTCAGACTTTATTTTTGGGGGCTCCAAAATCACTGCAGATGGTGATTGCAGCCATCAAATTAAAAGAAGCTTACTCCTTGGAAGGAAAGTTATGACCAACCTAGATAGCATATTGAAAAGCAGAGACATTACTTTGCCAACAAAGGTCCATCTAGTCAAGGCTACGGTTTTTCCAGTGGTCACGTACGGATGTGAGAGTTGGACTGTGAAGAAAGCTGAGTGTCAAAGAATTGATGCTTTTGAACTGTGGTATTGGAGAAGACTCTTGAGAGTCCTTTGGACTGCAAGGAGAGGCAACCAGTCCATCCTAAAAGAGATCAGTCCTGAGTGTCCATTGGAAGGACTGATGCTGAAGCTGAAACTCCAATACTCTGGCCACCTCATGCTAAGAGTTGACTCACTGGAAAAGACCCTGATGCTGGGAAGGATTGGGGACAGGAGGAGAAGGGGACAATAGAAGATGAGATGGATGGATGGAATCACCGACTTGATGGATATGAGTTTGCGTAAATTCCGGGTGTTGGTGATGGACAGGGAGGCTTGCTGGGCTGCGATTCATGGGGTCGCAAAGATACAACTGAGTGATTGAACTGAGCTGAACTGAACTGATCGCATGTATAGATTTTAATAAAACCATAGCTGTAACTACAAAATTCATATAGAGGCAGAATATATTCTTGTGTACCAATTAAATTCAGAAAACTATGATTCTAAAAAATTGAAAACTACACAGTTGAGAATTAATTTGAAAGCTTCCTTTAAATTATTCAAAGTAGAGTAACATTAACTTGTGATTTTTTCTGTTTTTTTTTTTTGTCTGCATTTCTCCATTTTTCCCTGCTAACAATTTGCCTAAATTGTTCATTGCTCTTTCTTTTTTAAAGAAGACAGAAATAATTTTGCTACAAAGTTTTTTAAATCATAATGGAGATTTTGATATTAACAAATATTTAGAATTCAGATGATGTCATTTAATAGGAGCCTGGATCTGAAAATTAGGGGATATAAATGGAAATTCGCTGCCTAAAGGTTTTGTATCTCAGTTCTCAGAGTCACACAGAATGATGCTGCTGGAACCCATCCAGAATTAGAGAAACTTCCAGGCTCATTGAAATGGAGACAGATAATATATTTCTAAAACTGCATGAAGTCCATCTGTGAACAATCAAATTAAGCCTTTAAAGACAGAGAGCACTCTTGACAAGATTCAAATCAATTCCATGAATGATTCAAATACACTGACTGAGTTTCAGTTATCCAAAACCACCTAGCCAGTCTTGAAAACATGTTCATCTTCTTGAGTAGAAATGTGACCCAAGAGAAATGGGGCTGTATTCATTTGGTTTGTTGCTAGGGAAGGTGCTAGCCAAATTTTATAATTCATCCTACCACTGTTATAGTAGAAGGCAAGGAAAACAATGAGAATATAAATCCAGTCTCCTGGACCAGTTCTGGAAAGGGGTTTTTATGCCATTTTCTAAGTTAAAGAGGGTACTGCCAACAGAGGCAGGTGGTTGAAGAAGTATTAAATCAAGATTTTGTGGGTAAGGAATCAGGGCATCCATATGAGTTCAGATCAAGTCAAAAACTATGGAGTGTTTGATCAAAACTGAAATAAGTAACTGTATTATAAGTGCCAGAGACATTACTTTGTTAACAAAGGTCCATCTAGTCAAGGCTATGGTTTTTCCAGCGCTCATATATGGATGTGAGAGTTGGACTATAAGGAAAACTGAGCACCAAAGAATTGATGCTTTTGAACTGTGGTGTTGGAGAAGACTCTTGAGAGTCCCTTGGACTGCAAGGAGATCCAACCAGTCCGTCCTAAAGGAGATCAGTCCTGGGTGTTCATTGGAATGACTGATGTTGAAGCTGAAATTCCAATACTTTGGCCACCTGATGTGAAGAACTGACTTTTTTGGAAAGACCTTGATACTGGGAGGGATTGAGGGAAGGAGGAGAAGGGGATGACAGAGGATGAGATGGTTGGATGGCACCACCGACTCAACGGACATGAGTTTGGGAAAACTCTGGGAGTTGGTGATGGACAGGGAGGCCTGGCGTGCTGCAGTTCATGGGGTCGCAAAGAGTCAGACGTGACTGAGTGACTGAACTGAACTGAATAGAATGGGACACTGTAATCTTAGGAATGACACAGGCATTTGAGTGAAATATTGTCTATTGATACTGAGTACCATCCTTCTGAAAGTACTGAATACCTTGCCCCTCTAAGATCCTCCTTATATCTGCATTTCCCAGACTTCTTTTCAACATGGTTTAAATTTAATTACAACAAGAGAAGTACTCACACGAGATTTGAAGGACAGAATTAAGGTCATTCTTTTTGCTTCCACCAGTAACAGGTGAGATGTTTGGTCAACTGTAGACATAGGTTTTGCAGCATCTTTCTGGATGAGCTTCTTTTAATCACCTGCTTCAGTGCTGTAGGCACCTGAGAGATTCAGCAACACTTTCCTGAATTTCCATACTTCCTAATTTCCTAAAACCAGCAGTGGCACACCCTGACCTTTATTTGCCCTTACAAACAGCACTGTAAATATCCAATTCCCTCTATTAAATCAAGGAGAGCAATTTTTGTCTTCTCACCAAAATGGACAGATGGACCATTTTAATGCTAAGATTACTCAGTAGAATTCTTAGCGTTTGTATATGGTGTACATACTTAAAGTTTCAAGTGTAAGTTCAACTTCATCATAAATATATATCCTGTAGCAATGGTTGACAAGGAATATGAACAGTGGTACAGCTTTAGCTGTTCCACAATACAGTATATTCCTAGGCACTAAGAAGAAACATTCCATTTAGACACAAAACATTCTGAAAAAAAAAAAAAAAAGATCTGAAATAGTTATCTAGACTATTTGATGATTTCAGGTAATTATCTGGCACAGTTATCCAGATTTTCCAGAGGAAGTAAAACAAGGAGAAAACCTTAATTTAGATTTGCAGTTCCCTCTTCCTGTGCCTGTCAAGATTGTTTCAGAGAAGTTTCACATAGCAGCAACATAGAGGCCAGAGTTCCTTGGAGAACAAAGAGGTAAAATCAATCAATTCTAAAGGAAATCAACCCTAAATATTCATTGGAAGGACTGATGCTGAAGCTGAAGCTTCAATACTTTGGCCACCTGATGCGAAGAGTTGACTCATTGGAAAAGACGCTGATGGTGGGAAAGATTGAGGGCAAGAGGAGAACCGGGCAACAGAGAAAAAAAAAAAAAAAAAGATCTGAAATAGTTATCTAGACTATTTGATGATTTCAGGTAATTATCTGGCACAGTTATCCAGATTTTCCAGAGGAAGTAAAACAAGGAGAAAACCTTAATTTAGATTTGCAGTTCCCTCTTCCTGTGCCTGTCAAGATTGTTTCAGAGAAGTTTCACATAGCAGCAACATAGAGGCCAGAGTTCCTTGGAGAACAAAGAGGTAAAATCAATCAATTCTAAAGGAAATCAACCCTAAATATTCATTGGAAGGACTGATGCTGAAGCTGAAGCTTCAATACTTTGGCCACCTGATGCGAAGAGTTGACTCATTGGAAAAGACGCTGATGGTGGGAAAGATTGAGGGCAAGAGGAGAACCGGGCAACAGAGGATGAGATGGTTAGATAGCATCACCAACTCAATGAACATGCATTTGTGCAAACTCCAGGAGATAACGAAGGACAGGGAAGCCTGGTGTGCTGTAGTCTGGATCGCAAAGAGACAGATACGAGTTAGCAACCGAACAAAAAAGAGGCCAGCAGAAGGCATGATGGAAAATAAACAAACAAAACAACAAAAAAACCTCTCCTAGCACAAAGTAAGGAGGTGAATAATCAGCTTCTTCCTCCAAGCAAACATTTATGGCAAACAATAGAAAACACAGATAATTATTTTAAAAACAGGACCAGTGTTTATTATTGCCCCCATTGACCCCACATGGATACTTTGTTGTGCATGCATGCTCAGTCACTCAGATGTAAATAACTTTTTTGTGACCTCATGGACTGTAGCCTGCCAGGCTCCTCTGTCTATGGGAATTTTCAGGCAAGAATATTGGAGTGGGCTGCCATTACCTTCTCTAGTGGATCTTCCTGACCTATGGATCAAACTCACATCTCCAGCTTGGCAGGCAGATTCTTTACCACTGAGCCACCTGGGATGCCTGGACACTTCATTAAGAAGATTCAACTTAAAAGAAATGTTTAGGATTTCTAACTTTGGCAAGTAAAGTCTGTTGCATGAAATCATTTCAGGAGAATAAACTACACATAAGTTAGCTGACACATTTCTTTCAAATTATTAATAGCTTTGTTGAGCCTTCCATGGGAAAAATGATACATTCCTACAATTTACATTATTTAAATTTTTGAATGAAATATTGACAATGAAAAAAGTTGGCATCCCTTTGAAGCTGTTAACATGTTAAAACTGAAATTATTTAGGAAGCAGGAATACTAAGGCAGGTTTTTAAATTTTTTGTCAAGAAATTTGGTTATGGGCTGAATTTTAGAACTTCCTGGGATACCTGTTAAGCACTCTTTTATCACTGCTCATGTCTGACATTTAAGATAAAACCCACAAAACTTTATCGAGGGACATAAAGTTAATCAAACAAACACCCTGAACATGAATGAATGTGAAAATATGTCATGCTCCTGGATGGAAAAACAATATTTTAAGATTCTAATCACTCTCAAATTAATATCTCCATTTCCTGTAATGTTACTCCTGTAATGTATCTCCATTTCCTGTAATGTCAATTTCAAGGGGATGTTTGCTTTTCTTTGACCTTTCAAAATTTACTCTAAAATTCATGTTGAAAGATAAGACAACATAGTGAAAATATCTGGAAAAATGTGTGCTCATCTCTGATTAGGTGCAATCAAAGACTAAAGGAATGGTTGTAGGGAGTATGGCAAGTGGGACCTGAATCAATTACACTGTGTTCATGAAAGGGGCTGCTCAGCAACCATAAAAATAAACTGGTGCATATACTTCCCAGAATGATGTTGAGGATATATTGCTAATGGAAAAAAAAAAAAAAAACTATAGACCCATGTGTTTCACACAATTATATTTCTATAAAAACTGCACACACATTTATACACATGCATGCAAATGTCTGCATTAGCCTTAGAACACTTGGCAACACATCAAACTGCTAAAGTGATCACTTCAGAGACACAGTAGGGGCTGAGGTTGACATTTGCTTCATATTCTGTGTGTGTACCCTCATAATATTTAAAGTAATGACAACTTTGTAACTTTCTTCATTTTCAATAGTATATTTCAAGTTAAATTTGAAATATTTCAAATTTATAGCATGCAAATGTCTGCATTAGCCTTAGAACACTTGGCAACACATCAAACTGCTAAAGTGATCACTTCAGAGACACAGTAGGGGCTGAGGTTGACATTTGCTTCATATTCTGTGTGTGTACCCTCATAATATTTAAAGTAATGACAACTTTGTAACTTTCTTCATTTTCAATAGTATATTTCAAGTTAAATTTGAAATATTTCAAATTTATATTTCAAATAGTATATTTCAAATGAAAATATAAAGAAATCCATCAAATATAGCTTTCCTGTTCATGTAAACAAATATATATACTCACATATGTATACATTTAAGCAAGAAAGAAACTTTGATATTTACAAACACGACTGCTCATTTTTGAGGAATAACTTTTTTTTATAGAAATGGTATTTGTTTTGTTTCTATTGGAAAGACCCTGATGCTGGGAAAGATTGAAGGCAAGAGGAGAAGAAGGTGGCAGAGGATGACATGGCTAGACATCACTGACTCAATAGACATGAATTTGAGGAAACTCAGGGTGATAGTGAAGGACAGGGAAGCCTGGTGTGCTGCAGTCCATGGGGTCACAAAGAGTCAAACACAACTTGGCAACTGAATAACATTTGTTATGTTGAAAAATTTTGATCTTGTGTAAGCAAGTCGAGGAGCTGGAGTCTGAGAAGCCAAATTTCTTTGCATGATAGAAAAATGTTTGTGTATAGGATGTGGTTTGTGGAGAAGCAAATGGCAACCCACTCCAGTCTTGTCTGGAGAATCCCAGGGACAGGGGAGCCTGGTGGGCTGCCGTCTACAGGCTCACACAGAGTTGGACACGACTGAAGTGACTTAGCAGCAGTTTAGCAGCAGCATAGAATGTGGTTTGAGTTGGTTATTGTCAGCTGTATGATTTCAATATTGCCTCTGCCACCCCTACAAAATCCTGAATAAAGTCTACATGGTTCATGAAAGCTTTGGTATAAGAGGACTCTCTTGGCATAACTCAGAGTCAGTTAGAGTACGGTTCAAGGGCAAATGCAAAGACAATGGGATTTGAAGAAGAAGGGACTATGTAAAGTAA
Source organism: Oreotragus oreotragus (assembly GCA_006410675.1). NCBI lineage: Eukaryota > Metazoa > Chordata > Mammalia > Artiodactyla > Bovidae > Oreotragus > Oreotragus oreotragus. Next base: position 23,180 of record SJYX01013993.1, on the reverse strand, counting down.
CTCTCCAGGAATTTTTAGAAATTTACAAGATATTTTGCATTTGTCCCAGATATTACTTAGGACAGTGCTTCAGGGAGAAAACTCATATAGCTTTGACTGTGTTACCTGGAGTCTGTCTGGCAAAGGAGGCTGGTTCAAAATCTGACAAAGCTTAACAGTGAGAAACTACAGCTGTCTAGTTATTTTGAAGGCTGAGTGAGAGGGATTCCAGAGTGCTGCCTAGAGGGGTGATGAGATCCTAATTCAGATGACATCCTGTGAGGAGTGGACCAAGGAAACCAGAGGCTGGGACAGCAGAGATGTGTGAGTAACGTTGGGGGAAGACATGGTCTGCGCTAAAGTGTGTCCAGTGAGAGATCCCCAGCAGCAAAAGTTACCTGGAGTCTGTCTGGCAAAGGAGGCTGGTTCAAAATCTGACAAAGCTTAACAGTGAGAAACTACAGCTGTCTAGTTATTTTGAAGGCTGAGTGAGAGGGATTCCAGAGTGCTGCCTAGAGGGGTGATGAGATCCTAATTCAGATGACATCCTGTGAGGAGTGGACCAAGGAAACCAGAGGCTGGGACAGCAGAGATGTGTGAGTAACGTTGGGGGAAGACATGGTCTGCGCTAAAGTGTGTCCAGTGAGAGATCCCCAGCAGCAAAGAGTGGCATCTGAAGAAACCATGGCCACTCCCTACAAAAGAGAAGTAGTCTTTTTTTAAATGATTTTATTTATTTATTTAGTGTTGGCTGTGCTGGTTCTTCCTTGCTGTGTGGGCTTTTTCTCTAGTTACAGCAAGCAGGGACCACTCTCTAGTTGCAGCGCGTGAGCTTCTTATTGTGGTGGCTTCTCTTGTTGGGAAACACAGGCTCTAGGGTGTGTGGGCTTCAGTCCTTGTGGCACATGGGCTCAGTAAGTGCAGCTTCCAGGCCCCAGAGCACAGACTATGGTTATGGCACACTGGCTAAGTTGCTGCGAGACATGTGGGATCTTCCTGGATCAGGAATCGAACCTGTGTCTTGTGCATTGGCAGGCAAATTCTTTACCACAGAGCCACCAGGGAAGCCTGGAAGTAGTCTTAACAACAACCATTAAGCTCAGAAAGTACCAAGGGCATATGAACACTAGAGTTAAGTAAGATGTTTCTTGCGCTACAACTCTCTTCTTTTCTGCCATATAACCCTTGAAGTGCCAGGGGCAGCACACCATGTGGAGGGGTGCTAGATGGGCCTTAAAGAAGACTGTGAATCTCAAGGTCCTGTTTTCCACAATGTGAAAGTGAAAGTCACTCAGTCGTGTCCGACTCCTTGCAACCCCTTGAACTATACAGTCGATGGAATTCTCCAGGCCAGAATACTGGAGTGGGTAGCTTTTCCATTCCCCAGGGGATCTTCCCAACCCAGGGATTGAATCCAGGTCTCCTGCACTGCAGGAAGACTCTTTACCAGCTGAGCCACAAAAAAGGCTAAAAAATGTAAGAACATTCTCTCTTTCCCCAACATAGAAATACTTGAGAAAGAAAACACAGAACATGTTAATGTGAGTAACGTTGGGGGAAGACATGGTCTGCGCTAAAGTGTGTCCAGTGAGAGATCCCCAGCAGCAAAAAGTGGCATCTGAAGAAACCTTGGCCACTCCCTACAAAAGAGAAGTAGTCTTTTTTTTAATGATTTTATTTATTTATTTAGTGTTGGCTGTGCTGGTTCTTCCTAGCTGTGTGGGCTTTTTCTTTAGTTACAGCAAGCAGGGACCACTCTCTAGTTGCAGCGTGTGAGCTTCTTATTGTGGTGGCTTCTCTTGTTGGGAAACACAGGCTCTAGGGTGTGTGGGCTTCAGTCCTTGTNTAATGATTTTATTTATTTATTTAGTGTTGGCTGTGCTGGTTCTTCCTAGCTGTGTGGGCTTTTTCTTTAGTTACAGCAAGCAGGGACCACTCTCTAGTTGCAGCGTGTGAGCTTCTTATTGTGGTGGCTTCTCTTGTTGGGAAACACAGGCTCTAGGGTGTGTGGGCTTCAGTCCTTGTGGCACATGGGCTCAGTAAGTGCAGCTTCCAGGCCCCAGAGCACAGACTATGGTTACGGCACACTGGCTAAGTTGCTGCGAGACATGTGGGATCTTCCTGGATCAGGAATCGAACCTGTGTCTTGTGCATTGGCAGGCAGATTCTTTACCACAGAGCCACCAGGGAAGCCTGGAGGTAGTCTTAACAACAACCATTAAGCTCAGAAAGTACCAAGGGCAGATCAACACTAGAGTTAAGTAAGATGTTTCTTGCGCTACAACTCTCTTCTTTTCTGCAATATAACCCTTGAAGTGCCAGGGGCAGCACACCATGTGGAGGGGTGCTAGATGGACCTTAAAGAAGACTGTGAATCTCAAGGTCCTATTTTCCACAATGTGAAAGTGAAGTGAAAGTGAAAGTCACTCAGTCGTGTCCGACTCCTTGCAACCCCTTGAACTATACAGTCCATGGAATTCTCCAGGCCAGAATACTGGAGTGGGTAGCTTTTCCATCCCCCAGGGGATCTTCCCAACCCAGGGATTGAATCCAGGTCTCCTGCACGGCAGGAAGACTCTTTACCAGCTGAGCCACAAAAAAGGCTAAAAATGTAAGAACATTCTCTCTTTCCCCAACATAGAAATACTTGAGAAAGAAAACACAGAACATGTTAATATTTAAGATCCAGTGGTTTAAAACATATACCAAGGAGCCACAAAATCAGCATCACCTAGAGGCCTGTTAGAAACACTCAGTCCCGGGAGACCTTCGCCTCACTCTGCCGGCTCCTCACCCTCTGGGAGGAACATGGGGCCCTGCTCGCCATGACCAGAGAAAAGCCTGCACAGCAACAAAAACCCAGCACAGCCAAATAAGCCGAGGAGCCCGCGTGGGGAGCCGCAGACACGGCCAAGAAAAGAAGGCCCCTGTGACTCCAGCCTCCAGAAACTCACCTGAGAGGGTGGCTCCTGAGAGAGAGAAGGGCCAGAGTGTCCCTCCTGAGACAGGGGACAGTCTGCCTGGAAACACCTCTCTTCTCTGCCCTCGATCCCGGCGGGAGCGACTCAGTCATTAATCAACCGGGTGGATAAGCCTGATGTGGTGACACTCGGGTCCAGCCCACGCAGCGGCTCTATACTGTGGGCCTGCCTCCTAAGGGGTGGGTCCCCGCTCTGCAGGAGCCGCCGAGCTGCTCAAGTTCAGAGGGCTCTTCCAGCAGTGAGGACACAGGAGTAAGCTGAGGTCTTTGGATGCTTCCTGGGCCCGCCAGGTGATTCTGATACACACCTTGGGCTGAAGACTGCTGGCTTAATTACTAGGTATTTCCATCAGGTGGAGGCAGACTCTACTAGTCTGAGTGTTGTGGCGGCAAGACAGGCGTGAAGCTGGAACGTGGATGTAGGTTTTTTGGCTAGTGACCTGAGCTGCTGAGTTGTGATGACAGCTGACCCTGCCTGCAGCAGAGAGGTCCCTCTGGTGACAGCCAGGAATTGTGAGCCTGTCCCACCTGGAGGTCCACGTCTCTGAGAGTCATCCTTCCTGGAGCAAGAGAGAAGAAATCCAGCTCCACTCACCAGAACTCCAACACAAGCCTCCCTAACCAAGAAACCTTGACAACCCACTGACACAACCCTAACCACAGTGAGGAAACTCCATAGTAAAGAGAACTCCACAAATTCCCAGAATATAGAAAGGCTACCCCAAACGCAGCAATATAACCAAGATGAAGAGA
>SJYX01013990.1:180586-248775 GCA_006410675.1 Oreotragus oreotragus | reverse complement strand
CCTGGTTCCTGCTCCACCCTGTCCTCAAGCCTCTCACTGTCTCCCGGGCACAGGAGAATGCCCCCTTCTGGTGGGCAGAGCTGAAACAAGCCCCGGGCAAGGCCTCGTTCCAGGTCGAAGGCCCGGGTGCTGTCACCTTCCCCGAGCTGGTTGCCCTGGGACCGGCTACCTCCCTGAGCCAGGCTGAGGGCCTACTGCTCCCCATTCTGGCTCACAGCAGTTAAGCCAGCTGGGACCCCTTTAAATGAATTCCCTGGAATTCTGGGCACTGTGTCCTAGTCCCGGCAGAGACTTTGCTCCAAAAATTATGAACTCCTAGGGAAGCTAGTTCTAGGGCTGTGCTAGGCAGCCCCGGGGCTCAAGAATGGGCCTTCAGGAAAACAAAGGCAGCTTGGCCGGCTTCTCCACCAGCACCCGCTTCCCTGAGGAGCCTTGGAGGCAGTGGGGACACAGGGCTCCCTCCCCAGTGTCTGGGAGATGGATGGGGCCGATTTTTTCCAGGATTCCTCCCCATAAATCTGATTTGGCCCCTCATCTGTCTAGGCCAGTCTCCATGGAGGTGCGCAGGAGTGATGAATGAGCTGCCTGACTAATGGGACTGGGGTGGCAGGAACCCGGGGAGGGGCTCTGCTCTGATGGATGGTCCTCATGAGGGCATATTGCATTAGACACCCATAATGCGATCAGCAGGGCCATTACGATACCAATTTGTTGCTCCTCCTCACCAGGGCGGGGCAGTGGAGCTGGAAGATTAAGGAGGACATCAGGACTTTAGAGACACCTGGCGGGGGGCGGGATTGCAGAGGGTGGGGGGGCAAGATTTCCTTGTTGGGGGTTATTACTAGGGAAATCATATGGAACTAAAAAAATGCAGAATGGAAAGAAGCGAGGGGAAATAGGGCCAGGAGAGAAGGTGTGACCTGTCCAAGGTCAGTTCTGGAACCCGAAGAGCGAGACGTAGCACTTGAGCCGCCCGCTTTCTGCGCAGCTGCAGCCAGAGATGGAGGCGGAAGCGAGACTAGGAGAGGAGACACGCACTCCGGCCTCTCCACTGCTCTCCCGGGAAGGGGGGGCCGATGACCGCTTCCATTCAAAGAGGCCGTGGTCTGCTGCAGGTTCCCACAGGGGCCGAGACGGCCTCGCTCCAGACCACCTGCAGTCCTGCAGCCCCACCTACCCACGTCGGTTCTGATCTCCGTGTCTCTCTCCTGCCGTTTTAAAGTAGACTTCTAAACGCTCCACTGTCTCCAATCTGTCCTCTAGATCACCAGAGGGGATCTTTTAAGACAAAATGTTCTTTTCTCCGTAAAAGCTGTCAGCAGTTGCCCTCGGAATGGGCCTCAGGCTGGCACTCTGACTCCAGCCTCTGCCCCAGCCTCAGCTCTGGGGTTCTGTCCAACTTACCCAGCCTCTTCTGTGGCAAAGGCATGCCATCCACTTTTACACTTCTACATCCTTTATTTGGACTTTAGGGACAGGAAGCTGATCACCATATGTTCCAATTGCTGGACATTTTGGTCAGTACAGCCTCTACTCATTTCCTTTTCCCCTCTGATTCCCAGCCCTTCTCTTGACCCTCACCTTCACCCCCAGACCCACCTGCCATTGTGTTGGTATATGTTCGGTGATGTGTATGCATCTTTGAAAATAGTATTATCTTCTGTATATATGTGTCTTTAACTAACACAAATGATCTTGCAATGTAGATCTTATTTCAGGTTTAAAAAATTTTAAACATCATTTAAAAATTCTGTTTACGTTGCTTTATGTATTTCTCATTTGTTACTCTGTAACTGCTGTAAAATATTCCAAAATTTTACACATTTTACCTTGGTAACAGACGCCCAGATTTCTTCCAGCTTCCTATTTCTGCACACACTGTGCAGTGAATGTATTTTCTCCGGGCGTTTAACCAGGAATGAGCGCATCCTAGGGAATGTGCAGATGTAAATTAAGTTTTGTTGTGTGACTCCAGGCAGACCGCACTGGCTCATGTCCATCAGCCGTGCATAAGGCGCCTCGTTCCTCCCGCTGTAAACGGCTCTTGCATTCTGCTCATTTCTAATTTTGCCAGTTTGATCAGAATGAAGTTTCTGAATCCTCCACACATCCCAGTTACCACTGTTTTGACTACCCCCCTTTCACTGACTAGTAAATGTCTACTTATCTTTTAAAACCCAATTGAAGAATTATATCCTTGTGTGGCGTTTTCCAGTTTGTCAACCCTTCCTTGGTGCTCCAGAACTTTCTGTACATACCACCCTAGCATTTATCATCTCACCATAGTACTTTCTGTCTTTCTCACTCACACACCACCCTCTGCCTTAACCGCTAAGGCAGATAAAGTTCCTGCCTTTTGGAACCCTTGGAGAGAGGGAGGACAGAGTGAAGGAGGGGGCGGGCTGTGTCTGCGAGAATGGGGAAATCAGGCAATCACGACACACTTCTTTTTCTGTCTGTACTCTCAGTAAGTATTTTCTTAACTAAGTCCTGTCTTATGTACTCCAGGACCTCACTCAGACTTCAAGCAACTTTATTCTAGTCATTTCTAAATGTTTCTTTCCTCTGCCTGTGACCAAACCAATATCTCTCTTAGCCTGAAAAGTCTTTCCCTTGATGCCAATGAACCCTAAGCTGATATCTCATAAAGGATGCATCGAAAAGAACATGATTTTTAGAATTAAAAGAACTTGAAGAACTCAGTCTTTCCAGGCCTTGGGTTTTGCAGTCTGTACATCAGATGTAAATAAGTTGTGAGAGTTACACTCACTATTTGGTAAGAAGAGTTGACTCATTGGAAAAGACTCTGATGCTGGGAGGGATTGGGGGCAGGAGGAAAAGGGGACGACAGGGGATGAGATGGCTGGATGGCATCATCGACTTGATGGACATGAGTCTGAGTGAACTCCGGGAGATGGTGATGGACAGGGAGGCCTGACGTGCTGCGGTTCATGGGGTTGCAAAGAGTCGGACACGACTGAGCGACTGAACTGAACTGAACTGTGCCCAATCTCTTTCCTTCAAGTTCTGAAAGATGTCTTCCACACACATCTGAAACTGAATTTCTCATCTTCCCTAAAACTAAATCTCCTCTGGAGTCTTTTGTTTCCAGCAATCCTATTATTTTTTTTCCAGTGAATCAAGAAGATATTAACTTGACATCTCCCATCTCCCTGGCTGTTTATTAACCAGTCAGTTGAGTCACCTTCCACGTTGGCTCTCAAATACACCCCTCATCTCCATCTCCGTTTCCACTGTCCTCGGAGTAGAGGAAGCTTCAGAATGGAGAAGAGATTGTTAAGAAAGAATATATAGAAACGAAGTCTGCTGGCAACCTATGTTCTCAGGTTACTTCCCACCCTAACTAACTGCTTCTCCCCACCCACACGCATCTGGTGGCTGATAGGAACCACAAACCTCAATGACCAGCATGCTAGCTACCTCCACCTGCCACGGATGGAGTTAATTTTACAAGTCATGTCAAGGAACAGATAACCCTTGATACACCAAAGCAAAAAAGAAGATAAGCTCTCTCAAAAAATCTTCCTGAGGACCAAAGCAAACCTTTCGAAGGCAGTATAAACACAGTGCTAGTACAGACAAATCTTACTTCTGAACATTTATACAAAAATCCTGAAACAAATGCTGCTGAATGAAACCCAGAAGTTCACAATAGTAAGACATCACGATCAACTAGGGTTGAACCCATAAATGAACCAAAATGTTGAAACATTAGTACTTAACTGTATGAATGAGTGAAGGAAATGGCTGAAAAAAAAAAAAAGCACTTAGTAAAATTCAACACTAATTTCTTATAATATCCAGGAATAGAAGAAAACTCCCTTTATAAGCCTACAACAAACCTCATAATTAATAACTAAACGTTAGATGGATTTTCGTTAAAGCAAGAAAAGAGACAAATTCTTACCATTACTGCCAACAGGCAACACTGTCTGGTTGTCTTAGCTAATTAAATGAAGAAAAAATCAGAAATGCAAGGGTAAATAAAAATTTTAAGAGTATAAATGCCAGAGATAGCTCTTGGACAACGTTTTCAACTTCTTTCATGTTTATTGATCTTGTGGGTTTTCTCTCCATTCCTGGGTCACTCTTGGAAATACACACTCTTGTAGAAGCATCAGCCATCTTTCTTTAGGTTTATGGACTTATTTCCACAAAATTACATAAATTATTCTCAATGTTATTTATAGTTAAACTGTTATTTTAAATTATTATTTAAATCTTTTTCTGTGGTAATTTCCCCTTTCTATTTCTTAGTTTTGTTTGGAAATAAGGATAGTGGTATCTGTACTTTTTAACATTGTTTTTCCTTGATTAGCTTTGCTTAGTGATTTATGTGTTTCATCCTCCCACCAACAGACAGTTCTTTGATTTACAAAGAAATGTGAAATTGTCATCATCTGCAGATATTAGGACTGCCGATAATAGAATATCCCAGAGAATCAGCTGAAAACCTATTCAGTCGAATAAAATATGCAGCAACTAGTTCAGATACATGACAAATATATATAATCAATAGCTTTCACGTATGTTAACATCATTAAATTTGGAAATTTAATTTAAAATATATTATGAATAATGTGAGTACTCTAATTAATGCAAATCAAGTGAATTCATGAATTCAGTAGTTATGGGAAGAAAACAAAAACCTTTACATAGGACGTAAAAGATCTAGATAAAGACTCACAATGTTAGGATCAGTTTCTCCAGTATTGAATAAATGCAGTGTAATCCAGTCAAAATTCCTATGGAATTTTAAAAATAAAACTTTACAAAATAATTCTAAAGCTCATCTGTGAGAATACACATACAAGAAGAACCAAGAAATTTTTAGGGAAGGTCACTGATGGGAGGCTTTCTCTACTAGATATTAGAACATATTTTAAGATCACAAAAATTAAAATGTTTCCTATTGGCACAGAAATAGACAAATAGATCGGTAGACTATCAATAGACCCATGCATTACAAATCAGTAAGGAAGGATTGACTCATAGTAACATGTATTTAGGATCTTCAGATTGCCGTTTGGGGGAAAAAAAAAGATTTGATCTGCATCTTATATAATCCCAAGATAAAATTCAGTAAGACTGACTATCTAAATGTAAAACAAAAATAAATTTTTTTATAATCTGGGGGTGGGTGGGAAAGCTTTTCTAGGCAAGACACAAAACTCAGGAGCTTCCTTTTTAAAAGAAAGACTCAACAATTAAACTACATCAAATTTCAAATTTTATATGAGGAAAGCCAGTATAAACAATGAAAATAGATAAAAGTGAGTGTATGAACTAACAATTCTGAAACTGCGTACTGGGGTTGAATAAATAAGTTAATGGCTAGTAGATGATGAGAGCCAGTCTCACTGTTGGAGAGAGGTAAGCAATAAAGAAAGGTTAGAATTATTTCTGTGGTACTCGAGTTTGATGCATAGTGTAAATAAATACATAAGCCCCATACCTTCATATATATACACACAGATGTATAGATATAGAAACAGCAATACCATGTGTATATATGGATATCATATATAATAAAGTATCTAGCTCTGTCTGCTGAGAGCCAAAAAATAAAAATAGCAACGAGCACACCACGCACCCAAATCTGTTTCTAAAAATCATTCTTTCATAAAAAGAATCAGGGCTCCATGAAAAACTGGTTAATTCTAGGGCTGGAACAGGGAAAAGAGAAGATAAACTTGTAGCATCGTGTAGTTTGATAAAGCAAGGAAATGTTTTTAACAAAAGAATAAGGGTTTAGCAAAGGTACTCTGGAGACAACCCAAAAGAGCTCCCAACCTGAAATAATCTGAGCAATAAAAGAAATAAATAACATAGTATTGGATTATAACCTAAAAGGTGAAATAAATATATAAGCCCAAAGGGTAGATACATAGATAAGTGGAACAGAACTGAGAGTCTAGAAATAAACCCATACATCTATAGTCAATTGATTTTAACAGGGGTGCCAAGACTATTCCATGGGGAAAGAATTGTCTTTTCGATGAATTGTGCTGGGACAACTGGATATCACACATAAAAGAATTAACTTGGACTCCTAACTTACACCACATACAAAAATTCAAATCAAACTGGATCATTAAAGGCCTAAACATGAGGTAAAATTATAAAATTCTTGGAATAGAGGCATGATCTTCATGACTTTGGATGAAGCAACATTTTCTTAGATTCTTAGCTATCACACCAAAAGCATAAGCAACAACAAAAACAAAAGATAAATTTCGACTTTATCAACATCTAAAACTTTTTTTTTGCATCAAAGGGCAGTGTCAAAATGAGAAAAGTTCCACAGAATGGGGGAAAATTTGCAAACCATGTATATGATAAGGGTCTAATATCCAGAATATATGAAAAGCTTTTACAATTCAAAAAGAAGACAAATGACCCAGTTTAAAAAGGAACAAATGATTGGAACAGACATTTCTCCAAAGATGATATACAAATGGCTAATAAGCACAAGTACAGATTCTCAACATCATTAGTCATTAGGGAAACAAATATTAAAACTACAATGAGATATCACTTCATACCTACCAGGATGGCAATTATTAAAAAAAAAAAAAAAAAGGGCAAACCAGAAAATACCAAGTGCTGGCAAATATATGCTGAAATCTGAACCCTCATGCCTTGCTGGTAGGACTGTAAGATAATGCAGACACTTTGGAAAATAGTTTGGCAGTTCCTCAAAAAGTTAAACATAGATTTATCATATGGCCTAGCAGATCCTCTGGGTATGTATCTGGAGAACTAAAAACCTGTCCAAACAAAACTGTGCACTAACGGTCACAGTGGCATTGTCCCCAAGAGCCCCAAAGTGGGAGCAAGCTGTTTATTCTTCTATTGGACTTGTCTGTCTAGTCCCTGATGGGCAGAAGTCTATCAACGGATGAATGGATCAGCAAAATGTAGTCATATCTATAGAATGGAATACTATTTAGTCATAAAAGGAATGAAGTACTGACACATGTTACAACATGTATAAACTTTGAAAGCATTTTGCTAACTGAAGGAAGCCAGACACAAAAGGACACATATTATGTGACCCCACTTTCGTAAAATGTACCGAATGGGCAAATTAATAGGAACAGAAAGCAGAGCTTGGGGTAGAGAAAGAGGGAATTAGAAGTGATTGCTAACAAATAACGGTGTTTCTTTTGGGTTGATGGGAATATTCTGAAATTAGATGGTGAGAGCTGCACAACATTGGGAGTATACAAAAATCCGTTGAATTGTTACTTTGAAATGATGAATTTTACGTTTTGTGAGTTATATCACAATAAAAGTTACCAAAAAAAAACCCCCTAAAATGAGTATGCATTCACACTGAAATACATAAACAATTTAAAATAATAAATGAGAATAAAAAGAAAAAAATCCTTATAAAAGAATTCCAAAGAATTTATTTAGGTACCCTTTTAGGAGGTAAAAACACTCCACCTCTCCCTGTCACCATTTTTAAGTGTGGGTTGTAATGAGCGACTTGCTTCTAATAACAGAATATGGAAAGGGATAAATAATGACTTCACTGTGAAGAAGCAGAGCAGACGCTGCCTTACCCGAGTGATCAAGGTTCGCGTCATTAGAGATGTCACATGGACATAGTGTAAGCTCCGATATGCAATGGGAAGTACATTTCACCTCTGTGGTATTCTTTCAAAACACCCATTACCCCGTGCTAATCAAGAGAAAAACACCAGACAAACGCAAATTTGAAGGATGTTCTACACAATACTTGACCAGTGCTCCTCAAAGCTGTTGAGAACATGAAAAGCAAGGCAAGACTGAGAAACTGGCATGGCCCAGAGGCGACTAAGGACCTGGGAAAGCTCTTTTGGTTTTTAATGTAATCACACATACACACAATAATACGTTAACAGAGGAATCTGGGTGAGTGGTATAAAGTCTGTACCACTTTGCAACTTTTCTGTAAACCTAAAATTATTTGAAAATTAAGTGTATTTAAATGCAGGATGCAGGATACTTGGGGCTGGTGTATGGGGATGATCCGGAGAGATGATGTGGGGTGGGAGGTGGGAGGGGGGTTCATGTTTGGGAGTTTGTGTACCATGGCAGATTCATGTCAATGTATGCCAAAACCAATAGAGTACTGTAAAGTAAAGTAAAATGGAAGCTCTTAAAAAATAAGTAAATAAATAAATAAACATGAAAGACTGGGAGACAACAGTTGCCCATGTGTAACAAACACAGGTGGTTAGCATCAGTTGGCTCACTGGATCCAGGGTATTGTGATAGACCCCCTCTCTTGAGTTTATTCCTAACGACTTCCTGCTGACAAGACTCAGATTGGCTCAAACACTGTTACAGATCCCACCCCATCTCAGCTCCATTTATCTTTTCATTCATGCATACAGTTTATTCAGCAAAATTTATTGAACATATTCTATGTGGCAAAAACTCTTCTAGACCCTAAGGATAAGTCTATGAACAAAACACTCTGATGGAGCTTACAGGGAATGAACCATCATTGGTCTAAACCATAGTCATACTTTCTTTGGCCATGACTGGTTTAGTGGCCACATTTTGACCAATATGATGTAAGGGGAGGTAACGTGAAGAGATAATGTTAGGTAGAAATTTAAATAATTCTGAGAATGCACAATTTTAGGGTAATATTCAAACCCAAAGAAAGATGAAAATGACAGGTTTCTAAGAAAGGGACAGGCTTCTCGGGTGGCTCAGTGGTAAAGAATCCATCTGCCAGTGCAGGAGATGCTGGAGACACGGCTTGGACTCCTGGGTCAGGCAAGTCCCTTGGAGGAGGATGGCACCCCACTCTAGTGTTCTTGCCAGGATAATCACATGGACAGAGGCGCCTGGAGGGCTACAGCCCATGAGGTCACAAAGAGTCAGACATGACTGAGCGCACATGCACATATGAGAGGGACAGATTTGACCTGAACAGGCCTTTGTCTCTTTATTTTTCTCTTCCTCCATCCGGGAAGGTGGGCGTGATGTCTTCAGGTGACACAGCTGCCCTGTGCCTATGAAGTGGCGAGCAGAAAGACAGAAAGTGCCTAGGTCTCTGCTGCTCAGCTGCTCTAGCCTTGTACTGCTTTTGTGCTAAGCCTGCAGGATTCCTCTTAGTCAAAACAAAACATGGAAACCAAATGAAGAACAAAAAATTCCCTACCTCATTCTTTACCAAACTCATTGTCCATTTTCCATTACTTGTAGCTGAACATACTTTGAATTGAAAACAATATCAACTGGCAATTTCTTGAGAATACTACAAATGACTAATGAGACAGGAAAAGATGATTCAGCCTAACAGAAATTGGCAACTTCAAATTAATAAACCATTTCTTCTCACTCCAGTTTGAGTTTCACTGACGATATTGGGAAATTGACAATCTCTTACATTGCCGGTAAGAAAGTCCAGCCTTTTTGAAAGGCAATTGGCATCATCTAACAAAAAATAAAATATATGTGTGCTAAGGTGCTCCAGTCATGGCCGACTCTTTTCAATCCCATTGACTGTAGCTTGCCAGGTTCCTCTGTCCATGGGATTCTCTAGGCCAGAATACTGGAGTGGGTTGCCATTCCCTTCTCCAGGGGATCTTCTTGACCCAGGAATCAAACCTATGTCTCTTGTGTAGCCTGCCTTGGCTGGCAGGTTCTTTACCAATAGTGTCATCTGGGGAGTCCATAAAATGTGTACCCTTTACCTACTAACATCATTCCTAGGAATTACTAGCAATCTTAAAGAGATGTTTGTATAATGCAAAATGATATCAAATGTGCTTGCTTCTGCAGTTTTGGTTATAACAAGTAAAAGCAAGTTAAATATCAATAAATAGTAAGGAAATGGCTGAATTAAGGAGCAGTCTCAGCATGGAAAACTATGCAGTCACAAAAAGGGTTAGGATCATTATGTAGACTACAAATTTATTTGTAAAAACATTTCAACATTTTGCCATGCTCATTTCAGATTTTTTAAAAGGAAATTAGAATTTATAGAGTAGAAAAACCCCGTGTGCCCCAGTGGACCTTATTTTGTTCCTCCTACTGCAGAAGGAACTAACTGTCTATCACTCTCCCTCCTGTTTTCAGAGTGACAAGGCACTGTCGTTCTTCAGCTTGCTTTTTGATTCAACAACTTTTAAAAGATTTATTCATATTGACATATGTAACTATAGTTCATTCCAACTGCTGTGATATATTCTATTAGATGGATATATCAGAGTTTGTCTACTCACTGCTTGGTGGACCTTTAGGTGGTTTCTAGTTTTTCATCATCACAAGCAATGCTAGAATGAACAGGCTTATGTCTCCTCATGCCCACAGGACTGATTTCCCAAGGGAATATTCTCAGAAGTAACATTGCTGGGTCTTGGATATGTGCATCTTTCTCAGATACAAGCCCACAGTGCATTGCTCAATGCCCTTATGGTCAGATACATTTCAGGATAAGAATGTTTTGGATTTTAGAAAGGTAATATAGTATATATGCCATACATAACACTTTCAGTAGGGTTTGGGAAAGTATTCTATAATCAAATGTATTACTTCTTCTGTGGTGAAAAATATAAATATTCACATTAAGTGAGACAAATGAAGATGACACATAGCTTCACATCAGGTCAGGTTTTGCCATCAAATGAGTCAGGAAAGAGAGTTCAGTTTTCAGATCTCTTTGGATTTCTGAGTTGTGGATGAGGGGTTTGGATCTGTATCATCAAACTACTTTCTAAAGTAGTTGCATTAGTTTATCTTTTTACAAATGTTTCTCCATATCCTTACCAATATTAGGTAATATCAGGGTTCAGGAGTTTTGCTAATTTTATAGGTGTTTATATATTACTTCTGTAATTAAAAGCCAAAGAAAATATAGAACATGGAAGGAGAGATCTCATTTATAACAATAATGGCAACATAAAACATCTGTGTTTGTATTGAATAAGAAATGCAAAGAATCTAAATGAAGAAAATATTAAAAACTGTCAGAGGAATATACGTGGTGAGTAAATAAACATTTTTCATCATTGCATAGACAGGCTTTATGTTATAAAGGTGTCATTTACCTGTAAATTATTTTATAATTCAGTGCAATTCCAGTCAAAATAACAATATACCTTTAAACATTTCTTTTAAAGATTAAAACTACTCTGGGAGAATACAGCATTTTAAAGCAATTATACTTCAATTAAAAAAAAACTACTTGGGAAGAATAAGTATCCAAATATCGAATAACATTTTGGAAAAAGAAAATCACGATGTAGGTTGCACGCACACATGCATGCTCGGTAGCTTCAGTCTGTGTCTGACTCTTTGTGACCCCATGGACTGTAGCCTGCCAGGCTTTTCTGTCTATGGAATTCTCCAGGCAAGAATACTGGAGTGGGTTGCCATTTCCTACTCCACGGTGTAGGTTGCTGCTGCTGCTGCTGCTAAGTCACTTCAATCGTGTCCGACTCTGTTCAACCCCATAGACGACAGCCCACCAGGCTCCCCTGTCCCTGCGATTCTTCAGGCAAGAACACTGGAGTGGGTCGATGTAGGTTACTAGGTATTAAAAGCAGTTACAAAGACAACGGTAACTAAAACAATATGGTAATGGCTCAGAAACAGAATGATCATGGAACAGTATAGAAAGTCCAGAAATAGACCCAAGAATAAATGGGAATTTTATATATGATAAAAATGACATTTAAAAAGAAATCAGTGATGTTGGGGGACAACTGGTAAGCCATTTGGAAAAAAAAGAAAAAACTGGATCTCTGCCACATTCTTCACCTCTAAGTAAAATTCAAACTGATAAATGGTTGCTATATTAAACGCAAATATCAGAAGAAAACATAGGTCAATGTTTTTACAGTTTTGAAGAGGGGAAAATCTAAGTATGATGTGAAAGCTAAACATCATAAATGAAAATTCTGATAATGTTCCAAAAATGAAAAAACTTTCTATATGACAAAAAAGCACCATGCAGTGAATATTGTGGCCTGTATCCCCAATATTCCCTCCACTTCTTCCCCATTGGGCAGATGTCTTGCAGTTTGCTTCATGGTGAGTATTAATACCTCTTTACTATAAATTCTAGGGGTAAGAAATGATTGGTTAATCTACCAAGGTAACCTTGTTGCCTTTGTCACCATGATTGGTACAAGTCACTCTGGCCTAAGCAGTAAACTCATGAATTGGTCCTGATCAAAAAGAATGACGTGTAATTAAATGTAGGTCTCCAAATAGGGGAGGCATATGGGACAGAAGGCTCTTCACTCATCTCAGAGGGCCAATGGAAGTCAGTTTTTACACAGTGTGCTGTGGAGACATGAAACCTGGAAAAATGACAGTCAGCCACCAGAAGGATAGTGAAATTTAGGATGGCCTTGCTACTTGAAAAGATAGTAGAGAGAAGGAAAGAACCTTGATGTTTTTCAGTCATTAAAACAAAACAACCTTGAACTAACTTTGGACTTTCGATCAATAGATCTCCTTTTATGAGTTGGTTTTTTTCACTTGTAGAGTGAAGTGTTCTAAAAGATATGGACCGTGAACAAACTCAGAAGAAAAGCTGGGGAAAATATTTGCTATGCATAAGACAAATAATTGAAATCCCATATAGACAAAGAGTTACAAATCGTATGGACAAGGAAACAACCTATTTTTTTAAAGGCACAATAAATGGATGGCTACTTCATACAAGAGGAAATACAACGAGCAAGAAGCAATATAAGTGATGCTTAGGCTCACTATAAGGAAGCATAAATAAAACAAAAGGAAACGATTTTTTATTTTTGTAAAAAATGAATGAATATTGAAATTCCTTAAGGCTGAGAATACACGCAAACTCATAATATAGTATTGGAGACAGTATAAGTTGGTGATTTGCTAGAAAGTAAGACACACTCTTTATTAATATTAATGGTATTTATAGCCTTTAACCAATCAATTTCACTCCTGAAACTGTATGCTGCAGAAATACCTAAACAAGGCAAAGATGTATACAGATATCTTGATATACTGTGAAATGCCTGTGAAATACTGGAAACATCCCAAATATCCATCAATTGGGAATTGATTACATAAACTCAAGGTATATCTGTGCAACAGAAATAATTATGAGCTTCACAAAGGATGAAGGTATCTTGTATGTTACCACAAAAATGTTTAAGATACACTGTGTAGAAAAAAAAATCCAACCCTGCAGTTTAATACACCATAATTTTTTTGTGAAAAAAGTCAGTATATATGTAGTAAAATGATCTGAAAGAACATCACCATCCTGCGAGCAGTGGTTCAGTGTGGGGACGGCCTTCGGGCCCAGTGGGGAAAACCTCCAGAGGCACTGTCGGATCTGTGTGTGCACGTGTGCACAGGCGGGTATGAACACGTTCACCATCACCACCAGGACCACATCCCGCCCATCAGGAATTAAAATGCTACTTCGATTTCTCACCTTACTCAATCTGTTTTCAACCTGTTCCTTATTCCGTAGCATACCAAGGGTGGAATGGAACATATCTGCAGAGAATTTTACACGGTAATAAACCTGGCTAAACGTTGGTTTGCTTTTTATTATCACCATATGCTTTCTCAAGAATGTCAGTGACAGAGAATTCCTCTTAGCAAGGGGTGCTGCCCTCACAGTCCCCCTTCGGTAGCGAATCACTAAGTGTGACCTGCTGTGGCCACGAGAGCCAATATGCCATCTGCTGGGTGAGGTGCTGTGGGGGCCTCAGACAGGCCTGTGATGTCTTTCCCGCCTTCGAAGAGCAGAGGCATCAGTCAAGGACACCGACGCTAGAAACCACCCATCTCTGTGGGTCCAGCCTGCTGCCTGAATGACCTGCCTCCACCACGGCAGTCTCTCTGCCAGCTGGCCTTCAGGGTCTTACCCTCACCTCCAACCTGGATGTCCTCAAGCTGCCCTGCACTTGAACCTTACTGTTTCTGACTCTGACCCTTTGGTCTTGCTTTCTCCCGTGCCCATCTTTACTTCCCAGATTACTATTTAACCCTCCACTTTGCTCCTGAGTGGTACCTGAAGATATCTTTCCTAAAACCTTGGAAATATCTGGCGGTTGGGAAGAGTGAAATGGTAGCTCAGACAGAGCTGGTTCTCTGAAAAGCTGGACAGTCTGAGGGCCCCTTTCCTGTGCCCAGGGAAGTGGTGTTTCCCCAGCAGGCTTCTCCGGAAAAGAGGTTCACTGCAGAGGGCAGGGCGTTATTCCACCAGCTTTAAAAATAAGCACTCTATGGAATAGAAAGAAAGAAAAGCCATCCACCCAGCTTAACCTGAGCCTTGTAACAGAGAGGGGAGTGTGTGGGGAGAACAAGAGGGAGATGCAATTAATTACCCTTAGAAGCAAAGGTAAAAGTTGAAGATTACGAGACCCATTTACAGGAGGGAATAGACCCATCATTGAGCCTAGAGAATGGAAGGATTGTTTAGGGCCAGAAAAGCGTCTCAATGTTCAGATTTCATTCCTTTTCTGGAGCTTTGGAGAGAGGAAGGTCACAGCTTGGGCTTGGAAGGTACACTTAGCAGTGGGTTCAGACTGGGAGGGGGCTGTTGTCTTGGGTTGGGTTCTGGGCCCACAGACTGCCCCCTCCCTGAGGGAATAGGAGCTGGGATCCTCCCCAGGAGCTGATGTGGGCTGGCTAGTGCAGGGGTACCCCCTGTGTGGGGGCTGGGGGGGGGCTCTATTAGCATCACAACAACTGATGTCACAGACCCCACAGAGGAGCCGGGGCCCCAAAGGCAGGGTAACCCTAACCCTAGCAGTGATTGAAACAGATAGAGGGGTGGTGCTCCCGCACAATGCCTGGCCCCCACCACTCCCCTCCGCCTTCCTGCACTTCCTCCAGAGCCTTTGTCTTCTGGTCTCTTGGGCCTGGAGGCTCTCTCATTCCTGGCAAACAGTGTCCATTAAATCAAAGCTGAGGCCTCCGGGGTAAAGGGTCTGGCAACTCTTTCTCCTCCCTCCCCTTATTGCCCACTGGCCATTCCCCATCCTCATCTGCCTGCTGAGCAGATCAGACAAGGGGCAAGCCAGAGACAGCTTCCCACCTGTCCTGGCTTTGGTGTGGTTCCCTGCAGTGCATACGTTCCACAAGGGTTGCTGGGCCCTCTCTGGACAAGGCCGTGGGTGAGACTTTGTAGCGGTGCTGACTCAGAAGCTGTGGGAAACTGGGTTCAGTTCAGCTTCCACAGCCCAAGCCTCTACAGTGGACCTTCTTGCTTGCGATTCCCTCAACCAGCTGGAAGTCTCGCTTCTCAGAAGTACAAGTCTTCGCGTGCCCCTGGGTACCCTAAACTGGTTCCGGGAGGTCAAGCTAGGAATGGTGGTTGTACTGGTTTTTGGGTGTGACCCAAGGTTCATGTTGAGGCTCCCAGGAGAGGTGGGAGGGTGGGAGGCAGAGCTGCAGGTCTTGAAAAATCTCCTGCCAGAACTCTGTGAGGCAGGGAGAGGAGGTGACGGCTCAGTGTCTGGCTTTTCCTTCAGGGAGATCTATACTTCCAAAGGGATCTGGTTATTATTCAGGATTTTAGTCCTGAATCTTCCTTAGACATTGATGAAAGCCATGTACCTTCTAGCCAGAAAACTGAGTGGATACAAGCCTGTGTGTTTGTACATATATTCCCCCACATACACATTCCAAGGGTTCATGGAATTCTGGTCAATAACTCCTAAACTTTTGTTTTTCCTGTGGTCATGTATGGATGTGAGAGTTGGACTGTGAAGAAGGCTGAGCGCTGAAGAATCGATGCTTTTGAACTGTGGTGTTGGAGAAGACTCTTGAGAGTCCCTTGGACTGCAAGGAGATCCAACCAGTCCATTCTGAAGGAGATCAGCCCTGGGATTTCTTTGGAAGAAATGATGCTGAAGCTGAAACTCCAGTACTTTGGCCAACTCATGCGAAGAGTTGACTCATTGGAAAAGACTCTGATGCTGGGAAGGATTGGGGGCAGGAGGAGAAGGGGACGACCGAGGATGAGATGGCTGGATGGCATCACGGACTCGATGGACGTAAGTCTGAGTGAACTCCGGGAGATGGTGATGGACAGGGAGGCCTGGCGTGCTGCGGTTCATGGGGTTGCAAAGAGTCGGACACGACTGAGCGACTGAACTGAACTGATAAGTTTTGGCAGAAGAGGTTCCAAGTGGAATTGAGGGGCAGATCCCACCTGAAGGACTGGCTCTACTCTGAGCCGGGTAACTGGCTGTCTGAAGTGAAGGCTTGTATCTCAGTGTCTACGCAGGAGCTCGGGGGACCCAGGGACCATGAAGCCTGTGATGGGCTTGGGGAGGGGAACCCAGGCAGCGATGCTCTGGACAATTCTATATGATGTGTTGCCGCGTGTTGTGGATTTGGAGGCGAGGGAGGGAAAGGCCTGGGAGAGCTTGTGTGTGTGGCTAGGAAATGGCTAGGCCTTTTCACCATCCGTAGCCCAGTTACAATTCACAAGCCTGTACACTGGGCCTGACTATGGTTCTGCTTTCACTGATAAGGATTATGAGATTCAGGGAGTTCACTGTTCAAGGTCATTCAGCTGGTGAGTGGTACAGCAGGAACTGAAGCCCCAGTCTCTCAGGCATTGAAGCCCAGTTGCAGTGGTCAGACTTGTTACTGAAGAAAGTCTCTCCAACCTATTCCCATTCCACGCCAGCCTGGGGCCAGGAAGGCCGGGTGCTGTTGCACAGACATTTCAGGCCTTACTCACCATGGTTTCAGATATGCCTACCAGATTTGTGCCAACTTTTCACTCTAACATGGTCTGCCCCGCATTGGATTTAATTCCTTCAAGGCCCAGCTAATTAACATCCCCGTTTCTCTGGGCCCTTATAGCTCAGGGGTAAAGAAGCCGCCTGCAGTGCGGGAGGCCTGGGCTCGATCCCTGGGTTGGGAAGATCCCCTGGGGAAGGAAAAGGCTCCCCGCTCCAGTACTCTGGCCTGCTGAGTGGCTTTCACTTTTCTCTGTGCTGCTTCCCTGATGAGAGCCATTCCCACAGCAGTCTGTGATGCTTGTCCCTCTCTCCACCAAGCTCTAAGACAGGCTCCTTTCGCTCCTTCTTCTAGATAATCCCTCCTGGCTCCGTCTTAACCAGGAGCCTTATCATGGCAGGGCCAGTGTGCAGAACATAGTGAGGCCCTAGCTGCCTAGCCGGGTACTCCTCATAAATCAGGCAACTCAAGGGCTATTCCTCTTGATGACGATGATGCCAGTGTTAATGGTACAGGCGGGAAAGCCTAGGCCGGTGGTCTGGAATGTTTCCAAGGCCACAGTTCGATTTCTTTCCTTGTCTAGCAGGCAGCTTTCTCCTCCCCAGCAGGCTTCTGCCTGCCCTAGTCCCCGCTGCGGGTGAAGGGGTGCAGTGTCTGTATCCAGATCACCAACCATGCTCCACGGTGTGAAAGGGGCGGGAGAACAAGAGCCAGGAGACAACACGGTGAGCAGGTGCGTAGGCTCCCTTATTTAATAGCAATGAAAAGAGAACACACAGGAGGGACAGACATGCTCTTTCCACGTGAGAGGTTTTCTACTAACCACGAGGCCCATCTCTATCAGTAGCTTTACTGGTTGGGTTTTAAAGAAGACAGTTCCCTTTAGAGTTAAAAATGGACTTTCCTAATTTTCCCTCATGAATGTACAACTATTTGTGCAAAATAAAAAGGCCATTTCCAACACATTAGTGAAAAGTAATTGCAAACTCAGGCAAAGGAAAAAAAAAGAGGCAACAGACGCAGCCAGGCGCAGCGTCCTGGGAGAAGCGTGGCTCTGGTGAGGGGGCTTCCGCAGCAGGCCGTGGGGCGTGTGCTCAGAGGCCTCACGGGCAGAGTCACGGCCAACGCCAACCCTGGGGATAAAGGGCCTGGGTGCGGGACTTGCTGAGCAAGCACTTGTCAAGTGCGCAGTGAAGCTAGGCTGACTTGGAGGCCTGGGAGACAGCGCAAATGCTGGGCATTGCTCCCTGGATGCTGTATATGCCCTTTACCAATGGGAACTCTCTGCTGCTTCCAATTTTCACGTCCTGTTCTTCCCCACCATCAGCAGCTTCATTTATTCTACTCAGAGATTTTGCCATGTGATACATTCAAATGATTCCAGCTGCCTAAATTACTACTTGCAACCCACTAGGGTCCCAAACCTGACTGTCCCTTCAGGAATATGGATCTGATTTTCCCAAGAACTCAGCCAACTAGAAGATGGAAAGGCCTCCAAGCACCCTTTTTCTCACCCGTTCCCAAGGCCTCCAGGGCGTATCTACATCTCTGGGCATTTGAGGCCAGATCTCAGGATTCTGGGGGACACAGGCACCCATGCTTTGTCCAAGTCCTCTCAAGGGCTGACCTAGCTTGAGGCCTTCAGACAAAACTGGAAACTCCGACTTCATCAGTTCAAACAGTCGACACTGCCAGGGCCCGTTTTTCACCTTCCCCTGGTGAAAGAGTGTGCCTCCACAGTGCGCAGGTTGGTTTTGTTAGGGAAGGCTGGAGGCAGGCCAAGAGGAAAGAAGGGCTCTAACAGAGGATCTACCCTGTGAGTCCTGGGCTTGAGTAAGTGTTTTCTACAGAGGGCCTTCTGTGTGCAAGGGGCAGGGTGACCCTCGTTCCTCTACCCTGTTCGTTTTCTCTTTGTAACACTGTTTCTCCAGGGTACAGGTCTGAGACCAGACCAACAATGATAATGCTTGAAAAACAAAGTGACATACTTAAGCTTCTCTCCATTCCACTTCAAAGTTAGAGTGGAATGCAAAAAGCAGAAGAGATCCTGCTGTAACGGGTCCAGTGAAGGAGGGTGTTGGGGGCCCTTCTTAAGCAATAGGATTAGAGTGATCATTTCTTGCTCTTTTCTAATAAAGTCCAGAATTTGAGGGATGGCATTTTCGGTCTCATTCCCTTGGACCCCTGCCTTCCCTTGGCTGTGGCAGTTCTGAGTGGCAGCACTCATCTCTGAGCCTCATTCTAAGACCCTGGACCAAGCCCTCAGGATGACTAGCCCTGAGGATGAGCCTCAGAAAGCTTCTGCAGAGCCCACAGCAGCCTGGTCTTTCCAGTTTTGGGGAAGTCTGTGTGTCTGTGTGCCTATTTTCTTCCCCGTGCTTTTCAAGTTGTGACGTTAATATTTGGCAGGGGGTGGGGGGTGGTGGTGAAAAGCACGGCCCTCCCTAGAAGCAACTCAAAAGCTGACAAAGGTGGTGAAGAATTCTGTTTGATGAGTCTTTCCTCCCACTAATCCTAGCTGGAAAGGCCTGTGTGGCTTATTTGTCATTGTTTGGTGATGCACAATTATACTCTCGCCAGTAGCCTTAATAGCGTCTTCCTGAAGTGTCTTAAAGGGCAGGTTCCAATGACTGACCTCATAGCAAAGCCTTTGCATTAAGTCACAGGAGCCCATTTGCGAGAGGACCTAGCCAGTTCAGGCTCCTCTGCAAACTCCAGAGCTTGAAGGATAGGATTACAGGCAATCTTTCTCAGACAAAGTCAAAAGATAGCTCTGGGGACCTCAAAGGGGGACGGAAGCTTTAGGCTTGAGCAGGAGCTTCTTATCCAGGGTATGGCTTGGTGAGGGATGGCTGGGGTGACAAACCATTAGTCATGGTTGACCTGCTCTACTTCATGGTGACAGTGGCTCCATCCCAGAGGCATGTCCAGAGAAAGCACTCTCCACAGCACAGAGCTGGTGGCATTTCCTACAGAGATAGTGACCAGAAAGCTGGTTTTAAAACACAAAGGAACGATTCCAAGTAATCTTCAGGTTTTACCTAAGCGGAAAGCAAAAGGTTTTTCAGGCTTCTGCAAGCTGACTATCCCAGTGACACCACTGGAAGAGGCCAAGTCTGAGATTCTCTGTCTGTGGAATAACTGCGGACATATGCCCTGAACCAAGCGCCTGACCTGGAAAGAAGGCAGTGAGAGGAGTGGGGAAGGGGCTGGGGCTCTGATCCCATTCCCACTGGCTTTCAAGACCGCCTCCTGGTGTGGGGGCAGCCTACAGCTAGTCATAAGGTCTAGTTAGTCCCACTGCATACTCAGCTCTTCCATGCCCCAGAAAAATCAGGAGTGAAAGCGTTGGGGGCAGATCTAGGCTAAAAGACGCCATCCTTGGGGGGACGGCAGTGAAGCTGTCATCTGGTCACAATGGCATGCTTGCTGTCTGGTCAGGACTGAGGAGAAGAAACCTCTGGAACTCCACAGCTGTGTGTTGGTCTTTCATGGACCAAGGAGTAGTGTCTTCCAGGCCCTTTCCTTGCATCAACAACAACCAGCCTCACCTGCGCAGTGAATGGGGCACCTAGGAGCGAACAGGATGCACGTTATTATCCTCCTGCCTACTCACCTTACCGCCCAGTGCCAAGGGCCCATTTTGTTTGTGCAGTTTCTGAGCCCCAGACCTAAGCTCTAGAGCCACGGATGAAAGGTGGTTCCTCACACTGGACTGAGGACACCACCGTCTCTAGGAAGATACAGTGTAGCGTGGCTTCCCCTGAAGCCCAGCCTAGCAACATCTCATGGACTTGCTTACTCTTGTGCCTCTTCTACTATAGGGGAAGGTTATGTGAATACTGTACATAGGTTATCATAAAAAAATACATTTGTTCTCTTTGAAGCAGAATGCACAAAGGCAGGGCCAGCCAGCGCTGGGTCCCAGACTCTGGGGCGGCAGCCAGCAGCCTCTGTGGGCCCGAGGCCCGTCTTCATGAGTGGTGGCTGCTGACGAGTCCCCGGAGTTGCTTGGCCACGGTGTCAATCAATTTCTGCTTGTCTCGCTCATTTTTCCGAAACTGTGCAAACATGTTGTTCTTGCGGCTGGTGTCCTTCATCCTAAACAGAGGGGAAGAAAGTCAGCAAGGTGTTCGAGGTGGCAGTGGTGGCCAGTATATCTTAACGACCACCCGGAGTTGACAGAACGTTTCCACTGTCAGGCCCATACTCACCTGCTATTCAGAAAGCTGCCCGGCTGGCACCTCCATGCCTCCCAGCCTTACTCACCTCTGAGAGCCAGCCATGGGCAGCCCCCTTACTATCCATGCTCACCCTACCTACTTCCTTCCTTTCTGTGCCCGGGTATGAGCCTAGTATAGCTGTCTGGCACCTGCCGCAGCCCTGATGGACAACAGGATCTCAGAGAATGTCTAACGTACTAAAATCCTGCTGCGACCTTACAGCTGGTATCTGAAAGAGAAAGCAGGACAATGCTCTTAACGAGCAATTTCAAAAGAACACGAGTAACTGAAAGCCACTATGCATTTCTAAACATTACTCTAGCTGGTAACTCTATCCTGCTCCTAACAAAACCGAGGGCCTGATTGATCTCTTTTCCTTTGCCCCAGAATAGGGGCCCAGAGGCAGTGAGGTGGTTCAGAGGGCATGGTGCTGAGGAAAGCAGGTGCCAAAAGGCTGAGCCGTTCTCTCCCTTGAAAAACCAGGGCTTTAGGCGAGAGAAGGCCCTGAGTTCACAAGGCTGCGACACCTCCAGTCTTGACCTTAGGAAAGCTTTTTAACTGGCTCCTGCTAAAGCTCCCAAGATGGCATATTCCTAGAGCACAAACCATGGGCAGTTCTGGCCATCAATGCTGCAGATGGAGAGACCTAACTGGAAAGCACTGATGCAGAAAGCCAAGGCTAGGCCGAGGTCCAGAGGAACCCCAAGCCTGACTTAGCCATTGTGACAGGACCCAGGAATCTTTCATTCCCCTGAAAGGCGCCCCAGCCCCTGGTATTTGTTGGTGATTGTCAACCTTGGCCCCAGTCTCTGTACGCTGGATCTCCGGCTCACAGATAGTTCTAATGGTAGAGAAAGAAGGACACTGCCCAGATTCACTTATCCCTGGGGTCAGCCTAGGTGGCTCCTCACTACCATCCCTCAGAAGCTCAGCCAGCTCTCTGACTTCACAGCCCCCTGCCCTGCATGGAGATAGGTGAGAAGAGGGGACAGAAGGGAGTCCAAGGAGTAGTAAACTGCTCCCAGGAAGACTTCCCAGGGGCCTTTGGCTAAT
This sequence comes from Oreotragus oreotragus, assembly GCA_006410675.1. Lineage (NCBI taxonomy): Eukaryota > Metazoa > Chordata > Mammalia > Artiodactyla > Bovidae > Oreotragus > Oreotragus oreotragus. The sequence continues at coordinate 226,771 of SJYX01013990.1, read as the reverse complement.
CCTGGACCACTTTTTCCTGTGGGGAGGCCCCGTGCAGAGGGATGGACTAGAGAGGCCAGAAGGTCAGAGCGTCCATAAGGACGTTTATATCCATATGGTAGGGAGGTTCTGATGAGCATCCCAGATTGATGGCCCTGGCTGATGGTGACAGCCACAAATCAATTGAGATTTCTCTCTCTGATCTAAGCTTTAGGGCCTTGAGCCTGGAATTACTCATCAAGCATCCTTAGACACTGCATATAAGGTACAACCACCCACATGTGGAGGTCTGTGCTTGAAAGGGAGGAACAAGGAGAGATGACTGAGGTTTAGAGGCTTAGGTTGAAAAGAAAGCACAAAGGACCCCAAGGCTATGATGATTACTGTATTTGGTCCCTCAAACAGTAACTGCACCATGACGTTTGTGGAACTGGCTTGACTTGGGATTATTTATCCCAGACAGCAATTCCTTTGCTGGATATACTATAAATCTAAATAAAACCAATACTAAACAAAACAAAAAGAATAATAAAGGAAGAAAAGCACTTCTGACCTTTATAGGACACTTAATTTAACATCCTATGTGGTCATTCGTTTCATGACTCCTCAAAGCAGCCCAAAGACAGAGATGGCTTTCACCTCCCTTCGGGGAGGTCCAGAGAGAAGGTAGAAGGAAACGGGAGAAGAGGGTAGTCTCTGGGCCCCAGAGGCCAGGATTTCTTAGCCATTAAGGCTTGGAGTGGGGGTTACTTGAAGGAGAAACTCAGGTGCCCCAAGGGCTGATGGTGGCATGCTGGCGTGTACCCTGCAATGCTCGAAAACCAAAGGAGAACCCCCATCCCCTATCACATTCTGTGAGACCAGGATCTGGATCTTTTTGGCCCTGGACACCTCTCAAAGACGCAGGGGCCTCTTCTCTTTCCTGAAAGTCCTCATCATGTCCTTGTGTCTTTCCACGTCTCATCCTGCTAAGAAGTGTCAGGCTGGAAAGGAGAGTATTGAGCTCTGGTGGTAGAGCTGGCTGTGGGGAAGCAGGAGAGGGTCAAGTCAAGAGACTGATTCCTATGAGGCTGGGAAATGTGGATTTTAGTGATCTGGGTGGCCTCTGGCCCTGTGTTTGGAAGGGGGCTTTTAAATCCTGCTGATCACTCAGGGTAAGTACATGGCATTATCACTGGCTAGGCCTCCAGAATGCTACTGAGAGGCTGATTATTTTAGCCTGTTGTTGATCCACAGGAAGTAGATAAGCCAGTACTTCCTGGATCTGAGATTCTCAGGAACAGAGGAGTAAGAACTGTTGAGAGAGGCAACTGGCCGAAGGGAATCCCAGAGCCCATCTGAACAGGACATCCAAGCAGCAACGCCAAAGCCAGTAGGGTTCTGAGAATGTGGCTGAGGCCTCTCCTCTAAGAAAGAGTCTTCGGTGGGAGATCCTGAAGCCAGGGCTTCACCACTGGGAGGGCGGGAAGACTGCTGAGGAAGCTCCCTTGTGTCAGGGCTGGATTTCAGGCCCTGGACTAGCAAGAGTATTGAGTGTGCCAGGAAGGTGGGCGGGAGCAACCTTTTACCTGGCACTGATGGGGGAAAATCCCTGTCACCACTCCCAGCCCCAAAGGAACTGGTAAGCCAAGGGTCACTTGAAGGACCAAGGAGAGAGGAGGCAGCCAGCCAGCTGGCACCAGGCTGGTTTAGCAGATTAGTATGTCAGGGTGGGGACAACTCACAGGGCAGGGATTTTAGTGTAGCCATTAGTGTCGATGAGGAAACCAGAAGGACTTGCCTCAAAGTAGTGGAAAAGGCCCAAGTGAATAATATACTTACTCTCTAGATATCCTAGAGAAGAAGGTCATTGGGAGAGAGAATCACGGGAAACAGAGTTAAAATGGAAACATGAGTCTGTCTTGATCCGGAAAAAGTCAATTTTGGGCTCTTGTGGCTTGGCTCCAGACACACACCTCTGCCTCCTGCTCGCGCCTGCTCTCTACCTCCTCCCCTTCTCTCCCCGATTAGAGCCTTCAGCAGGAAGGCACCCCTCAGCCTCTCCTGCTGCTTAAGGCTTCACTCTGGCCGCCTAGACTCGGATCCTCGCCTTCTTAGGAGCTGAGACCTGCCTCACTGGCTATATATGTAGGCTTGCTACACTGTCTAGATGCAGGGCACTCTTCTAAGAAGCTTCTAAGAAGCCAAGGGTTTTATCTAGTTTGATGACAAGAAAAAGCTTCCTTTTTACATGGGTCTTTGTCTCTCGTCTGCCAGCTCTCAACTAGGTGAGCTAAAGCCAGACCCAGGCTATAGCGCAGCGCAGATTCCAGCATCTGGGTGACATACTGGTTAGTGAGATGTTCTGGAGCGGGCTAACTCAACCTCAGCGGCGGCAGCTCTGCTTCAGAGACGCGAAAGTCCCATGGCAGGCACTGTGCAGGCTAGTGACTGCTTAAGGCAAGAGTTAGACACTTCCAGTGCAGCTTTCTTGGGCTACTCAGCATAAGAAAGCTCAGTCTGGTGGAGACAAGGGTTGGTAAGGCAGCTGAAACAATTTCAGGAGCTTCTTTGCCAGGAACCAGAGAAGCCATCTGTTCTGTGGGGATGCTCTCCATCCATCATCACACCCCAGATGGCTGACCTGAGCCCCAAGCTAAGGCATCTGCCTCTCTCCTCCTGTCATCTCTAGGTAAGCTCTGAGGTAATGTCACAGTTCCCCTGACACACACTTTCCCTAGCTTGCTGGGGCTCAGGGATTAAGAGGCTCCAAAAGGAAGACTGAACTGCCAAATCCACTGGTGGAAACTGCTGAGAACACCTGTGGCGGCTTTAAGAGGAGGGCCTCTTTGCCATCTTTTCAAGGTAGTGGCAAAGAGAAAATTATCATCTGTATCAGTCTCCCCTCCCCACTACCCCACCCCTCAAAACAGACCACGGATGGGTACTCACTTCTCAAGCAGGGTCAGAGCTGTCACAGGGTTTACCCGGAGGTACTTGCAGGTGGGCTGACCATAGTCAGCAAGGTAGGTTGACCAATCCCACTGGATGAAGAGATCCAAAAGCTGTAAAACATCCAAACCCCCACTCCGGTAATTAATCAGACAGATAAGACAAATCAGGATCTCAAAAACTCCTAGCACCCTTCACTACCCACTAGCTTTGAAAAACAAAATTAAAATTGTAATCCGAGAAAGAGTATGATTCTTCCCTGATAGCTCAGATGGTAAAGAATCCACCTGCAATGCAGGAGACCCGGGTTCGATCCCTGGGTTGGGAAGAGCACCCGGAGAAGGGGATGGTGACTCCCTCCATATTCTTGCCTGGAGACTCCGTGGACAGAGGAGCCTGGCAGGCTGCAGCCCATGGGCTCGCAAACAGCCGGACATGACTGAGCGACTAACACACACTCAAGAGAAAGAATGGCTACAGTAACGAAACTAAGAAAATAAACGGGTAATCACTGTAAGGCAGTCACCTCTGCCGGAAGCGCTGCATTGCTGATGCCGGCAGAGAGCTCTCAGAGGCAGGCCTGGAAAGAAGCTGGCACTGGACTGAATCAAAACACCAGACTATCATAATAATCACTCATTCACTTAATAAATACTTACGAAATGTCTTCCATATGCAAGCACCATTCTAGAAGCTCAGAATTCAACCATGAACAAATAAAGGTGGGTGTGTCCAGCGCCCCATATGCAACTAGATGAGCTTTCGGGTTAAAAGGTCTGGGTTCAAGTATGAATTTCATGAGTTGCTGTGTTGACTTTGCTAAGTTACTCAGCCGATACAGACACATGCCAAAAACAAACAGGATACACAGGCAGCACAGACACCCACTGAACCAAGACGTAAATGGACCATACAATATTTACACGAGGCAAAATACAACACCTACGTGGACCCTGGTTGAACAGATCGAAATCTGCTAACTAACTACATTTTGTCAAAGGCGTTCCTTCTCAGCCAGCTTTAGCCTCAGGTATCAGTCTAAAAATATTTAAAACTCATAACTAAATAAAACTAAAAAAGAAAAAATCAGTGCCTTTCAAAGGTAGGGTAGAGAGGATGAAAGAGAAGCTATTAGCCCCCCTGTATAAACCTCTGGGGGTGTCATTGCCCCAGACTCACATCGTTACATAGAAGAAGGGCCTTCAAGCAGTCTTTCTAGCGATAAGATACATTTAAGTGCTTCTAGACACAGGGCATTTCCCTGCTTCTCCCTTTCCAAGAGGTAACAGTTGGTGAAGATAAGCAGACGACAATCTCTCTGCAGAACTAAGGCAGAGAGGCCAAGAATCGAATTCAGCGCCAGAGCATGCTCTCAGGCACACCCTCCTCCTCTGTCTTCCCCACTGTGCAGCTGGGTAAGCAGGCAGCCTGGGCCGATCTCCTTGTCCAGCCATCCTCTTAGGACAGATGTTAAGAACTTCCTCAGGCTAGAAGTTGGCTGAAGTCCCAAAACTAAAACAGAGAAAAGCCCCTACACCCTCAGCCAAGAAAGGGATACTAAGTATGCGAGGAGAAGGGGAGAGAGACAGACATGTTGGTTGGCCTGGGTCAGCAAGGCCCCAAATGGCCCTCTCAGGCCCCTTTTAGGTCACGCTTATTTTAGTTGGCAAGTAAAAGGGCTTCCACCACTTCCTTTCACTGTCCCGAGGCCTCACAGAGCTCTCCTTTAGAAGAAAAATTTCCCCGACTTCCTATCCTAGTCTTGGTATTTCCAGACTAAAGACTGCTCGAGACAGTTCCTCCTAGGGAATATGATAGACACTTGGAGTGTCCCTTGTTCTAAAGGTCTTCTACAAGTAAGATTATGTTTTCCCCTCAAACCCCAAGGAAAGAAATGATGGAAAAAGATAGCATTTTATTAATTAGGTTTTTTTTTTCTCTTAGAAAACTAAACAAAAAATGTTGGGAGCTTTTTGCTGTTTGAATGCTAGGGACCTAACAAAAGAAATATGAAAGAATAACAAATAAGTTTAATTGGAAAAATTTGAAAACCTGATTTCGTAAAGCTATTTTAGATATTATTTCTCAGATGTGGGCATATATATATATTTATATACATTTAATAAAACTAATTTCATTTTGTTTTCTACTAACAGAATCTTAATTTCAGGGATGGAATTGATGGTATCAGCATTTTCTGATTTACTGCAAAGAACACCATGTCTTTCTGGATGATGAAACCTGGGTAACTCACCAATAGGGCGTGGAGGGCAGTTCACAACTTAGTTCCAAGATTTCCTATTTTTAAATTCTTGCCAAAGTCTCTCAATGCCAGTACTGTGCCTACGACCTCTGGGATGACAAGCCAGCTAGTTTATCCCACGCTGGGCCTGGAAGCCACACAACTCTACTAAGCTCAACCAGTATGCGCCTGCGGCTCACACTCTGCGTCTGTGCTGCTTTCCACAGGCCTTTTCCGTGGCCTGCCCCTAGATCTGATGGTCTCCTCTGACAGATGGACATAGACTAGAGTCTGGGTAAGACTTAGCTAAGTTAACCTGCTCTGGGGTGCAGCTCTACTGGATTCTTTAGATCACCATTGGTATAAGAGAATAAGAAAACCAGTAGGCCTCTTTATCATGGCACTTTGATCTCCAGACTATGATATTCCGAGGTGAATTAGGCCTCTCAGCCTAGTTCTCTGCATGCAACTGCCTTGTAAGATCTCAATAAAGTCTCTCCCGAGGATGCTGAACATTCTGTCATCACTGAATGTGTGTCATCACGATCACATTTTCATTTTTTATTTCTAAAAGTTTTCATTTTGGAAATAATTTCAATCTATCAGAAAGTTCTAAGAAAAGGCATAGTATAAGGAGCACTATATACCCTCCTCCCAGACGCATGCATCATCAACATTTTACCCAGCATGCTCCATCATTTGTGTTCTTTCTTTTTTTGCATGTATACAGTAGTTCTCCTTGGAGTCTCTTGAGAGTAAGTACACACATCATGGCCCTTTATCCCCAAATATTTCAGCATTCTTCTCAAATATAATCACAGTATGGTTTTTAACTTTAATAAATTTAATTTTGATACATTTCATATTCTAATTTTATACATTGACCCAATAATGTCCTGTATAGCTTCTTTGTTCAGGATCAGGTATTACAATACATTTAGCTAGCTATTGAGTCTCCTTTAATCTGGACTATATCCACAGCCTTTCTTATATGATATTGACATTTCTGAATAATATCAACTCTTCAAAAGTTCCCTGCCTCCTTTTTCATCCTACATTTTGACTTTCCTAACTCTTCCCCATAATGAGATAGATATGCATATCTGGCCAGAATCCTACATGTGATGCTGTGTCCTCCTCAGGGCATCACATCTGGAGGTGCAAATGTTCATGTGTCTCTCAACGGTGACATTAATTTTGATCACCCAGTCAAGATAAGATGTCGTCTGATGTCTCCACTGTCTAGGTGTTATTTTTTCTTTTCTAATGAGCAAGCAATTTAGGAGATCATGCGAACATTATGTTCCTGATTAAAATTTTCTATTTAGATTTAGCATCTATTGAAGATGCTTCTCCGATTTAGTCTTCACAACGATAGTTTCAAACTGATTCCATCCTTCCCTCCAAGTTTATCAGCTGTCACTCAGCATTTGACCACAAGCAAGGGCTCGCTTGTGCCCCACTATTCATTCATCTGTTTTATTACTGGTATGGATTCATGGGTTTCCACTGCTTAATAGTTTATATTCATTACTATACCTAGTTACTTTGGTTCTCAAGTTGTCCCAGGTTTAGCAGTGGGAGATGCTTCAAGCTAGAGCCTGTGTTCTTGTGACACGCCCCCTTGCTTCTTTTCAGGACTTCCTTACTTTCTGGCATATTAAGGTGTTGTGAGTTCGTCTTGTATCGACCGTGCTCAGCCCTGGTTTCTTTTAGTGGGGATGTTATTAGAGATCAAGATTTGGGTGCTAGGTGAGCTCATTGCTACTGCGGGACAATCTATGGGGTACTAAGCCCTCTCAGCAGACACAGCTAGGAAATACATGCATATAAATATATCCAAACATACACATACATATGTGTGTATATATGCACACATGCACACATATTTTAGAAATCATGAGTTTATACCAGTACCTCCAATTCTAATTATGCTCGGAGAGTTCTTTCTTGCCTTCCTCTATTTCACATATCCACAGTGAGAATTCTCAACACCATCATGTCACATACTAATTTGTTCAATAGTATATCTAAAATTGTCTCAGAACTGTTTGCATAAGCCACTGCAAAATGAACCTGCTGAAAATAAGGCCAAGATTTGTTTGCGGTTCTCCCTCCAGCCTGAGCGGGTGCAACCAAAGCCTGTGCTCATAAGCCACTGGGATTAATCTTTTTAAAAATTCTCCCTTCAGTTTGGTTATGGTATTCATCTAAATAAAACCAGGTTCATTTGTTTCCATTTACACTCCTCCCTCCATCCTTTTATTTTTTTACATATGTAGGACACTGACATGCTTCCAAAAGTCAAACTATACAAAAAACATTTACTCAGAAAAAGTGTCAGTCTTTCCTTCTTGTATCCCCTTTACCCCTATTTCTACCATGCCTTATAGGTGCCCAACTCCATTGTTTGTGAATTTGCCCTTACTATGTTTCTATTTGTAAAGACTAACACGTTTGCTTCCTTATTTCCTCTTCTTTCTTTCACAGAAAGCAGAATACTACGTATGCACTGTATGATATTTTATTTCTTCATATTTATAAGCAGGAGGGGGATGGAGAAGAGGAAAAAAGAGGAGTGTCAAAGGCAGGAGACTGAACTATTCTTCAAACTTTATTATCAATTTGTAATTTTTTTTACCATATCCTCATGCTACAAGTGTAATTATTAATGTAATATTTTTGCATTGATTCATATTTTGGTATTAAAAAATTTAAAGGAACACTTTACACCACTATTATAAATGGGAAACCATTCTAACTTGTCATAACAAGAAGATAACTCAAACATCAGCGCAACAATGAAATACTCAGTTTACTATCACGAAGACTATAAAGGGATAGCTTTCTTTCAATAATGATTTCGTGTTTAATGTGCATCTTGGTACTATCTAAGCCTGTACTCAGTTTAGAAATGCAAAGTACATCATGCAAAATGTGGGAGTGGATGAATCACAAGCTGGAATCAAGACTGTTGGGAGAAATAACAACCTCAGACATGCAGATGGTACCACGCTAATGGCAGAAAGAAAAGAGGAACTAAAGAGCTTCTTAATGAGAGTGAAGGAGGAGAGTGAAAAAGTTGGTTTAAAACTCAATATTCAAAAAAAAAAAGAATATTGGCAAAAAAAAGAATATCATGGCATCAGGTCCCATCCCTTTATGGCAAATAGATGGGGAAAAATTGGAAACAGTGACAGACTTTTTCTCTTGGGCTCCAAAATCACTGTGGATGGTGACTGCAGCCATGAAATTAAAAGACACTTGCTCCTTGGAAGAAAAGCTATGACAACGCTAGACAGTGTATTAAAACGCAGAGACATCACCTTGCCAACAAAGGTCCATCTAGTCAAAGCTATGGTTTNCAAAATCACTGTGGATGGTGACTGCAGCCATGAAATTAAAAGACACTTGCTCCTTGGAAGAAAAGCTATGACAACGCTAGACAGTGTATTAAAACGCAGAGACATCACCTTGCCAACAAAGGTCCATCTAGTCAAAGCTATGGTTTTTTCAGTAGTCACGTATGGATGTAAGAGTTGGACCATAAAGAAGACTGAGCATCAAAGGAATGATGCTTTCATATCGTGGTGCTAGAAAGGACTCTTGAGAGTCCCAGGGACTGCAAGGAGATCAAACCAGTCCATCATAAAGGATATCAACCCTGAATAATCACTGGAAGGACTGATGCTGAAGCTCCAATACTTTGGCCACCTGAGGATGCAAAGGGCCGACTCACTGGAAAGACCCTGATGCTGAGAAAGATTGAGGGCAGGAGGAGGGTGGGGAGACTGAAAATAAGATGGTTGGGTAGCATCATGACTCAACGGACATGAGTTTGGGCAAACTCTGGGAGATAGTGAAGGACAGGGAAGCCTGGCGTGCTGCAGTTTATGGGGCTGTAAAGAGTCAGACATGACTGAGCGACTGAAGCAACAACTCCAGTGCCACTTCAGACGGCGTTGCGTCACTCCGCTATTCTGTCCAACCTGTGAGAGTGAAAGCTGCTCACTTGTGTCCGATTCTTTGCGACCCCATGGACTATACATGGAATTCTCTAGCCGTTCCTTTCTCCAGGGGATCTTGCCAACCTAGGGATCAAACCCAGGTCTCCTGCATTTCAGGCAGATTCTTTACCAAATGAGCCACCAGGGAAGCCCAAGAATACTGGAGTGGTTAGCCTTTCTCTTCTCCCGTAGATCTTCCTGACCCAGGAATCGAGCCAGGGTCTCCTGCACTGCAGGCAGATTCTTTACCAGCTGAGCGATGAGGGAAGCCCTCCATTCACCCTCTGTTCTGGTATTAGTTTGTGGCTTTAGCCAAGAGTTGAGTGATGACTGTGTGCCTGCACCAGTGTTAAGTGGTGTATGGCCACAAGGAAGCACCTGTAACAGATGTTTTCAGCAAGAATTAGTCTCATTATGAGAGATCAGAGCACACATGGGCCCTGTGTCCTGGGATGGCCAGGAGGTTCCACAGCCAAAGGTCTGGTTTGGTTGGTAAGACCTGGGAGGCTAGATGGGCTGGGGCAACAGGCTAACACAACCACAAGAATAGTTTACTTCTCTCATCCCCAGGAGCTCTCATTAGAGAGTGGGTCTCCACATAATTGACTTTTGATGAATTCTTACTTCTGTGTCAGAACACTGTTAAAATTTTTGATTTTCCATATGATGACTTCTCACCGAATTTACAGAACCATGTTGTGGGTCTGCACCATGTTCTTTCTATTTATATTTCTCAAGAGTTACATAAAAATTATAACCTTCTTAAGCTTAAAAAGTTAAGTGAGTGGCTTCTTCTAATATTTACTCATAGGACTTGAAACATAAATAATAAGGCATATTTGCTTGTCTCGGATTGTCTTAATGAAGACATAAGCCACTGAATTCAGCAAATGTTTTTAGAATCATCTAATATGTGGAAGGACAGGGATGGGCTTTACAAGTGATATTAAGATATGTGGTTTCCCCCCACATAGGAGAATAAAAGGAAAACACAAATAGCCGTAATCCAAGCCAAATGATTTTAATGCTGTTATTAATGTATTCCTCTTCTTTTTGAACTATCACATGAACATTTTGCAAGGTTTTTCACTTATAACAAAATTTAAACAGCATTATAAACTGTGGTTCAGAATGCACACACACACATACTGGGTTTAAATTTATTTTGATTATCAGATAATGTTTGAGGTGATAAGAATCACATTAGCAAAAACAAATGTGTTATGATTATATCTCTGTCATTGTGTCAGATACAGAAATTTGCCTGCATTTTATTATTACCATCAGTCACAGATTTTGTTTTTTTAAAAATTTTTGTTTTGAAATAATTTTAGACTTAACATACAAGTTGCGAAAATAGTTTAGACAATTCCTCTAATGTCCAGCTTTACCCAGCTTCTCTAATGTCCACATCTTATATTACAATTATCAGAACCAAGAAGTCAACATTGGTACAATACTATTAAACTACTTCATTCTATTTTCACCAGATTTTCCACTAACGTCCTTTTTCTGATCCAATTCAGTATCCCACTGCATTTAATCATCATATCTCCTATGACTCTTCCAGTATATTTTCTCATTTTTATCTTTGAAGACCTTGACACTTATAAATTACTTATTCATTCTGCAGAAGGACCCTTAATTTGAGTCTGCCCGTAAGTGAAAGAGGAGAGTGAAAAAGTTGGCTTAAAGCTCAACATTCAGAAAACAAAGATCATGGCATCTGGTCCCATCATTTCATGGGAAATAGATGGGGAAACAGTAGAAACAGTGGCTGACCTTATTTTGGGGGCCTCCAAAATCACTGCTGATGGTGACTGCAGCCATGAAATTAAAAGACGCTTACTCCTTGGAAGGAAAGTTATGATTAACCTAGATAGCATATTCAAAAGCAGAGACATTACTTTGCCAACAAAGGTCCGTCTAGTCAAGGCTATGTTTTTTCCAGTGGTCATGTATGGATGTGAGAATTGGACTGTGGAGAAAGGTGAGCACAGAAGAACTGATGCTTTTGAACTGTGGTGTTGGAGAAGACTCTTGAGAGTCCCTTGGACAGCAAGGAGATCCAACCAGCCCATTCTAAAGGAGATCAGTCCTGGGTGTTCTTTGGAAGGACTGATGCTAAAGCTGAAACTCCAATACTTTCGCCACCTCATACGAAGAGTTGAGTCATTGGAAAACACTCTGATGCTGGGAGAGATTGGGGGCAGGAGGAGAAGGGGATGACAGAGGATGAGATGGCTGGATGGCACCACTGACTGGATGGACATGAGTCTGAGTGAACTCCGGGAGTTGGTGATGGACAGGGAGGCCTGGCGTGCTGCAATTCATGGGGTCGCAAAGAGTCGGACACGACTGAGTGACTGAACTGAACTGAACTGAATATTTGCTTAGACTTCCCTGGTGGGCCGCTTACGACAGCCGGGCCGGCGCCCTAAGCGCGGGCGAGAGGAGCTACCCCACGTCCGAGGTCAGGGGCAGCAACCTAGAGTGACAGGCTGCGACGGCGCAGGAATGGCCGAGAGGAGCTACCCTGTGTCTGAGGTCAGTGGCAGCCGGGAGGAGCTACCCCTCATCCGAGGTCAGTGGCGGCCAGGAAGAGACACCCCACGTCCGAGGCCAGGGGTGGTGACCCGGAGGAGCCACCCTGAGCCCGAGGCCAGGGGCGTCAGCTGGGAGAAGCCACCCACGCCCAAGGCCACTGCCGGCGGCCGGGAGGAGCAATCCGAGGAGCACGGGCTGCGCAGGCGCAGGAGGGCCTAGAGGAGCTGTCCCACGTTGAAGATCAGGAACTGCGGCGGTAAGGAGATACCCCTCGTCCAAGGTAAGGAGCAGCGGCTGTGCTTTGCTGGACAGCCATGAAGAGACAACCCATGCCCAAGGTAAGAGAAACCCAAGTAAGATGGTAGGTGTTGCAAGAGGGCATCAGAGGGCAGACACACTGAAACCATACTCGCAGAAAACTAGTCAATCTAATCACACTAGGACCAGGGCCTTGTCTAACTCAATGAAACCAAGCCATGCCTGCAGGGCAACCCAAGGCGGGTGGGTCATGGTGGAGAGGTCTGACAGAAAGTGGTCCACTGGAGAAGGGAATGGCAAGCCACTTCAGTATTCTTGCCTTGAGAACCCCATGAACAGTATGAAAAGGCAAAATGATAGGATATCAAAAGAGAATCTCCCCAGGTCATTAGGTGCCCAATATGCTACTGGAGATCAGTGGAGAAATAACTCCAGAAAGAATGAAGGGATGGAGCCAAAGCAAAAACAATACCCAGTTGTGCATGTGACTGGTGATAGAAGCAAGATCCGATGCTGTAAAGAACAATATTGCATAGGAACCTGGAATGTCAGGTCCATGAATCAAGGCAAATTAGAAGTGGTCAAACAAGAGATGGCAAGGGTGAACGTCGACATTCTAGGAATCAGCGAACTAAAATGGACTGGAATGGGTGAATTTAACTCAGATGACCATTATATCTACTACTGCGGGCAGGAATCCCTCAGAAGAAATGGAGTAGCCATCATGGTCAACAAAAGAGTCCGAAATGCAGTACTTGGATGCAATCTCAAAAACGACAGAATGATCTCTGTTCGTTTCCAAGGCAAACCATTCAATATCACAGTTATCCAAGTCTATGCCCCAACCAGTAATGCTGAAGAAGCTGAAGTTGAACGGTTTTATGAAGACCTACAAGACCTTGTAGAACTAACACCCAAAAAAGATGTCCTTTTCATTATAGGGGACTGGAATGCTAAAGTAGGAAGTCAAGAAACACCTGGAGTAACAGGCAAATTTGGCCTTGGAATGCGGAATGAAGCAGGGCAAAGACTAATAGAGTTTTGCCAAGAAAATGCACTGGTCATAGCAAACACCCTCTTCCAGCAACACAAGAGAAGACTCTACACATGGACATCACCAGATGGTCAACACCGAAATCAGATTGATTATATTCTTTGCAGCCAAAGATGGAGAAGCTCTATACAGTCAACAAAAACAAGACCAGGAGCTGACTGTGGCTCAGATCATGAACTCCTTATTTCCAAATTCAGACTTAAATTGAAGAAAGTAGGGAAAACCGCTAGACCATTCAGGTATGACCTAAATCAAATCCCTTATGATTATACAGTGGAAGTGAGAAATAGATTTAAGGGCCTAGATCTGATAGACAGAGTTCCTGATGAACTATGGAATGAGGTTCGTGACATTGTACAGGAGACAGGGATCAAGACCATCCCCATGGAAAAGAAATGCAAAAAAGCAAAATGGCTGTCTGGAGAAGCCTTACAAATAGCACTGAAAAGAAGAGAGGCGAAAAGCAAAGGAGAAAAGAAAAGATATAAGCATCTGAATGCAGAGTTCCAAAGAATAGCAAGAAGAGATAAGAAAGCCTTCTTCAGCAATCAATGCAAAGAGATAGAGGAAAACAACAGAATGGGAAAGACTAGAGATCTCTTCAAGAGAATTGGAGATACCAAGGGAACATTTCATGCAAAGATGGGCTCGATAAAGGATAGAAATGGTATGGACCTAACAGAAGCAGAAGATATTAAGAAGAGGTGGCAAGAATACACAGAAGAACTGTACAGAAAAGATCTTCACGACCCAGATAATCATGAGGATGTGATCACTAATCTAGAGCCAGACATCTTGGAATGTGAAGTCAAGTGGGCCTTAGAAAGCATCACTAAGAACAAAGCTAGTGGAGGTGATGGAATTCCCGTTGAGCTGTTTCAAATCCTGGAAGATGATGCTGTGAAAGTGCTGCACTCAATATGCCAGCAAATTTGGAAAACTCAGCAGTGGCCACAGGACTGGAAAAGGTCAGTTTTCATTCCAATTCCAAAGAAAGGCAATGCCAAAGAATGCTCAAACTACCGCACAATTGCACTCATCTCACACGCTAGTAAAGTAATGCTCAAAATTCTCCAAGCCAGGCTTCAGCAATATGTGAACCGTGAACTCCCTGATGTTCAAGCTGGTTTTAGAACAGGCAGAGGAACCAGAGATCAAATTGCCAACATCCGCTGGATCATGGAAAAAGCAAGAGAGTTCCAGAAAAACATCTATTTCTGCTTTATTGACTATGCCAAAGCCTTTGACTGTGTGGATCACAATAAACTGTGGAAAATTCTGAAAGAGATGGGAATACCAGACCACCTAACCTGCCTCTTGAGAAATCTGTATGCAGGTCAGGAAGCAACAGTTAGAACTGGACATGGAACAACAGACTGGTTCCAAATAGGAAAAGGAGTACGTCAAGGCTGTATATTGTCTCCCTGCTTATTTAACTTATATGCAGAGTACATCATGAGAAACGCTGGACTGGAAGAAACACAAGCTGGAATCAAGATTGCCGGGAGAAATATCAATAACCTCAGATATGCTGATGACACCACCCTTATGGCAGAAAGTGAGGAGGAGCTAAAAAGCCTCTTGATGAAAGTGAAGGAGGAGAGCGAAAAAGTTGGCTTAAAGCTCAACATTCAGAAAACGAAGATCATGGCATCCGGTCCCATCACTTCATGGGAAATAGATGGGGAAACAGTGGAAACAGTGTCAGACTTTATTTTTTTGGGCTCCAAAATCACTGCAGATGGTGACTGCAGCCATGAAATTAAAAGATGCTTACTCCTTGGAAGAAAAGTTATGACCAATCTGGATAGTACATTCAAAAGCAGAGACATTACCTTGCCGACTAAGGTCCGTCTAGTCAAGGCTATGGTTTTTCCTGTGGTCATGTATGGATGTGAAAGTTGGACTGTGAAGAAAGCTGAGCGCCGAAGAATCGATGCTTTTGAACTGTGGTGTTGGAGAAGACTCTTGAGAGTCCCTTGGACTGCAAGGAGCTCCAACCAGTCCATTCTGAAGGAGATCAACCCTGGGATTTCTTTGGAAGGAATGATGCTAAAGCTGAAACTCCAGTACTTTGGCCACCTCATGCGAAGAGTTGACTCACTGGAAAAGACTCTGATGCTGGGAGGGATTGGGCATGGGAGGAGAAGGGGACAACCGAGGATGAGATGGCTGGATGGCATCATGGACTCGATGGACGTGAGTCTGAGTGAACTCCGGGAGATGGTGATGGACAGGGAGGCCTGGCGTGCTGCGATTCATGGGGTCGCAAAGAGTCGGACACGACTGAGCGACTGAACTGAACTGAACTGAACTCCCTGGTGGCTCAGAGGGTAAAGAGTCTGCCTGCAATGCGGGAGATCAGGGTTCAATCCCTGGGTCAGGAAGACCTCCTCTAGAAGGAAATGGCAACCCACTCCAGTATTCTTGCTTGGAAAAATCCCATGGACGGGGGAGCCTGCTACAGTTCATGGGGTTGCAAAGAGTGACACGACTGAGCGACTTCACTCACTCAATATTTCCTTATGGTTAGACCGAGGCAGTAGGTTTCAATGAGGGGAGATCTTGCCTCACATGGGACACCTGGAAATATATCTGGAGACATTTTTGGTTGCAACAAGGCTGGTGGTGGTAGTGGAGGTGATGTTTCTGGTATTGAGTGAGCCAGGAATGTTAGTAAACATTCTACAGTGCTCAGGACAGCCCCTACAGCAAAGAATTACCAATCCCGAATGGCAGCAGTGTCAAGGTTAAGAAATTCTGGATTGAGGTTATGCATTTTTTGTTTTGCAAAAACACTACAGAAGTGATACTGTCCCCCTCTTAGTGTATCAAATCAGGTGTACATGATAGCCACACATTTCACTATTGGTGACGTTAACCAACAATGATCCCTTGATCATTTAGTTCAGTGGTTATGTTTCTCTATCGCAAAATTATTATTTTTAATTTTTTTGTAATTAAAAAGGTATTGTATTATTATTAAAAGGTATTTGTATTATTATTAATTACCTTTGTAATTAATATTTTTTGTGGGAGATATACTTTGATACTAAGAAAATATCCTGTTTCTCCTCAAACTTTTGTCCACTTATGTTAACATCCACTGGTGGATCTTGTCTATGATATTTATTATTAATAATTTTAAACTAATAATGCTAACATATATATATATGTGATTATTAAATGAAATCCTCTTGTGAGGAAAAGTGTTACCCCTTCTCCTCCATTTATTTTTCCATTTATTTATATCAGTATGACCTCAGAGGTATTTATTTTGTGGATTATTACAATCATCTTTCATGCTGTTGTTCAAACTGTTCCAGCTTTGATCGTCAGGGATGCCCGCAGACTGGCTCTCCTGTGTATTTTCCGTCTATCTATCCTTTCTTGAACAATTCTTTACTTGCTGGTGCTATAAGATGTGCCAAGCTCATCTTGCACATTCCCTGCCCCTGCTTTGGAACCAGTCACTTCTCCAAGGAGCTCTGGTTCCTTGTGTTGGAGAATAGTTTTTAGAAACCAAGATCTGGGCTCTTAGCATGCTCATTCCTATTGCGGTGTTACTGTTTCTAAGCTCTATCGATGGACAGAGCTAGGAAACATATGCATATTTATTAATACATCTATATTTATTTCTATATCTCTTTGTGAATGTAGTTTAAAATCATGAGTTCATATTTTATGTCAGTTCATACTCCAGGCCAACACCACAGGCTTCAGTCTTCCTTTCCCTCTTCCCTTATCTATCACTTCTTTCTCTGACAATGAGAAACCTGGCTCTCATTATATGTTACTCACTGGTTTCATCCTGGTAGAGTCTAAAGTAGTTGCAGAACTGCTAATCCATACCCATGTGAGAAAAACAAGTTTACTACCTGCAGTTCAGCACTTTATGCAGTTCCTTAAGTCATGTCTGGCTCTTTGTGACTCCGTGAACTGCAGCACGCTGGGCCTCTCTGTCCATCACTCTCTCCCTGAATTTGCTCACACTCAGATCCACTGAGTCAGTGATGCCATCCAGCCGTCTCAAAATTACTTAGGTTATTTGTTTTCTTCCTCACTCCTTTCAGTATGATTATGTTATTCTCTCACAATTTAGTTAAGATTTATTTTTCTCTGCTTGTGTTCCATTTTGGACCCCCTCACATTCTAGTTGGTTTAAATCATTTATTTTGGTGAACGAATCAGAGCTATATAAAAAGCATACTCAGAAGTATCTTTCTTTCCTCATCCCAACTAAGCTGCTCTATTCTCTGCATTTCTTACTACATCTTTTCTACTGACTCTTCACAGGTGACCAGTATGGCTTCTGATTTATCCTTCCTTTACTTCTTTTGTACAAATGGGAAGCTACACATGCATGTTCTTATATCCTCTTCCTTCTCACCGGAAGGGTAGCATGCTATATACTCTTCTGCACTTTTGGTTTTTTCACTTAACGGTACTCCCAGGACTCACACCAAAGATGCTAATTCCTTATTAATCATATTCTTGATTTATTCACATAAATACAGTTTTTATAAACAATAGAAGCCATTTTCAAGGGATGGATCAGACATTATTTTGCGGGGCATTTTATCATTTAACTGGTGGAACAGGAGTATTGGATATTTTCAGAGTAGAACATACTGATAAATGTTACAGCTTCTTCAATCAAAAGCAAACTCAACCAATCATTAATGATGCTTTGACCTCTAACAGAGTTATTTGTTTATGGTATTTATCAGAAAAATTAGTGTAGTAGTTGATGTAACATCTTATAAACTACAAAGGTTAATAAAAATTATAAATTATGTGATTATTGCTTATTATACAAAACTGTGTACAAGTAGGAAAGGATATGACAAGGAAAGATATCAGGTTATACTAAACAAGCTATTAATTCTAGGAATATCTTCTTTTTTCCTCTTCCATGAATTTTAGCTATATGACTTCTAGCTAGGGCTTTGGCAATTCTAAACCTGACTCGAATACATTTTCATTGTTTCAGAACATGCTCATGGCTTTCTAGGACTCAAATTACAGTTCTGATTTCATGGGGTGAAGTGGGGTGGGCAGAGGGGGGAGGACAAAGACCCAGAAAGGATGAGTAACTTGCTGAAAGTCACAAAGAAGACAACTAGTAGCCATGGCTTGATGACTTTTACTCCCCAAGATGCCATAGCTGTGTATTTCTAAAAACCTTCATTGATTCTGGGCAAGGCGCTTGCCTAAGGCTGGATCAACCTTCTGAACAGACTTTCAGTTTTTGCAATGGTAGCTAGGAAATACTAGCAAAATTCAAATGAGTCAAGGTGCAAACTAGTTCGAAGCCAGACAGTGAACTAACTGGAGAGAATGCAGACAGCATCATCATAGAACAAATGCAACTTCCAGGAAAGACCACCGAAGTGCGATATTAAGATAAGCATATCAACACACATACTTGTTCACGCATATCAACACACATACTTCAACAGAACATGCAGAAGTGATTCCAATGGATGAGCTGTTCATGGGTAAAGGAGAATTACAGGTTAATATTCAAGCAAATGGTCCTGAGGGTGCTCCTGTGTTCTCATAGGCAGAAAGGATCACCCTCCCACCCAACTCAGAAAGTAAAAATGAAAAGATTCGTGGAGAATGCCCTGCTTGTTCCCACTGTTATTGTTTGGTGCCAAGTCGTGTCCAACTCTGCGACCCTATGGACTGCAGAGCGCCAGGCTTCCCTGTCCCAAAGTTTGCTCACTACTAGACTAGTATTTGTTACTAACAGTTTATATCATGCTTACTTTCGGTGAGGAGAATTGTTCTACATATTCTCACCTTCACTGCTCATTATTGGGAAATGAGTCTCATCTCCCATGTTGATGGGGAGCTTCACAAGGATGGAGGTCATGTTTCCTCCTTCTGACTGCTCCACAACATGGACCAGCATAGGGCTAGAGTACCAGCAGGTAGTCAGTAAAAGCATGTTAAGCAGAATTAAAATAGGTAAAACTGACATCTTATAGGAACAATACTGGGGATGGTGGGACGGACTTATAATTTGTTTTTCAGAACAGACTTTCCAAAGAGACCAAACCTTGGGTCCTTCTGACCAGCACTGGAAAGGTTGTCTGGGGAAGAAGGAAGTATCAAACGGGAGCAATAAGAGGAGCTATGCCAGATGAGTGGGCACAAAGGGGAAGATCCTGTGACTAGTGATGGGAGCTCAGCATATGTCTGGCTTCAACGAGTTAACTGGGCTGGCTTCTAGCAGCCAGCATGGGGCCTATCTCGTGCTAGGGAGAGTTTGCTCTTAAAGGTTCCACGGGCAGCGAAGGACCACAGGCACACAGAGAAGGTGCACGCAGACAGACACAAAGACATACTGACCAGGGCCACACCTCTTCTGCCCAGAAGCGATTGTGTTTACGTTTTCTATTGAAAAGGCACATGAGTCCAGTAAACTGTGCTCCCAAAGAATGTCCTTGAAGGAAACTTGATACATGAAGATCTGAACTTGCACTTTATATATACTCCAGAAGAAACCTTCATGGTAAACACGTTAGATGACAAAATGATTTCAAGTAACACGCTCCTCTGGAACACTTAACATACAGTCTAAATGACAAAATTCTAAATATGCTACCTCTTCAGAACGTGGCTACGATATAAAGTGCAGTCAGACGGTAAGGAATCTGCCTGTAATGTGGGAAACCCAGGTTTGATCCCTGGGTCAGGAAGATCCCCTGGAGGAGGGAATGGCACCCCACTCCAGTACTCTTGCCTGGAGAATCCCACGGACAGAGGCGCCTGGCGGGCTACTGTCTATAGAGTCGCAAAGAGCCAGACAGGACTGAGTGACTAACACCTGGACTTTCATTTTCCAAACATATAGAACACTAAGCCGGGGTGGTTTTTTTTTCTGGTCCACTTCTAGCCTCTGACAGGATGAAACCAATCATATCACTATAAAGTATTTTTCATGAACATCCGATGCCCAGGTGCCTTTTAAAAGGCAGGTTAGTGCAATAAAAGACCCTCAGGCTGGAGGTCCCCCAACTGACAGTGTGACCCCAGGTAAGTCACCAAATCTGTGTTTCTCATTTGGACATGGAAACACAATAGCTCCTATCAGTAGCTGAGGGCAGATGAAGAGAACAATTGCAGAAAGTCCAGCAAAAAGCACAGACTTGGCCAGGCACGCATTTGTGTTTATTGCCCAAGGTTCCCCCAACCCCTTGTCCTTGGGGCTGGGCACTCTCATTCACAGACCACCTGTCTGCCTCCCATACTTCCTGACACAGAAATCTGGGCAAACACAGGAAAGGGAAAGCAGCAGTTACTTTAACAAACACAAACTGAGTACCAACAAAGTAACAGGTACTCTTCTAGGCACGTGAAAGGATGAAGCAGACACTTCTACTTCTGAGAAACTCAGTCTAGTAAATAACAGATACAGAGTGATGTGAGCACTATGAGATGTACTCTCAGTTCAGTTCAGTCGCTCAGTCGTGTCTGACTCTGCGACCCCATGAAGCGCAGCACGCCAGGCCTCCCTGTCCATCACCAACTCCCGGAGTTCACTCAGAGCTTTAAGCCAACTTTTTCACTCTCCTCTTTCGCTTTCATCAAGAGGCTTTTTAGTTCCTCTTCACTCTAACAGGGTGCAAAGAAAGTTCAGAAGAAGGGCATCTAAGCCTGAGCCAGGTCGGTGGAGACTGCCTTAGTGAATAAGCAGGACCAATGAAGCAAATGATAAATGGCCTCATATGCTAATAAGCTAAGGAGATTGAATTTTAGCCTGGAGCCTTCTCTACTTGTTTTCATCAAAGCTGCTATCTGCTTTCTTCTAGATCATGGGATGGAAAACTACAGCCACCACTTGTTTTTGCAAATAAAGTTTTATTGGAACATAGCCATGCTCATTGCTTAACATATTGTCTATGTTTATGTGCTCTAACAGCTGAGTTAAGTAGTTGTGACAGAGACCATTACAGCCTAAAAAACCAAAAATATTCACCACCCAGTCCTTTACAGAGAAAATTTGCATCTAGATTCAGGCCAGGGAGGACAGAGTGGTCTGAAATTTTCTCAGGTGTAAAATGTCTAATAGCCACTAAATTTAAAAAAAGAAGGAAAGAAAATGGCTTCAGGGAGACAATTTTGATTATAACGTGAATGGCAAAAACTTCATTATCTTAACATCTGGCATCATAATTCTTTTAGGACAGAAAAATGTGTTTGGGGGAAATACCTTGCTTTGTGAGATCCCCCAGGGTGCCAAGACATGCAGTGGAGAAAGGGGACAGAATTTGTTGCTCTGGTTTCTGAGAGGCAGGGAGCTAATCTAAAGAGAGGAGACAACTAACGTGTTCGAGAAGGGCTAAGAAGGGAAATCCTATCGTTACTGTTATTATGGCCCCAGACAACTTTGGAGATCTGGGATGGCTGATTAACTGACTTTCAAAGCTGTTTGCTGTGTAGTGTATGATATAAGTTGCCCCTAAAAATCCATACCCTCCATCCCAATCTTAAGACAATTCAGTAGATCTGTTCTTAATTGCTTGGGTGAATGACTTTTTTTTTTAAGGCTGAGTTTCACATCTAGAAACACTGAGTTTCACCACCATAGCTACACTGTGGAAAGGGGAACCCAGGAAACAAGAAGCCTGGAGGTATCTAGGGATCCACAGAAATCTGGAAGAGGTCTTTGGATTTTCCACAGGCTATGAAACTGGGATGGGGAGAGGGTCCAAGTTTCTCCGGATCTCTACAGGTTAAAGGGATCTGGCTTAAACCTGAGTTTTGCAATAACTGCCACTCTACAGGCTGGCACTGGGGCCTCCCAGAAACTTCTGCCTTCTTTCTCCTTCTCCCCCAGATGAGTGCAGCAGGCAACGGGCAAACAGTGGCTATGCAGTTCCCTGTTTTCCCTCCAGCCCAGCTGCCAGGTGGATGGAAGTTTCACGCAGCTCTTTATCAGAAACCCATTACGCGTCGGCAGCTTCGCCTGGAAGGGAACGTCACTCTAGGAAATATTTATTTGCCTCATAAATATGGGTTTATAGGTTTGCTATCTAAACTTTTCACCTCTGAGACTACCCTGGTAAAGAGAAAAGGAAAGATAGGGGGGCTTGTGGCTCTCCCATTGTCATCAATTGGTGTCTGAGGGAAGATTCCCAAAATTCAAAAAATTTTAACACTAAGCATTCCTTTGTGTCAGAGAATATACTGTAAGGCCATTTCTCATTCATGACAGCATCTATCCTGCTGCAGGGTGGTAATAACCATATTGTACATACATGTCCAAGGGGAGGATGGGAGACTGCCCTGGGCTGAGCTGCCTGTCCCTTGTTGGGATGGGGAGGCGGGGAGGCAGGCAGGTGTTGGTCTGGATGGACTGCTGCCATAGATGTGGTAGAAGGATATGGGAGCCATGGGCCAGTTCCTTTTCAGCGTACTGTGATCTGTTAGTTTGCTAGGTAGGCAGATTGGGCACTCTACTATTGAGTTTTTAACTAAACTACTCTCCTTCCCTCTCTGGTCAAAATAAGTAAGTGGTTTAAAAATACTCCTGTAAAGACACTGTGCATTGAAGATAATATTAACCATAAAGTGTAAGCAGCATCAAGAAAATGGCAGAGCATACAAGTCTGCAGATCATGTGCAAGTTCTTTATCATCCACACTATAAAGCAAAAACAATGATGACTAATTAGCTTTGATAAAGCAGTTTGCCAAACCTGAAATTATAAAAAGGCTATTTAAAACATGATTCATATGCACTATTGTGAACAATGAACTTAACTTAGCCTAAGTACATATTGTGCCTTGAAATATTAATGATAGTAACCTGAGTATGTACACGCATATGGGCATACACATAGACTTTCAAAGGTGATATAATTTCTGCTTTTTAAACTGAGGTGGGGAGAAGGGTGTGTGTGGGACTATTCTTTTGTAGCCATTCAGTATCTAATTACAGTTTGTTAATAAATTGTTATACATATATTTGGGGTGAGTCCTCAAGATGTCTTTGTCAACAGTAGTGGCCAATCAAAAAAGTTTGGAGATACTGGTTAGATAACCTGCAGGAAAAACTATCAAAATCTCTTTTGTAAGTGGATAAATTAGAAACGTTAGTTATAAAACACTATTTCTTGTCTTATATGAGTCATTACAAATTATAGTCCAGGAACTTCCTGACTGGCATAAGAAAAAATATCTGACATCAAAAGGGTAGTTAAGCAGGAAGAATCCTTATAACCTGGATAAGTTTAGAATACGCTAGAATCTCAGTGGTCTGGGAAATATGCATGGGTCTGGACAAAAGGCTCAGCACTAGAAGGCTAGCTTCTGAAGGCCCTTAGCCCAGAAACGTATGCATTTAAAATCTATTATGTTCTGCGTGTGAGGCACTGGAGATCAAGGAAAACTGCAACTCAGATTCCATTGCCAAATTTTGGAGCTGATCAATAGACCAATTAAAGAAGTATTAGATGATAAATGGTTTTCAACCACCACTCCAAACCACAAAAGGGTTTTTCTGCCTCCTAAAGACTGTGTGAAGTAAACACTAGTTCCTAGGAAGGCTAGAGACTCAGCCCTATGGGGTTGGGGTATTTGCTGGTTCTTTTTCATTAAATTTATTTCCTTCCTTTCAATCCTATTTTCCTAATTATATTTTATGTATCATTCTAATGAACCACCTCAAGGTCATTTTGGAAATAGGTGGAATTAAACAAATTTGATAAAAAGTGCTGTGAAGCATGTCACTTGTCCTTGGGAGCCAAATGAAGGCATTCAGGACAAGGAAAGATGGGAGAAGCCCAAATGATTTTAAGTTTCAGTCTTTCAAAAGGATAGGCACAGTTTAGATCAAATACAGAAGAGGACAGAGGGATTTTCAGACAAAAAGATTAGTGGGAGTCCAAGTGCAGAAAGGGGAGTAGCTAAGATGTGTTCAAGGGAAGAATAAACTAGACATCTCTTGAACACTTACTATGCGCTAGATTCCTCTGGGCCAGGCAACTTACTCATCTTATTTCGTTTAATTTCTAGGAAAATCAGTCAGGGCCCAGCATCACAGCCTGGATCTTCCAATAGCACACAGTCCTACTACTAAGTAGGATTCCTCTAAAAATCACACTTATGATGACCAGCAACATTAATGTCCCTTCTAGCTCTAAGATTCTAAACCCAGAGAATTCCTTATTGGGAAGTAAACAACTATAGGACACAGAGAGTAATTCTCATCACTTAGCAGGAATGAGCCTGCTAAAACGGCAAACTGTGAGAAATTGCAGAGAAGATGACCATTTCTTTGTCTTGCAGAGGAGGAAACAGGTCAAGAAAGATTTCATGATCATAGGCAAAGCTTCCGTGAATGCAGGCAGGATTAGAACATAAGCCCTTGATTTCTAGTCAACTTTTCTTTCAGTTATGTGGTGCAATTTAACCAGCTGGTGAAGAACCAAAATCTTTGAGAACAAATGCCTAGATCAGGTGAATGAGAATGAAAGAGGTTTTTTTGTTTTGTTTTGTTTTGTTTTAATTAAAAAATAAAGTAAAAAAGAATATATAAAGTCCATCTTAGCCCTAGTGAACAAACGTTAACAACTTGTCTAATTTAGTTTAGATCCTCTCTTTGTTTTCAAGAAATAAAACATAAGTAAAGGTGAAATCCCCCTCCTTTATGCTTTATTGGAGGAGACCACCATCATGAAATAATTATGTAATCTAGGTTTTTTTTTTTAAGAGCTTCCCAGGCGGCGCTAGCGGTAAGCACCCTCCTGCCAATGCAGGAGACATAAGGGATGCGGGTTCTATCAGTAGATGGGAAAGAGCCCCTGGAGGAGGGCCTGGCAACCTACTTCGGTATTCTTGCCTGGAGAATCCCATGGACAGAGGAGCCTGGCAGGCTATAGTTCATAAGGTCACAAAGAGTCGGACATGACTAAAGAGACATAGCATACGCACAGCATGAGCTTTTACGCTTTTCGTACTTCTGCTTCACTAACTATGCTACAGTCTTTGACTGTGTGGATCACAACAAACTGTGGAAAATTCTTAAAGAGCTGGGAATACCAGACCACCTGACCTGCCTCTCGAGAAACCTGTATATAGGTCAAGAAGCAACAGTTAGAGCTGGACATGGAACAGCAGACTGGTTCAAANACAGTCTTTGACTGTGTGGATCACAACAAACTGTGGAAAATTCTTAAAGAGCTGGGAATACCAGACCACCTGACCTGCCTCTCGAGAAACCTGTATATAGGTCAAGAAGCAACAGTTAGAGCTGGACATGGAACAGCAGACTGGTTCAAAATTGGGAAAGGAGTACGTCAAGGCTGTCTATTGTCACCCTGCTTATTTAACTTATATACAGAGTACATCATGCAAAATGCTGGGTTGGATGAATCACAAGCTGGAATCAAGATGCTGGGAGAAATATCAACAGCCTCAGATATGCAGATGATACCGCTCTAACGGCAGAAAAGTGAAGAGGAACTAAAAAACCTCTTGATGAGGGTGAAAGAGGAGAATGCAAAAGCTAGCTTAAAATTCGGTATTCAGAAAACTAAGATCATAACATTCAGTTCCATCACTTCATGGCAAATAGATGGGGAAAAGTGGAAACAGTGACAGACTTTATTTTCTTGGGCTCCAAAATCACTGCAGATGGTGAGTGCAATTAAAAGATGCTTGCTCCTTGGAAGAAAAGCTATGGCAAACTTAGTGTATTAAAAAGGAGACATCACTTTGTTTGCAAACGTCTGTGTAGTCAAAGCTATGGTTTTTCCAGTAGTCATGTATGGATGTAAGAGTTGGACCATGAAGAAAGCTGAGCACCGAAGAATTGATGCTTTTGAATTGTGGTGCTGGAGAAGACTCTTGAGAGTCCCTTGGACAGCAAGATCAAACCAATCAATCCTAAAGGAAATCAACCTTGAATATTCATTAGAAGGAAGGATGCTGAAGCTGAAACTCCAATACTTTGGCCATCTGATGCAAAGAGCTGACTCACTGGAAGAGACTCTGATGCTGGGAAAGATTGAAAGCAGGAAGCGGAGAGGGTGACAGAGGATGCGATGGTTGGATGTCATCACCAACTCGATGGACATGAGTTTAAGCAAACTCTAGAAGACGGTGAAGGACAAGGAAGCTTGGTGTGCTGCAGTCCATTTGAGTCGCAAAGACTCAGACAAGACTCAGTGACTAAAGAACAACAACTAGAGAGACAATATATGGTAGTGTTTTGTGTTTTACTTTATATATATATTAAAACATTGCATGCCACATTCTGTAAGTTCTTTTTTCATTCAGTATTTTGTTTTCACAGATAGATGGTGGGAACATGCTACATAGCAGAGGGAGCTCAGCTTGGAGCTCTATGATGACCCAGATGGATGGGATGGGGGTGGTGGTGGAGGGAAGTCCAAGAGAGAGGGGATATATGCACACATATGGCTGATTCACTTTGTTGTACAGTAGAAACTACACAACATTGTAAAAAAACTATACCCCAAGTTAAAAAAAAAAGAGAACGCTTTCAGAATCTACCTACGTTGATCCATGTAAACCTAGTTCACTGATTTTTGACTGCTAAAGAATATTCTCCACTGTATAAGCATATACTACACTGTATTTATCAAACTCATTACCTGATGGGAATTTGCACACCTGGATTTCTGGTTGATAGGGAATCCGTAGTGCCTGCAAGGAATACACAGCGTTCTAGGTGAGTATAGTGAGAAAGGGGTGCCAGTTCATCCTTACCACCATACATATCTGAAACGACAGCAAAGTGTCCTGTCACTTAACGAACCAACTTAAATACTTCCTGAATCTGACACCACAGCCAGTGGCACAGAGGAATCTTGGTCCAGGCCAAGGCTCTTAAAGAGTAACTGAAAGGGTCGCCATCTCTCCTTGAGAAAGAACATGCAGAGGAATAAAGAAAGAAGCACATCCACTCAGACTAGAACGAAGATAAACACAAAATAATTTTTCTCTGAATAGTAAAGTCAGGAAGTTACATTCTCATTTCTGAGCCTCTGGGAATGGACCAGGAAGTTTCTACAGTATTTTCAATGATGAGGTTGACCTGGGATGGCAGAGAATGGCAAACTCTACTTCAGTAGCCATTTCTTCTGTCTCGAAGTTGAAGCACCTAAATGCCCATTAGCTAGTGTTTGACTTGGTGGGAAGCAGAAATTAGGAGAAGAAAGAAGCCTCCTTGGGGGAAAATTTAGTGTCATTCTCCAAGATCCTAGAATGGAAAGAATTCTTCTGTTATTTTGCAAAATAAATCAACCTTCTGGTTTCTTGTATAGCCAGAGTAATAAGGTCCTTGATGGCATGGGAGCCTTTATCCTACAGAAGATCTTCCTGTTTATTATCTCTGGGTTATAGTATGGCTTGTTGTAAGGTCTCAAACAAATCACTGTGGTTTTCTGAATCAATCAGTGATGTGAATTTGTTAAAAAAAAAACAAAACTGCTCCAATTTATTGAATAAAGGTATGAAAAGAGACATAGTGAAAACACTTGAAAATTTCACATTGTTATTATAGTTAATAACATTCTTATCACAGGGCATCATTACTATTCAAATATATTTCTATAAGCAACTAAACATTACCCTTCATGAACTTTAAAGCAACAAAAACTATCTAAATTTTGCTTCAACGTAATATAGGCTGGAGCCCCTGGCTTTCTTTCAAGCTACAACTCCCTTCCCCTGACCCCAGGGCTTTCACATCCATATTATTTGTGAGCCATATTATTTGTGAGGGGCAGATGGACATTCTCCAGATTAGCATTTGTCCATGTGGCTTGTTTCCTCGGAGCAGAATTCCTTCAAGGGCCAGATTATAAGCAGTGGCTTTTAGGAGGGGACCACCCACACTTTAAATACAGTGGGTAAGCTGTGGGAAAAACAATCTAGTTTTCTACCTGAGACCTTTCGCGTGTCTGTAAGAAAATAACCCCAAAGCAGCTACCACAGTGCACTGGCAAATCACCGGCATCTTGTCAGCCCTTAACTAGTCCTCTCCATGGACTAGCCCCGTTCCTGACTGACAGTGTCCTCTTCAGCAGTTAAAGTTCCCCAACACCTTCTCCCCTCCCTATTACGGATCTCAAGATCAAACATTTTACAACACTGGGCTGGGAGCAGAGGGAAGGGGATTAAGAGATCTTCAGAGTTATAAAGAGGAGTGGTGCTGAGCCAAATCCAAGTCAATCTGCCTAGGAGCTATAGTTCAGAATTTCCACTGTGTCTCACTTCTGTGGCCCTGGGCTCTCATGAAAGTGGAAATATTCATGCCTGCCTTGGTAAAGTACTTAGCATAGTGCCTGGCACACAGTAAATGCTCAGCGAATATTCATTATGATGATGATAATGATGAAAGAAGGAAAAGTAGAAAACGACAACGAAGCCAACCAATTCATCTCTGCCCTCACAATGCTCTCATGCTGTTCTCTCATGTGGAATATCTCCCCTTTTCTCTGTGTCCCATCCAGACCTTTCCCTTTCTAAAGAGACCCTTAAGAAGTCTTTGTCACAATAGTTCATTTGGTAGTATATTGTCCGTCTTAAACTCCTAACTGTTACTAGGTGCTCCAGGTACAATGGCTCACTTGATAGTGTCAAAACCCAGCTTAAACTCCTAAATATTATTATCATTTTTTGTCTTGCTCCTCAGGGAGATTATAAGCTCCTTAAGCACAGGATCTTTCCCTTTGCTTCTACCTGACACAAGCCTGGGCCCATGTTAGCTGTGAAATACTTGATATTAAGTGTAGTTACAGAGGTTTCTATTTCCTGGTCACAGACTGGTACCAAGCACAGAACACAGGGAATTTCCCAGCTGAAGGCTGTGTCTTGTTGGCAGCTCAGGATTTCTGAGCTTTTCTTACTGTCTCATACTACTCAGAAAGTCCTATGTTGGCTGAATGCTGGGAAAGCCCACATTCCCTAAATACTCAAATGAATAAGGGGCTCTAGAAGCTGGTTTAAGAGTTAATACTTGCCAGAGATCAAATTGCCAACATCCGATGGATCATGGAAAAAGCAAGAGAGTTCCAGAAAAACATCTATTTCTGCTTTATTGACTATGCCAAAGCCTTTGACTTTTGGATCACAATAAACTGTGGAAAATTCTGAAAGAGATGGGAATACCAGACCACCTGACCTGCCTCTTGAGAAACCTGTATGCAGGTCAGGAAGCAACAGTTAGAACTGGACATGGTACAATAGACTGGTTCCAAATAGGAAAAGGAGTACGTCAAGGCTATATATTGTCATCCTGCTTATTTAACTTATATGCAGAGTACATCATGAGAAATGCTGGGCTGGAGGAAGCACAAGCTGGAATCAAGATTGTCAGGAGATATATCAATAACTTAGATATGCAGATGACACCACCCTTATGGCAGAAAGTGAAGAAGAACTAAAGAGCCTCTTGATGAAAGTGAAAGAGGAGAGTGAAAAAGTTGGCTTAAAGCTCAACATTCAGAAAACTAAGATCATGGCATCTGGTCCCATCACTTCATGGCAAATAGATGGGGAAACAGTGGAAACAGTGGATTACTTTATTTTTGGGGCTCCAAAGTCACTATAGATGGTGACTGCAGCCATTAAATTAAAAGACGCTTATTCCTTGGAAGGAAAGTTATGACCAACCTAGACNCTAAAGAGCCTCTTGATGAAAGTGAAAGAGGAGAGTGAAAAAGTTGGCTTAAAGCTCAACATTCAGAAAACTAAGATCATGGCATCTGGTCCCATCACTTCATGGCAAATAGATGGGGAAACAGTGGAAACAGTGGATTACTTTATTTTTGGGGCTCCAAAGTCACTATAGATGGTGACTGCAGCCATTAAATTAAAAGACGCTTATTCCTTGGAAGGAAAGTTATGACCAACCTAGACAGCATACTAAAAAGCAGAGACATTAGTTTGCCAAGGGTATGGTTTTTCCAGTGGTGATGTATGGATGTGACAGTTGGACTATAAAGAAAGCTGAGCACCAAAGAATTGATGCCTTTGAACTGTGGTGTTGGAGAAGACTCTTGAGAGTTCCTTGGACTGCAAGGAGATTCAACCAGTCCATCCTAAAAGATATCAGTCCTGGGTGTTCATTGGAAGGACTGATGTTGAAGTTGAAACTCCAATACTTTGGCCACCTGATGCGAAGAGCTGACTCACTGGAAAAGACCCTGATGCTGGGCAAGATGGAGGGCAGGAGAAGAAGGGGATGGCAGAGGATGAGATGGTTGGATGGCATCACTGACTTGATGGACATGGGTGGGTGGACTCTGGTGATGGACAGGGGGGCCTAACATGCTTCGATTCATGGGGTTGCAAAGAGTTGGACACGACTGAGTGACTGAACTGAACTGAACTGAACAGATAATTCATGTTTGTCTTTCATCAAGAGCCTCTTGATGGAAGTGAAAGAAGAGAGTGAAAAAGTTGGCCTAAAACTCAACATTCAGAAAACTAAGATCATGGCATCTGGTCCCATCACTTCATTGGAAATAGATGGGGAAACAATAGAAACAGTGAGAAACTATTTTTTGGGGTTCCAAAATCACTGCAGATGGGGACTGCAGCCATAAAATTAAAAGATACTTGCTCCCTGGAAGAAAAGCTATGACCAATCTAGATAGCATATTAAAAAGCAGAGCCATTACTTTGCCAACAAAGGTTTGTCTAGTCAAAGCTATGGTTTTTCCAGTGGTCATGATGGATATGAGAACTGGACTATAAAGAAAGCTGAGTGCTGAAGAATTGATGTTTTTGACCTGTGGTGCTGGAGAAGACTCTTGAGAGTGCCTTGAACTGCAAGATCAAACCAGTGAATCCTAAAGGAAATCAGTCTTGAATATTCATTGGAATGCCTGATGATGAAGCTGAAACTCCAATACTTCGGCCACGTGCTGTGAAGAACTGACTCATTGGAAAAGACCCCGAAGCTGGGAAAGATTGAAGGCGGGAGGAGAAGAGGGCGACAGAGCATGAGACAGTTGGATGGCATCACCGCCTCAATGGACATGAGTTTGAGTAAGGTCGGCGAATTGCTAATAGACAGGGAGGCCTGGTGTGCTGCAGTCCATGGGGCCACAAAGAGTTGAGCACGACTGAGCAACTGAACTGAACTGAACAGATAATTCACTAATTAGTAATTCCTGTTCTGGATATTGGAATACTAATTACATTCCCACATTTCCAAGAGAGCTGCTGAGGTACCGCAGAGGTATGTTCCCCGAGCACATCTATATTGGCCCAAGGAATACTGGGTTTATGGCAAATGAGAGCTGGTAACAAATCATCAAATAACCCCTGCTCTACTGTAAGCTGCTGATGCTTAGGCTATGGGTCCCCATACAGCCCACAGATACTGCCTCCATAAGCTTCTGGAATCCTCTAGCCTGGAAACATGTCTGTCTGCAAATGGGATGGAAACCAAAGCGCAGCCCTACAATGGAGGGAGCTTCTGACAGGGTTCTATCCAGAAGCTGTGGTCAGCCTTCTCTGGATACTAGCAATGTCCCCTCCCTCACTCTCATACCTCTAGGGCCAGATCATAGGTCTTCTTGCCTTTCAACTTGAGAGCACCTTAGGGCCCCTGCATGTTTACTTCTTAGTGTTTAGCACTGTGTAGTGGGGCAGAAAAGAAGCTCAGTAAATGCATGCTGACTGGTGGTTGTCAGAAAGCATCACATGTGCTGGAGGCCCTTGAATGCAGCACAGCAAAAACGTCAGTCTGAAGTCTTGGCCAGGGCCTCCCCGCTAGGCTCCTGGTGCTTCTCCGGGGGTACCGGAGTCCGCCTCCACAAGGTGCTGGTCTGTGCTCTCTGCTGATGTTTCTTCATGCTCTCCAAAGGGCGGAGAATGGGTGGAAAGGCTCAGCCACAGGATATTGGACTGTTTACAGTTGGCCAGGCCAAGATTAGCGTGAGCACAACATATGCCAAGTTCATTGGAAGTTACATTTTCCCTTTGTTTACACATTAAAGGGGAGAAGACCAGAAGAAAAAAAAAAGCAGGTGACCTCCTGTTAACCTCACCCGTCTGCAAGAGGCTGCTGCCCTCACCTCTGAATGAACTTTCAGATTATCTCAGACAAGATTCACCTTGCGCTGAACTTGTACGCCTGCTCTGAAGCCCCCAGTCACGTAGCTGTGATTAAACATTACAGAGTGGCCATAAATTTACAGAAGTATTATTGTGGCTTGCTTTCCTCTTTCTTCTTTGGGAGAGGAAGAGAGCTATGGGTTTAGGGTGGGGGGGAGTTAAAAAAAAAAAAGGGAAACTCAAACAAACAGTTCCTTTTCACAGCTCCGAACAAAAGAGAAAACACTGCATAGGTATCCCAGAAAGAAGGGGAAAGAAATCTGGCCATGTGAGAGAAATTCAAGCTCTAGAAGACTCCAAAAGCCCCAAACTCTACCGAAGAGCTGAGCTGCTCTTGGTCCCATTTTCAGGCAATCTGCAAGTTCGCAGGTGAACACGAACCTGTTCTGCCCTGACTCCTGGCTTGTCATAAACGGTATTCCCGAAGTAACACTTCTGCCTGTATGAGAGGTGCTCTTCCCTGGGTTTGCTGTACAGGATGGGGCAAACTGAAGGGCAGCAGGCAGGAGAAAGAAGCCTGAAAGAAAACACCGCTTATTTTGCCCTTTGAGCTGCTATGGGAGATGAGGATGCCCTGACATCTGGGACGTTTAAACGGTGACTGGACAAAGACTAGACCATACTCTAAAGGAAACACCCTGTAGCTGTACCCGGGAGACTGACCAGATGACCCAAGAACATTTATTTCTATGATTCACTGTTTCATGGTTAAAGAAAAAAAAAAAAAAAGGATATTCCACTGAAGTAAAGTTTGCTAAATCCTCTAAGATTCCAAAGCCAGGATACATTTGCAAAAAGCCTGTACTGACCATTAAACAATGAGACCTCTATAACCAGAAAAGGCCACAGAGTACTCTGTTTGATCCAAAAGAATTGTAAAATGTGGTCAGGAAGCCCAGACGGAGGTGATAGGCTCTGGCCAGCACAGTCACCTTTGGAAAGGAGTCATTCTGTCTCTGCTTACCCTACGGCAGAGACACGGGTGCTAAAGAGACTCATTGTTTCTACAGCTGGCAAGGCCTTGACCATAAAAGCTGCAAAACCCAGGGTCCATGACATGAGGAAAGCAGCTGGTGGCTTAGCTCATCTTCCACTCTAGGCAAGACCTCTCACTGCTGAAAGAATCAGGCCTTCAGAAATGCTTTGGCATTGCCTTTGACACTCAGAGCTGAGTGGAGACGTGGAATGGCCGTGGAGCTGGGACCGTGCTGGGGGATGTTAAAGTTTGGATGGGGGTTCTGAAGTCAGCTTCTAGTCACGGGGGCAGCTGGTGTCCAAAGTTTTAGCCTGGTCTTGGAGAAGAATGAAAACAGGTTCTTTCCTCTCAGTTCAAGTTCTGTGTTTAGTGGTGAGTCCTGGAGTCTGGACACATGGAGGCTGGGATATGAGAATCACGGGAAAGTGGAGTGAGCAAGCAGGAGGCTGCAATGAGGCTGACAGTCTGAAATCAGGCAAACAGTTGCATAACATGTAGACACCAGCCAAGGGCAATGAGACAGACTCAACAGGTCAGCTAGGAACTGAAAAAGTAAACTTGGGGAGGAAGACAGGCAACTATGTTCCAAGAGAGAAAATAAGAAATTATACCCTTGCGTGGCAACTTGGGGGTGAGGGTTTGGGAAGCATAATAAAAATTACATTTGTTGTGAGGTGAAAGTGGGCCAGGCATTATATGAAATGCTTTTTTGGCACTGTCTCATTTAATTTTATTCTAAGAGGAAGATACTATTACCATGCCCATTTTACAGAAAAGGAAACTGAGGCACGGGGCAAATAAACAACTGCTTAAAAGTTCACTGCTAATAAAGAAACAAGTCAGAAGTTGAACTCAGGTTTATCTGATTCAATGCATCTTTAAATATGAGAGCAGAATCTTAGAACCAGGAAGGAAATCTATAAAAGTTCATGTTGGTAAGACTGGATAAAATGTCCACCTTTTCCTATCAACCTCAAGATCCTGCTTAAGTCCTTATCTCCTTTGGGAAAACTTGAATACTGCTATTGGCTTCTTAGATTTATCCCTTCTCTGAACTCCATTTGCACCTATTGTTTACGGTGCACAGGAAGCACTGTGTCACATGTCACATACTTTTCTATTCTTCCAACTACTTGTCCCTCACAACCAAACAGTTGATTATGTCAGTAACCAGATGTTGATACAGAGAGAAACCCCAACCTAAGGAGATAAAGTCTCCCAGAATAGAAAGTCAACTCTTTGCAATCTGAGATCCAGAATGCCTAACACGGCAAGGCACACATAGTGGGGCCTCAACACGTTTGTGACTAAGCCCCAGAAACCAACAAAATCTCTTATTGTACAAAGTGAGGAAACATTTTATAACAGAGAGAGTTGTTTACCAGCAGACTGTGCTGGAGTGGAGGCTGTAAGGGATATGTATGTGCGAGTAGAATGAGA
Organism: Oreotragus oreotragus; assembly: GCA_006410675.1. Taxonomy (NCBI): domain Eukaryota; kingdom Metazoa; phylum Chordata; class Mammalia; order Artiodactyla; family Bovidae; genus Oreotragus; species Oreotragus oreotragus. The sequence goes on along the minus strand of SJYX01013990.1, from coordinate 192,225 downwards.
CCTACTTCTTCTGAGTATAATTTTTTCCATAAAAATTCAAGAAAAACTTCTTTAACTAAAAAAAAAAAAAAAAGACAATGGAAAACCTATCATCCATAATCTTATCTCGGAGGGATAATAACTAACAATGACTTGGTATCTAGCCTTCAAGACTATGTTCTTAGCAAAACAGAGCAAATTATATGTACTTTCAAAGGTTGATTTTTCCCTAATACAGCACATCTTTTGCTGATAGTCAAAAGAAGTTATACTGATGAACTTAATAATTTCAAAGACACCACAGTTCTGTTTTTAATGGCTATACACCATACTAAGTTGAACAAATGTCTTGCTGGCAGATATTTTGGGTTCCCACTAACCCTTTCCTATGTTACTCAATGCCTTGATGAAACACTGAATATACATCACTGTGCATTTCCTTAATTGTTCTTTGGGAAATAACATAAGTCCCAATACAGTACAGAGGTTAAATGGATCTGGACAGCCCAACTCAGATTGTTAGCTCTTCAGCTTACCAGCTTTGTGATCTTGGGCAACTTATCTAACTTCTTTATAATTCCATTTTTCATTATCTATATAGTTCAGTTCAGTTCAGTCGCTCAGTCGTGTCCGACTCTTTGCGACCCCATGAATCGCAGCACGCCAGGCCTTCCTGTCCATCACCAACTCCTGGAGTTCACTCAGATTCACATCCATCGAGTCAGTGATGCCATCCAGCCATCTCATCCTCGGTCGTCCCCTTCTCCTCCTGCCCCCAATCCCTCCCAGCATCAGAGTCTTTTCCAATGAGTCAATTCTTCACATGAGGTGGCCAAAGTACTGGAGTTTCAGCTTTAACATCATTCCTTCCAAAGAAATCCCAACAGGGATAATAACACACACCATAGCAATGCTGTGAGACTGAATAAATTCATGCAAAGCATTTAGAACAGTGCCTTTCACAGAGTAAATGCACAATAAATGTTAGCTATAATGATATCGATAATGATATTTGATGATAAATTTCTGGGAGCAGAATTCTCAGTCACAGTTTTTGATATCCATTGATAAACTGTCCTCCAAAATGGTGTATCAACTTACTCTCCACTAACATATATCAAAGTGTTTTTGAATGGAAATAACTGAATAGAGCCTAGATGAATGGAAAGTGTTAGGAACCTCAATGATTTCTGTCTACTATAAGATCCCATGCTTTCTTGCCCTGATGCCTAAATCATATATATGTACTGAAAATCCAGAGAATGCATTGAAAATACCAGGAATATTCTGGAAGGAGTGTGCTAACCTGCATTTATCTAGTGCTTTATGATTTGTAAAATGTGTTCAAATATATTCTCATTTTGAAGTATAAACAATACTTTTCCACAATAATAAGTTATTGGCTATGAAAACTCATATTCTCCAACTGGAACAATCAAACGATGATTAAGTTACAAAATAAAATGAATACCTAAGTGAAGTGAGTGAAGTCTCTCAGTCGTGCTCTTTGCGACCCCGTGGACCGTAGCCCATCGGGCTCCTCCGTCCATGGGATTCTCCAGGCAAGAATACTGGAGTGGGTTGCCATTTCCTTCTCCAGGGGATCTTCCCGACCCAGGGATCGAACCCAGGTCTCCCACATTGCAGGCAGTCGCTTTAACCTCTGAGCCACCTTAATTCTCTTCTAGATCTTAGACCCAGTCCTGCACCTCACAATGCCATAAGCTCAGGGTGCCCGCACCCTTCATTGCAAATCATCAAAAATTCTCTAAGTTTCTCTTGCCTTCCACTGCCACTAATCAAGGATTCAGAACCATCTTCTCTCTGGATTTTATCTTACAATCACAGCAATTTCTCTCTATTCCATAGTAACTCCCTTCTTTCTTCATTTGTCAGGTTCCTAAAGAAGCAAAGTTCAGCCTGATGTCTTCGGGACCTCTAAATTTCTCCATCTTAGCATACTCTCCTCTTAATAGGAAGTGTAAGAATTCCACTTGATGAGAAGCTATGTGTGTTTCAAAGAGCCAGCGCAGACTTAAGCTCATAGAGGAAAAGAACAAGTGGCTCGTTTAAGAAATGGGGCTGTAGTCACATTTCCAATCATTACAGTATTTGCCGAAGAAAAGGCTTGTGTCTGCATCAGAGAGTGAGTGCTACAACCTGTGTCCTCAGGGTTAAAATCAAGCCAAGTGCACTGAAAATATAATTGTGAGCACCTGAATACAGTGGCCATAATCAAGGCAATCCTTCTTTCTTAAAACAAGTGGTATTTAATTTTGTTCTTCAGTGAGAATGTATTTTATGACTGCTCTTTACAATTGGATATGATGCACCCAATGATGGTGTTAAAGTTACTGTAAATAATAAGGCTTTCTTTTGGTGAGTATCTCTAGATACCCTCTCTTTCGGATCCTAGATTTTTGTTCGCTGTCCCTAATTCTCTTTGGTTGTCTACAGATATTATTTCTCAGGGATCTAGTCAGTTACCCTTTATTGAATATTTTCTCTGCATTCAGCACCATGTGAAATGTTGCGAGGACTACAAAGGAAACAGACAATATTACCTCTGCCCTCAAGGAGGCTACAATTTAATTGGGCATCCTGACCAATGTATTTGTCAATACAAGTTCTATTTTATGGGTGGCATATTGTTAATTTTCTCTTGATGCTAAATAAGCATATTGTGCAGGAAGGTATGGATCACTACAGAAGGTTTAGAAAGGAAGAACAGTGGACAATAACACTATCTGGTTCATATTAGATACCTATTTCCTAGAACAGTGCCTGACACATAATCGACACCCAGTAAATATTTATAGAATGAATTCCCCCCTCTCCTGACCTGCCATCTATTTCAAAGCTGAGGGACCAGGTGTTTTCCAGGACATCTACCTTTCCCAAAGGGCCCCCAAGTCATTACAATTTCCATGAGGTTGTGCAGTTTTCTGGCAGCCGTCCCAGAGGGGGACATGCTTCACGTAACAAGTCAGCGTGCACTGCAACTCCAGGGACAGCGCCCACAGGAGCTTGGTTGGCACTACTAATGAGAATTTTTCTTTCTTTTTTTTTTTTTTTGTGTGGTCTGCAATGGAGAGGCTTGTTTCCTCAGCAAAGCATGCACACATCCCTTTAGAAACCCCGTGGCTCGTACCCCTATCAGTCGTTTACCGGGAGAGGGCATTCAGCCGTGAAGCCTTTGAGAAGATGTCTGGGTTACAAGAGACCAACCGAGTATACAAAGGCTTTTTCTCAAAGTGTTTTCACTTAGAACTTATTTGAGAGTGCTGATGACGAAAGAGTAGCAGGCTGAGTCAGATGCTCTCGGTGGAAAGCAAGCACAGCACCTCTCACCCTCCGCAGGCAGCCTCTGTTCCCTCTTGCCAGATCTGATCTAGGAAAGGGTTAGCAGTTTTACTCTCCTCCCTCTCCACCTGAAATGTGTCCCGTCTGCACCAAATGCCTGGGCACCTGTGACCTCTAAGACTCAGTCCTCAATGAACCAGTTTATATGCTTTCCCCCCGCCCCCGGCAGAGATTCAGTTACAGACGTACTGACAGGTGATGCTGGGAAAAGTCATAATATTTCTGGACTCAATTTCTCCATCTGCAAAATGAAGTTTTGGAGCTAATTGATTTCTAAGGGCCCTTTTCGAGCTCTGAAACTTAATCTTTAAATATGCCATATTCTCCAATGAGAGACTGAGGTGGGAAATTGAGCCTTCCTCTTCTACTAAGGCTGTACTGCAGGGAAAGTAAAGCCTTTAGAAAAGTCAGGTACAAGGTCAGGACTAAGGCTGGCAGAGTTATTTCCACACGTGCATTCATTTTCTTATCTACTCATTAGTGAAGACCTACCACTTGCCCCAAGAGCGCGAAGCCATAACAGAAACAAAAACGTGGTCACTGCTTGAGATGAAACACTGCACCACACCCACCACAGGGCAGGTTTTATTAAGATTTTAAGGAGGCACCGTGGCTGGCAAGGTTACTAAAAGGTGATGAGAAGAGCTATGAATGATTTTTAATTGCCCAAGTTCCCACTTCTCATTGTGAATTTATTATGTGGTCAGGTAGCATAATCAAGGATTACTAGGAAACCAATGTGATTCTGGATAAAAGTAGTCATTGTTTTGTTAACCTCAAAGTCTGTGTAAAGGATTTAGGAGGCTGTGTATCAGTTTGGTTGACTGTTTCTTTGGTTTCGCTTTCTCTGCCATCCAGTGTTACCCTAAGCTATTTAAAGTTTTATTTCTGTGATTCTCAATAATGGACTTTTCCCAAACCACAAAGCCCTTCACTGCCCTAATGAGTCTCTACCACTGATAGGAGTGTGTGGAATCCCTTAGGTGTGTTGAGATGGAAAAAAAAAAAAAAAAAAAAGGCTCCATTGCTTTGGAATATGCTGAGAGTGTTTCTCCCTTTAGCCCAAGAACACTGAGTTAAAATGAGTGCTGTTTCAAAGGTAGTGTCTGGCCTAGGTTGGTGCCTCTCTCTGTAGAAAGGTGACATCTTTGCCTGAAAGGGGGCCTGAAGCATGTTTAGATGCAGGGAGCAGAAACTGTTTCAAAGGATGTGATGGTAGGTAGCTATCAACAGAACTTTTAATCTTTGTCTGATTCAACTTTTAGTCCCCTCCATAGTTTCAGTTTCTTGGGGCAGGGCAGGCTATTTTATGGCTTGTTGTAGAGATTTGCTTTAATTACTAATGTCTCAAAGAAATAAACCCAGTTTCTAACACACATAGGAATAGAATAACCCTAGAAAATAACAGCCCTATAAAAGAGGACTTGGAGTTGCTGGTACTGAGAAGGGATAAAAGAATAGGGTAATAAAAAAAAATTAAATGTCAGTATCAAGCATATTAACTGAACTGAAAATCCCTGTGTGGATAATAANTTTTTTTTTTTTTTGTGTGGTCTGCAATGGAGAGGCTTGTTTCCTCAGCAAAGCATGCACACATCCCTTTAGAAACCCCGTGGCTCGTACCCCTATCAGTCGTTTACCGGGAGAGGGCATTCAGCCGTGAAGCCTTTGAGAAGATGTCTGGGTTACAAGAGACCAACCGAGTATACAAAGGCTTTTTCTCAAAGTGTTTTCACTTAGAACTTATTTGAGAGTGCTGATGACGAAAGAGTAGCAGGCTGAGTCAGATGCTCTCGGTGGAAAGCAAGCACAGCACCTCTCACCCTCCGCAGGCAGCCTCTGTTCCCTCTTGCCAGATCTGATCTAGGAAAGGGTTAGCAGTTTTACTCTCCTCCCTCTCCACCTGAAATGTGTCCCGTCTGCACCAAATGCCTGGGCACCTGTGACCTCTAAGACTCAGTCCTCAATGAACCAGTTTATATGCTTTCCCCCCGCCCCCGGCAGAGATTCAGTTACAGACGTACTGACAGGTGATGCTGGGAAAAGTCATAATATTTCTGGACTCAATTTCTCCATCTGCAAAATGAAGTTTTGGAGCTAATTGATTTCTAAGGGCCCTTTTCGAGCTCTGAAACTTAATCTTTAAATATGCCATATTCTCCAATGAGAGACTGAGGTGGGAAATTGAGCCTTCCTCTTCTACTAAGGCTGTACTGCAGGGAAAGTAAAGCCTTTAGAAAAGTCAGGTACAAGGTCAGGACTAAGGCTGGCAGAGTTATTTCCACACGTGCATTCATTTTCTTATCTACTCATTAGTGAAGACCTACCACTTGCCCCAAGAGCGCGAAGCCATAACAGAAACAAAAACGTGGTCACTGCTTGAGATGAAACACTGCACCACACCCACCACAGGGCAGGTTTTATTAAGATTTTAAGGAGGCACCGTGGCTGGCAAGGTTACTAAAAGGTGATGAGAAGAGCTATGAATGATTTTTAATTGCCCAAGTTCCCACTTCTCATTGTGAATTTATTATGTGGTCAGGTAGCATAATCAAGGATTACTAGGAAACCAATGTGATTCTGGATAAAAGTAGTCATTGTTTTGTTAACCTCAAAGTCTGTGTAAAGGATTTAGGAGGCTGTGTATCAGTTTGGTTGACTGTTTCTTTGGTTTCGCTTTCTCTGCCATCCAGTGTTACCCTAAGCTATTTAAAGTTTTATTTCTGTGATTCTCAATAATGGACTTTTCCCAAACCACAAAGCCCTTCACTGCCCTAATGAGTCTCTACCACTGATAGGAGTGTGTGGAATCCCTTAGGTGTGTTGAGATGGAAAAAAAAAAAAAAAAAAAGGCTCCATTGCTTTGGAATATGCTGAGAGTGTTTCTCCCTTTAGCCCAAGAACACTGAGTTAAAATGAGTGCTGTTTCAAAGGTAGTGTCTGGCCTAGGTTGGTGCCTCTCTCTGTAGAAAGGTGACATCTTTGCCTGAAAGGGGGCCTGAAGCATGTTTAGATGCAGGGAGCAGAAACTGTTTCAAAGGATGTGATGGTAGGTAGCTATCAACAGAACTTTTAATCTTTGTCTGATTCAACTTTTAGTCCCCTCCATAGTTTCAGTTTCTTGGGGCAGGGCAGGCTATTTTATGGCTTGTTGTAGAGATTTGCTTTAATTACTAATGTCTCAAAGAAATAAACCCAGTTTCTAACACACATAGGAATAGAATAACCCTAGAAAATAACAGCCCTATAAAAGAGGACTTGGAGTTGCTGGTACTGAGAAGGGATAAAAGAATAGGGTAATAAAAAAAAATTAAATGTCAGTATCAAGCATATTAACTGAACTGAAAATCCCTGTGTGGATAATAAAACACCTTTAACTTAATAAAAATGCACTTGATGTAGATAACAATGGAGTAAATGAAGCAGGAATCTGCATCTTGTTTCCTTCCAAGTTATATCTCACAACTCCTAATTTTACTTAAGCAGAGTTCAAGTCTATTGGATAATCAGTCTTTCAGGGATGTATGGAGGGGCAATGACTCCTATATTCTCCAAACAAAAAAGCATGACTGCCAACTGCAGTACGTAACACTGGTTAAATACAAAACAGTTCTTACAGAGCAGAATCTGAGGCAGCGGAAGGAGAGCATTAGGTGGTGTCGTAGACTGCGTTTCAGTAGATGCTTGCAATGGCATCTCCCACGCCTCGTGGTCTTTTGCACAGTAACCCTTCCACTTCCCATATTCCCTTTGAATATGGGTTAGCCCTAGGACTTGTTTTCATCAAAAGACTATCATGAGTGATGCTGTGTGTGTACCTTCTGTAGTTGGGCCTTAAGAGATCATTGCTTCTGCTTCACTACTTGGAATACTCATCCTTGGAATCTAGGTGTCATGTAAAGAAGTCAGGCCATTCATGCGAGGAAGCAGAGAGACATCCTAGCCACCTAGTCAGCCCTCCCAAGGTGCCACTCATATGAGTAAAGCCATTCTGGGACTCCAACCCCAGGTGCCATCTGATTGCAGCCTCACAAAAGACACTAGTCAATACCATGTAAAGCAGAAGAACTGCCCAGCTGCACCCTGGCCAAGTCTATGACCTCCAGAATGGGGAACAAATAAAATGATTGTTGATTGAAGTCACTACGTTTGGGGGTAGATGGTTAACATTAGCAAATGAATCAAAACAGGTGGAAATTTCCCTCCTCAATCAATTATAGGAACAAGTTAGGTAGTCATTGTTTTGGGAACTCAGAGACAGTTTGAAGCCTCAAATTCACCTTTCTGGTTTTACCAATCTACTCAACATGGGGAAAAAGGAGGAATGAATTCCCTTAGACTCTCTATAGTAAGTCTTGTTAGGATTTCTGGATGGCGCTAATCTTCAAGGAAAAATTGACTTTATCTGTAGACTGGAAGCTCTTGAAACAGAAACTCTCCATTCATGCTCAAAAAGGGGTCCTGATGATACTCTTTTGTCCACCACCCCCTCAAATGAGTCTCTTCCTGTTGTGGAAACCCTAAGTCAAGAATGTGCCATTTCTGTTCATCCAGTCATTTGCTATTATTGAGAACTGTTCCTGGTGCCTAGGGCATAGGATGTTTCACGAGTACCATCCCTGATGACTATTTGTTACCATACACCACTGTGGTAGCCCAAGCCCCTTATCAGAGTCTGTTTCTGGCTAGGAATCCCTAGCCAATCAACCCTGCTTCTGTGGAATCAGCTCTTCTGTTTCCTTCCCGCCACAATTTCCACTCATCAGCTGATTGCAGTTAGATTGCAGGCACACGGAGAGGTGGCCGTTTGCGAGCTTCCTTTAAGATCACACCAATGCCACTGGTGGGAGAGTCCCACCTACTATAAAGGGTTTTTTGGATTTAATGAACAGAAACACAGGCTGAGGGCTCAGGAGAAGCTTTCCCAAAAGGTTTGGTTCATGCTATGTTTTTCTGTATGTGAAAATTTTGCTTTGGGGTTGTGAACTCTTTAAAACAAACAGCTGAGGTCATTGTTAATGGGAGACAGGATGACTCGCATAGCTTCTGTCAAGACTGACTGCTTTTAGGGAGGAAATGCAGCAAACAGGGTTGGGCCTTTTCACAATGATCCATCTTTTAAAAGCATTGGTGAATGCCCCATCACATTAATCATAGGAGTCTGGCTTACATTGGAAATGGGGAGCAAGAGCTACTTATGAGGCTCAAACTCATGAGCTGGCTGCATAGTGACAGAGGGCCAAATAATCTCATCTTCTTCCCACCTGCCTGGTTGGGCACAGAAAGAAGGCAGGGACATTCAAGTTAGTAAGACTTATAGTATCATGTCTCTCCTTTGAGGTAAGATGTAGAGAGAAACCTTGTTTCACTCTGGGATCGCCCTGGCCAGGCACAAGTTTCATCACATCTCTTTGATTGATTTACCACCCTAGCATCATCCAGGAATCAAGAAGGCCAAAGTAGATGCATCTTCTGCCTCACATTACCTCTGCAACACATCTCACTCCCTACTAAACACCATGCTTATTAACTAAACTGATATCCAAGAAAGCAACCATTATACTACATAAAAATGCCCAAGAAAATCAAAGCAGAGTAAAAATGTCGAAGGAAGGAATAATTCTTGAATCTGTCATACAGCTGAGCTTGTAGAACCGACCAGCCTGAAACCTAAAGAACGCAGACAGGGAAGACAAGCACATGCTTACCTGCAGCAGAAGCTGGGCGCAGGCAAGCTGGTAAGAAGTCAGCTAAAATTGTTAACACATTCCTAAAGGCTGAGTGTGGACTAGCTGGAGTACAGAACTTCTGGGGACAATATACACCAGAGGAATTTAGGAGACTCTCTCTCACAGACGTCACCACTCAAGAGAGACTGGGAGTAGAACAGGAGAGACGAGAAAGGCTTCCTTCACTGTGGAGGCCTGGGGAAGACCTGCGGTGGCCGTTTCAAGAAAGGATCAAAGTCCTGTCCCAGGTACTTCTACCCTTTCTCAGTTGCAAAAAAGAAAGCCTTGAGTCATTTAGGAAAGAAGGGGCAGAATTTAGGAAGAGATCTAGTGCAGCTGGGGGAAGGGAATACCCTTCCCATGGATGCCCTGTATCCAGGGGGAGACACAGAAAAAGGAGGGTGTCCAAGGTCATCAGACAGCCCTTACTGGTGAGGGAGGGACAGGAGCACTGAGAAGAGAAAATGTGAACACTCTGACTCCTCACCTGCAAACCAGCAAGCAACAAATAGCCAACAGCAGTAGTAAATTGCTGGAGGAGACACACTCGGAGATGAAGCACAAAGCGAAGACCCAAACAAGGATGGCCGCGCCTACCGTTCTCTTCAGCACTACGGTGGAGGTTTCTGGCACTGCAATAAGGCAAGGGGAGAAAAAATGAAAGAAAGGGAGAAACAGCACTACTCACATACGACCAGATGATCTACACAGAAGATCTCCCCCAAGTCTACAAACAAAGCTGCTAGCACTAGTAACCAAATTCAGTAAGATCACAGTACACAGGGTCACGCTACAGAAAGACATACCCTGATGCTATATAAATGAATACTTGGAAATTTAAGTAAATTTATTTTTAAAACACCAAAACCCATGATCTTAGGTACCAGATCTGTATGATGAAAACTACAAAATGATGAAAGAAATCAAAGAACACCTAAATACCCAAACTTATGGATTAGGGGACTCAAGACTAGTAAGAGGTCAAAATTTCCCAAACTGTAGATAAATACATTGCCAAATTCAGACTTAAATTGAAGAAAGTAGGGAAAACCACTAGACCATTCAGGTATGACCTAAATCAAACCCCTTATGATTATACAGTGGAAGTGAGAAATAGATTTAAGGGACTAGACCTGATAGGCAGAGTCCCTGATGAACTATGGACAGAGGTTCGTGACACTGTGCAGAAGATAGGGATCAAGACCATCCCTGTGGAAAAGAAATGGAAAAAAAGCAAAATGGCTGCCTGAAGAGGCCTTACAAATAGCTGTGAAAAGAAGAGAAGCGAAAAGCAAAGGAGAAAAGAAAAGATATAAGCATCTGAATGCAGAGTTCCAAAGAATAGCAAGGAGAGATAAGAAAGCCTTCTTCAGCAATCAATGCAAAGAAATAGAGCAAAACAACAGAATGGGAAAGACTAGAGATCTCGTCAAGAAAATTAGAGATACCAAAGGAAGATTTCATGTAAAGATAGGCTTGATAAAGGACAGAAATAGTATGGACTTAACAGAAGCAGAAGATATTAAGAAGAGGTGGCAAGAATACCCAGAAGAACTGTACAAAAAAGATCTTCACGGCCAAGATAACCATGATGGTGTGATCACTCACCTAGAGCCAGACATCTTGGAATGTGAAGTCAAGTGGGCCTTAGAAAACATCACTAAGAACAAACTAGTGGAGGTGATGGAATTCCAGTTGAGCTATTTCAAATCCTGAAAGATGATGCTGTCAAAGTGCTGCACTCAATATGCCAGCAAATTTGGAAAACTCAGCAGTGGCCACAGGACTGGAAAAGGTCAGTTTTCATTCCAATCCCAAAGAAAGGCAATGCCAAAGAATGCTAAGACTACCAAACAATTGCACTCATGAGAAGGCAATGGCACCCCACTCCAGTACCCTTGCCTGGAGAATCCCATGGACAGAGGAGCCTGGTAGACTGTGGTCCATGGGGTCGCTAAAAGTTGGACACTGAGCAACTTCACTTTCACTTTTCACTTTCATGCATTGGAGAAGGAAATGGCAACCCACTCCAGTATTCTTGCCTGGAGAATCCCAGGGTCAGAGGAGCCTGTTGGGCTGCTGTTTGTGGGGTCGCACAGAGTCGGATACGACTGACGCGACTTAGCAGCAGCAGCAGCAGCAGCAGCAGCAGCACAAGCTAGTAAAGTAATGCTCAAAATTCTCCAAGCCAGCCTTCAGCAATACGTGAACCATGAACTTCCAGATGTTCAAGCTGGTTTTAGAAAAGGCAGAGGAACCAGAGATCAAATTGCCAACATCTGATGGATCATGGAAAAAGCTAGAGTTCCAGAAAAACATGTCTGCTTTATTGACTATCCAAAGCCTTTGACTATGTGGATCACAATAAACTGTGGAAAATTCTGAAAGAGATGGGAATACCAGACCACCTGACTTGCCTCTTGAGAAACCTATATGCAGGTCAAGAAGCAACAGTTAGAACTGGACATGGAACAACAGACTGGTCCCAAATAGGAAAAGGAATATGTCAAGGCTGTATATTGTCACCCTGCTTATTTAACTTCTATGCAGAGTACATCATGAGAAACA